>JAFBJZ010000358.1:1200000-1559795 GCA_016785225.1 Psettodes erumei
CCAACACATCACCTGTGGCTAAACCGGTCTTATACCCTTGTGAGAAAAAAAAAGAAAAAAGAGAGAGATTCGAGACAGAGAGCGCGAGAGAGGAGAGCGAAAAAGGAACGAGGGAGGGCTAATGTGGAAAAAATGAGAGGAGGAGGAGGCAGCGGAGGGAAAGTAATTAATTTCCCTCTCAAAGGTTGGCTTCTAGTGTGATTTAACAGTTCAGAGAGCGGCTGATTTCTGAGGGGAAAACTACAACCTGCCAAAGCATTGCCGCTGCAGAGACAGGCTCGGCAACGCGCGCAAGCGACACAGCGCAACACAACACACACACACACGCCGCTCGCAGCCAGACTCTTTAAACAAAAGTTTCGGCCTCGGTGACGACTGGATTTTCGACTGTATCTAAAGCGTAAAGGCCTAAACGCCGTCTGATCGAAACATTTTATTACTTCCTGTGAATTAGCCCGTAAAGGCGCGCCGTACACGGCGCCTCCTCGTTAAACCTTTATCGCCAACTGTTTTGCGACGAGGCGGCTGGAGCGCCGATTCCGTCGGTGCGCGTCACGCAAATTACAATAAAACATTTCACTGTCGCATAAAAAGGGGGATTAGCTGCGCTGCCGCAAACGGCCCGGCCGAAAGCACGGAAGCTGAAATCCCGCGGGGAGGACGCTGGCGCGGCGACGTCGACGTATACCTGGGAGATGGCGGCAGGCGAGGTGCTTTACGTCGCCTGTGTCGCCGTGCAGGCAAAAGCGAACGAATCCGGTTCCACGGCGACTGCTGGCGGCGCGCCGACACAGGAAGCGCGTCTGCGCGAGACGCCGCCAAAGCAGGTGAAGGCCGCTCGTTTGGCGGGAAAGGAGCCGGCGTCTTCAGTAAGCGGCGGATACTCCTGCTGGTTACATTAGTCCTAACGAACCTCTAATTTACGCGCCAAAGCAGAGGCGCGGCGTACCCCTGCTCGGCGCTGCGGCGCCTCGTGATGGGGGATGGAGCGGTAAACGAGGTAAAGCTGGAGCTCGGGACCCTCTGAAATGGAGGTCATTTGGGAAACAGAAATGGAATCTTAACTACCTGTAAAAAGCGCTCGCTGCAATCTAAAGCTCTCAAATCCATCACCGGCTGTAAACCGCAACCCAAAGCCTGTTCATCACCGCTGCAGCCTGACGGCGCTATGGACGCTGCATGCTGAACGCTTTGTAACTGTTGAGCCGTTTTAGAAGTTTTATGGCCGCGCGGGAGGGAGAACTCAAGGGCGCGCGAGTCCTTGGGATCCCCTCACCCCCAAACGACAAACTTCCGATCGCACGCCGCAAAACCCGACTAACTGCCGCGCCGCGACGGCTCGCGCGCCTGCGACCCCGGAGAGGCACGGGCATCGCACGGCGCCGCGAGGCTTTTTTTTTTTTTTTTTCCTAACGAGGAACGTCTGGTAATTAATTATGCTGAGTGATTAAACATTTCCTCTGTAGCTTTGCACAAAGAACAGGGGGCAGGAGGGCGGGGGGGGGGGGCCAGACTGTCAGCCAACAGTATAACACTTAGCTGCGAAGTGCTGACCAATTAGATGGGTCTCTCAGTTAACAAGCCAGACTGAGTAGATACCCACACCGCAACGCACCCAACTGTCCACCTCTCTGCATTTTCAAATCGCTTCCTCAACACTTTTATTTATTTTTTTTACTTTCACGTCGTTTCCTCCTCCGGCTCTGCCGCGTTCGGCGGCGGCTCCTCTCTTCCCTCTCCATCTGTCCCGGCATCAGAGAGTCAGGCGGCAGGATAAATGCTAATGGCGCAGCGCGTTCGTGACTCGCCTCCCCGCGCCAGTTTTCGGGGACATCTTTATTTCCCAATTAGTCGCGCGCTAGATCTCTCCCCCTAAATAGCAGAACGTCACCGCCTCTTACGTAACCAGACGCCGCAGGCCCGAGGAGGGCTCTGCCTCTCTCCACGCGGAACGCATGGCTCGGGGTAAGGAGGAGGATTTTTTTTTTGGATGTTTAGATTAACCAGTCCCGCTCTGTATTGGATCCGAGTGCTCTCTCGTCACGTCGGAAAATGAAAACACACGAGCGTGCGAAGCGGTCCAGGTCGGACGGAAACACGAATCCAACTTTTACCCTCATCGTGCTTGCGGTACAGGCGCCGACTTGGCTCTGCCGCTGTTTCGCTATCTGCCACCGTCTTTTAGCGCGTGTTGGCCAAAGTCGGAGTCGATGGAACGTGAAAACTAGCGGTTTCCAGGAAAGCCGTGTTATGGCTCTCTCTCTCTCTCTCTCTGTTGTCCGCACAGGGAAAAGGGTGAGAAACTCAGCGGATGCCGGGGCTCGTGCGTCTGAAGTGATACTGTGAAATGGGTGTTGCGTCCTCACCCGCTAAAAAAAAAAGGCGCGAGGACCTTCGTCGATTAAATTCTTTCATCCTTCGGGTGAAACGTCGCAAGTTCTTCGGCTTCACGAGGCCGCGCGGGCGAGAGCACAGCCGTGCGCGCTGGAGCCGGCGTCGTCAGACAGGGCATCTCCTGCCGCTGATTAAAAACTGCAATGCAGTCTAACCCCGCTATCAGCATATGATAATAAAACAGGAGGGGGAGAAGAAAAGCAGAGGAAGCGTGTGTGTGTGTGTGTGTGTGTGAAAGGCGGAAAGGGATGGTAGCTGCTTCGGGGCAAATCGATAGGCGGGCACGTGGGTGAAAACACACAAACTTGGAAAAAACACTAAAACACAAGGTATAGAGACAATGCACAAAAGAATGCGGTAGATGAGTCCAGGTAATGCAGGGTTTTTTTTGCATGTGGTGTGTGTTGGTGTGTGTGTGGTGGGGGGGGCGAGACAAATGAAAGCGTCATTTATCCCTCCTGTGGGTTACTGGCACGAGACTTCTTTCGGTCCTTTCGGAGGAAGACGCACACACACACACACACACACACACAATCAAAAACAATCAGCTGGACGCCACGGAAACGGAGCTTCAGTGAACTGCCGTGAGAATAATTTCCTCCATATGTCGCCATCTTTCCTAAAGGAATAGACTCTCCCGCTAAATAAATACACGCCGACATCAAAGCGCGGGCGCTGCCTCTCGCGTTCGAGCTGCTTTTTCAGGGGGGGTTTTGGACACGCAGGAGGCCCTGCTCCCCTCCGAACGTTCAAGAGCGAGCATCAGCGGCGTACGTCCGGAGACGCGAGCTTCCCCCGTCCCGGCTTTGAGCAGTTTTTTTTTTTGTATTCCTGGAAAATAAGCGTGTTTGTCGGCTAAGAGCTAACGTGGATATTTCAGATCCACGGGGAGTTCGAGCCGTCTCTGAGTTTAAAAAAATAAATCATTTCATGTTATTTTTGATGGATGGAAATTAAATTCACGAGAGACAGATCTGAAGCTGCTTGATGTTAGGGCTGGGCCATAGGAACAATTTCTCTATATAGACTCTGTTTTCAAGGCGCTGTCCGTGGTGCTGAAAGGCCTCTCTGGCTGCAGCGATCGCGCTCGGGAGCGTGGCGGCAAGCGGGCGGAGGTGATTTTTAAAAAATTCAAACCGCCGCTCCACTCGTATTTCAAAGTTTTAATTCAAAAAGCCCGATTTGTAACCTCTATTCAACTGCAGCGCTCTCCCCGCTGCATATTCATAACTGAGGAGCTTTGCCGATTAATTAAAAACAAAAACAAAACAACGTATAAATATTTTTGTGCGTATCAGCTGGCCTTTAAGTTATTTTGGTCCATGCACCGATTGGGAGTGCGCCCTGAGGAGCAGATCAGATTGATGAGAGATCACAGTGTTAGTCAGTCAGTATGTATTAATTAGCAGCCTGCTTGCAAAAATTCACACCACTTGCAATTAAAACCCTCTTCCGGCCCCCGGTCAGGAACACATGGCCTTCGGTGTCTGAGGAGTAGTTAAAAAAAAAAAAAAAAAAAAAAATCACGACGGCCGATGTGTTATAGACACTGGAGAAAAGAGAAGGGGATGGCGGTTATGGGTTTCTTATTTCATGACACTTTTCATCGATCGAGGACAAAAGGTCCGTTTTTTTATCAACTGATCCAGAACCAGCTTAATCCAGGGGTTTACATTCACCGGTGTCTGGTGCGCGTCTCAAGGCGGCACCAGAACACGCGAGGGTTTCGCCGCAGTTGGTGGTGCGATAGTGTTGCTGTAAGTCTTAAAAACCACTGCCTGAAATTGCACAATTTCACATGCAAATGAATAAATAAAGAAATAAATAAATCATCCAGATTTATTAGACTCAAAACAACTTTGAACCTGCACCAAAAAAAACCATCCAAGGGCTTTTGGAGAAAACTAACGCAAATTTGTATTCGCTATGAGTGCGCCGTCACTAGCTTGTTTAGGGCGCCGCTAATTGTCGACAATTCCGTGTTGTTTTGCTCGGAACGTGCGCGATCATCAGTCGGTCGTCACGGCGGCCTTGGACGCGTAAAGGTTTGGAATCCGGCGGTTGGGCTTCTGAAGCTACAGTGAGTTACTCTGAGCGACGGGCTGAAATATTGAAAGTGATATGGTGGGTGGGGGGGGGCAGTACACAATGTCCATGGTTTTCCAAAGTTGTTGTTCACAGAGGCGGCGGCCCACCCTCCAGCAACTCGTCGGCCGCCTCCATAAATATTAAAGCCGCTCAAAAAGTTTTTTGACGTAAAGCCCCTCAACGAGAGAGACAGCGACTACTTGGAGCCGCGAACGCTATATATCGAATGCAACGGGGCGACTGTTTTTACTGTCACCTGGTGACTTGATTGATTACAGTCAAGACGAGCGCCCCGTCAAAATCTGTCAGACTGACGCAGCTCGGGAAGATTGCGGCGATCGATCTATTGCATGTGCGCTTCGGCGTAATTAATCAAAACAGCTCGCCGGTTGAACGGCCCGGGAGCCCGACTTAATTCCAGTTGAGAAAAAGGGAGGGAGGACAAAACAGCTCAATCACTCCCAATCAGCGGGTTGTGTCTGGGGAGCGCCACTTGTGAGACATTACAATCAGCGCCGCGGGTCGAAGCGCTAAGTTGCAGCCGCTCCGCTCCAAGTTTGGAAAGCGACTGCTTTAACTTTCTTGAGTCGCGACCGCGCGGCGCAAAGCTCGGCCTCTCTGTCTGCCCCGGCGAGGCCCCGCCCGCGCGTCGCGCTATAGGCCGGGGGAAGGTCAGCCCGGCGGCGCGGCGTGAACGTTAACGTCCGTTAACAAACGGCGATAGACACGACGCCTCCCGACACCGAGAGTACGACGCATCGCCGCCGCCGATCAATTATCTCGCTGAGGTGTTTCTGACAAACATGCAGTTTGGGGACCGAGGCAAATCCAAAAAAAATTAAAAATGCAACGAACGGCCGCTGCGGGATTTCAGCCTGGACCCACACTGCCACCTATGGAGCCGCGCCGCCGGCGCCGCGGCACCTTTGGCCTCGCGTTACACGAGTGGATAATAGCTTCCTCTCCTGCGCGCTGCATAAGGGGAAACTCTTCAAACACGCAATTTAACTGCGGCGGATGTAATTTGCGAGTACGTTTCGGACCGAGCCTGCGGGACTTTTCAATCAGCCTTCCAGTATCGATTGCTTCAAAACAAGCCAGTAATGGAATGGAACTGATATGAAACATCCAAGTGATGGAAAAGGACACTTATGTCGCCGGTCTTCTCGACAGGTGCGCGCGCTAGCGCACGCGTGCGAAAAGAAAAAAACAAAACAAAAACACAGCTCATAATAAACAATGCAGCAGACGAGAGCCGACCGCGCGGCCCACACGTATCAGAGCGTACGCGGCGAACAGCTCGGCGCCTCCGCGCCTGACACTGCGGCAGACAGGTTAATAATCGGCGCTTGCGATCGCGGCGCGCGCCGACGGCCCCCGTCCGCCCGCCCACGCGCCCCGCGCTTTGTCACATCTCATTATCGACGCCGACGGCGAGCCCCGTCGATTCCAACCTTCTATCACACGAGCGGGGAGATATGGGGGGCTCTTTAATCAAACGCCGCGGCGTGTCGACTCCATCACTTGACGATAAAACAGACGCTAGTTCGCCAAATTAAAACCGGCGGTTATCCTAACCCTGTTATTCGTCGTCCTGGAGGTTTTACAGCAGAGGCTGTCGCGTATTCACGCCGATCGGTTCGATTCCTCGCATTCTTTTCACGCCCTCGATTCGGGGTCGGGGCGAAGCTGAGGAGAAGGGGTTTAACGTTTCGAGGTTAGCTGGAAAGTTACGTAGGCGGGAAAGTTTTAATCCTTTCATTTTATTCCTTTTAAGGGCCCCCTCCCAAAAAAAAAAAAAAAATCGCTGCCTTGCAGAATACCTAAAATATGCAGCTCCTTTGCCTTTGGGTAATCGTTAGAGAATTCAAGGGGCAAACGCTCTATGCTCGAGCCAAATGCATTCTCTCAGCTTTGCTGTCCCTTTAAAATGAGATTAAGGATGTAAGGCCGTTCTACACTGTACTTTTTTTTTTTTTTTTAAATCTGGGGATCGAGGTAACGCGATTGTTTTGTGCCTTTCTGACTGAGGTCAAAGACGCGTGGCTCCTTCCTGAATCTGAAACGGGCGATGGCAGAAACGTAAGTGAACTTTCGGCCCCCGTCCTCAAATCCGCCCGACGACGTTCTCTGTGACCCGGGCCCTCGTCTCAGTCCTTGACCTGAGGGGGTACAACGGACGCGGGCACGTCAGAGTATCGGACCCGCAAGCGCCGCCGGAGCCGTGGGGGAATCCGGAAGAGCTCGGTGTCTGGCCTTTACCGAGAGCGCTCCGAACGAGCTCATCAATATTCATCGACCTGCTCCGGCTAATGTCCCCAGCCACGGGCAGAATAAAGTTGCAGAGGTCGCACGCTTCACAAGGGGTGGGGGGAGGGGGAGAGAGAGAGAGAGAGAGAGAGAGGCGGCGGCGGCGGCGAGCGGGGGGATAAGGGGGCGCGGGTTTCACACGAAACGAGAGCAAAGAGAAGCAAACACCGAAAAGGGCAAGGCCTCGGGGCGCGTAGGGGGTTAGGGAGTTTATTACAACTTGAAAGTGAAACACATAAAACATGCAGGCGAAACATAAGCGTAAAAAAAAAAAGGCACACACGCCCGTGGAGAACAAACAAATACACGCAGCCAAAGTACGACAAGACGAGATGAGAGCGACGACAAACGCAGCCTCCCCCGCAGACGGGGAGGGTGGGGGCGGGGTAGCGCCGAGCGTCGTCGTATGACACGTCGCCCGGGCGTGCGGGACGCCGAGCGCCGCGAGACAGGAAGGCGGGAAAACAGATGAGAGGCAGGCGGAGCTCAGAAGAGAGAAAAACATGGGGGGGGTTTTTTTTTACCGACTCATCGGCGAATCCCATCGAGTGGACGGAGTGTAGCGCGCTCGTCTCTCCTGCCCGCGAGTTAAAAGCGGAGCGCAAAATAAAGTTTTCGCGAGGAGCCCGGGGGGTGGGGGGGGGTGTAGATAAAAGCCGACCAAAAAAAAGTGGAGTTATCGCTGGGGCTCGGCCATCACGACGGCGACCCCTGACCTGTTGCATTAGAGTGCTGCCATAAGACTCCTCAACCCCATCACATCTATTATTTACCTCCGCGGAAAGAAACTCTGCTGTCTCTCTCTCTCTCTCTCTCTCTCTCTCCATCTCTCTTTCAGTTCTGGCGTAACCCCTCCCTCCTCCCTCCTGTCCGGGCTCCTCCACTTTCGCCGGACAAATCCCTCTCCTCTCCACCTGGGCCTTCACCTCTGGAAAGCTCCGGCATTTCTTTCTTTTTCTTTTTTTCCTCCGCCCAGCACAATCCCCCAGCGCGACGTCTACCGAAGTTCTCAACTTCTTCTTCTTCAACTTTCCCCATTTGGCGTCGCGCGATGCGCCAGCGAGCGAGCGGGCGGGTGCGCGCGTTTGCGCCACAGGGGTCTAATGGCGACACATTGTTCTGTCAGGCAACAACACTCCCACTTGCGTTGCTGTTTGTATTCCTGTCATATCAAACAAATATTGCAGCTAATAGAAAACAGTGCACCATCCATCTGTGCAGCCCCCCCCCCCACTCACCCACCCACCACCACCACCACCACCACCACCACCACCACCACCACCCCCATCTCCTGCCTCTGCCTGTCTTGGATGTGTCAGAACTGACGCGCTGTGCGTTCTTTGCATACTTTAAGCGGCAGCCTTTATATTGAAATACAAGGCCGGCGGAGAGGAGATGGGTTGCAGTATGGTGGTGGTGGTGGTGGTGGGGGTATGAATGTACAGACAATAAAGGCATATATTCATAAATGCAACAAACATCTCAACCATTTCATCCGCCTGACTTTGCGGACGGCGAAACTGAACACGTCCAAACGAGAATCGCCGACGAGCGGTAAAAAAAAATAATAATCAAGGGCAGCGCCCCTCGGAAATGAGCGGCGTGTTTTTTTTTTTTTTTTTGCCCAAAGCGGAAATCTATGCCTTGAAAATCAAACTGGACTTAACAGGAAAGGAAAGTGCAAGAGAAAAAAAAACATTCCGAGGACAAGGTGAAATAAGAAGAAAATGAAGACGTGCCTCGGGAAAAGTCAAATGAGGGCCCGGTCGGGGTTAACGCGCAGGGTCCGGAGGCGGCGCGGCGGCAGGCTGGAAGCCGGCGGAGTGCAAATCCAGCGTTGTTCGTCCGCATTAGAGAGGCGGGCGCCGTGCGAGGCCAGACGGTGCGGCGTGGAAACGGCGCGTCACGGCAACGGCGTCGAATTGCCAAGCTCGGGCGACGGCGCGGCGACCTTTGCCCCCGTGCCCTGCAGATGCGAAGTCCTCGGCGCGGGGTCGCCTTCCCCTGACGGCCGATGCAGCGCAGTAACTACTATCCCCGCGCTGGCGACGGCTGGAGCAGGGAGGCCCCTCCCCCTTGCACGTGTGCGGGCGGGGGCGCGCGTGTCACCTCTTTGTCTGCGAGACGCCGTAAACCAATAACCCCGAGCACATTGTTATTGGTGACATAAAGGCCACGCGCGCGACGCGCGCCGACACAACGGAGCGTCCGATCCCCGACGGCAGTGACATTTGGACGCCCTGCTGTTATGACTAATCGTTCAAAATGAAGTCACAAAATCCATCCCTGGCTTCACCTCTCACGCCCCCCCCCAGCCCCCCACCCCCCGCTCTCTCTCCCTCTCCTCCGGTATCACTCTCCCCCCACCGCCTCCTAAATGTCAGCATTTCAATCGGGCTCATTAATACCCCCGCTTTTTTTCCGGCGCCTTTGTGTGAGTCTGCGTGCTGGGATGCAGCGGTGGCGCGTTGAAAACAGCGAGCGGCCCGCCGTTTTTTTTTTTTTTTTTTTTTACGTTTGAATATCAACTCTGAATCCTTCTCTCCCGTTACGTCTCCGATCCATCATTATCTCGCGCCTCTCTCCGTCTTCCCCTCTCCGCGTTTCCTTCTGATCCATCATTGCTCTGCGTGAGTGTGTTTGTGCGTGTGCGTGTGTGTGTGTGTGTGTGTGTGTGTGTGTGTGTGAGAGAGGCAGCGGCCGTGAATCATGCGGTGGCCTTTCCGCTGACACGGCCCGGCCTGACCCAGTCTGGACAGCGACCGGCTAAACAGCATCCATCATAGCACCGTTCATCTGTTCCCATCGCATGCGGGCAAGGAGCGTTTGTTTTGTCCGCCCCTGGGCGTGCGCCGTCGCCGCGCGGGCGGAAAACGTGCGGATACAGGCGCACAGCGGGCTACGGGATCAGCGCCGGATATTTTAACACCAGGTGGCTTTGCCTTGTTAGCTTAGCTTAGCCTACGGGCTGGAAGCGGAGGGAAACCGCGACGAGATGAGATGCAACGCGTTCTAATTCGATGCGATTATCTGTCGGCCTCGGCCAGAAGGTCAGCGGTCGCGGTCACATCACTTCAGGGGCGGCAGATGAAATCAGATGCAGCAGCGGCACGCGGCTTACCGACATCCGGATCTGCGATACCAAAAACCTGCACCAGCAATTCCGATCAATCTTTTGCCTGGTTTTACGAGAAAAAAAAAAAAGAATGTAACACGAGTCCGGCGTAACGTCTGTGATTCGTCGATGGCAATTAAGCAGGCCCATTTGCAGCATGTTAGAAAGGATAAGACAGCATATTTGATCCCCAATAATTACAGAATCAAACAAAAGCCAGCGCCTCACACCGTCTAATCTTCTCTCTCTCTCTTTCCTTTCACGAAGTTATTTTTGTCTGACGCTCGTTCGTGAAATTGCTCTTTCCCAAAACGGAAAAAAAAACCAGAAAACCTTAGCGTTAGCTTCCTTTCTCTTAATTTGCGAACAAATAAGCAAGATGATGACTCTGGAGGAGCTCTGTGAAGTGAGTCGGGCTTTCATCCATCGACGCATCGCCGGTCGCTGGGTATTGTGGATGCTGACGGAGCGGAACCAGAAGAGGAGAGGACGGGATGGAAGAATGACACTTCTGTTTGACGCTGCAGTCGGACGGAGGTCCGCTGTCAGAGTTAAAACACGCAGGCGGCGGATGCAGCGGCTTGGCGCGCGCTCGCAGACCGACGCGCGACCGTTCTGCGCTCGCCTTTGATGGCGCGCGACGGCGCTGATCGGATCGGCAAACAGGCGGCGGCGGCGGGGAGAGGCGAGATGAGGGAAGCTCAAGCTTAAACGCGCTAACCGGTATTGTTTTGTTTTTTTTTCTTCCCCGCTCGCGCAACCCCCCGCCGGCTTGGCGGCGCGGTTGTCATGGCGATCGCAGCGGGCGGCCTGTCTGCGTCGAGCGCGCGCGGGCGCGTGCGCCCTCGCACGGGAGGGCTGAGTGTGCAGCGGAAAGATGGATACAGCGGGGTTTTTGTGTGTGTGTGTGTGTGTGTCTCTGGGGTAGTTTGCTGGGACACAGTTCGAAGGGAGCTGAGCTGATTAGTTAAGGGACCGGGGGGACAGAGGGGGGGAACAATACCAACTTCTCTCCTCCCCTCGTCTCTGACTCCCCCCACCCCCACCCCACCCCTCGCACCACTTCCCTCTTCTCCTCTCTTTCTGGCTGTTAGCCAATAGGATGTCGACGTGCTACCGTCAGCCACGGCTACCGTGCCGCAGCTTTCAGCCGGCCGGGGGAAACCTCCAAGTGTCGCTCTGATTAGTAAGTGCAAAGCGGGCTATTCGCGCACGGATTCGCGCGCCGGCGCAGACGCGGAGGACGGGAAGTCATTCCAAACAAAAGGAAAGAATTAGACTAATCAAAGTTAAATGAGACATTTGGCGGCAGAAGCTCCCCGTTCGCACGCTCAAGAGGACCCGCGGTTGCCTCGGGGAGAGACGGGAGGAAGTGGCATTTCATCCGAAATGAGTCGCGCTCTTACAGCAAGGCTTCTTTTACGAGATTAATTAACGGATCCCTCGGGTGTGCGCCCCCCTCCCCCCCCTCCCGAGAGCGCGTGCGTTTTCGTCCGAGCCTGCCAAATGTCGGGAGTGCGCCCAATTAGTCCAAAGAGTCCGGGCCCACACACCTGTCTACCTGCGCTGACAATGGCCCACGGCTGCGCGCATACATTTACACATTAATTAACCGGCTCGGGCCATTAATTAGTCAGTCGGGGGAAACTTAATGACTGGCAACTCAATGGTGGGTGGGGGTGGGGGGGTGGGTGGCACACATGCAAACATCCACGCGGTCGTGTGCCTCGCGTGCTCGCATGGGTTTTTTTTTTTTACATTCCCTCCTTGTCTCAGAGCAGAGCTCCCACTGTAACGTCACGTAACTCAGGGCTTCGTGGAAAGATGGTGATGCCCTCCGTCTGCTGATTACGCCGCGTCTGTATATAGAAGTCTTCATATAGTTTGGCAAGTTATCGTAAAGCGGGAGACATGGCAACGTGACGACGCGTGTATATATATATCTCACCCGATTTCTCGCGAAACGCAGGAGACACACGCGTATCTATCCCCCATATCTTCTTGTCGAACTGAGTCAGTCAGTTAAACATCTCACTTATCCCTTCAGCGCATAATGGGGTAAGTGAGTAATTTATCCGCCCCCTTGTCATCTTCACCACCCATTTCTGCTCTCTGCTTCTACGAGACCTTGGAGGAAAAGAAGTGCCGGTGTTCGGGAGCGCTTTGGGATTTGAGCGGAGGGGCCGATGAGTCAGGCGGCGTCGCTACCTCTCTGCCTTCGAGGACGGCCCGAGTCCTGTAGAGCAGCAGGAGACGGACGTCGCTGTCTCGCAGGCTGAAGTTGCTCTCCAGGATCCGCAGCACGTCGATCCGGGGCCGCACGGGCAGCGACGAGTCGCCGCAGAAAGGCCGCAGCCACGCCAGGAGGTCGTCGGAGGTCACGGCGCTGTCGCTGGGAGGGGGGTGAGGGTGACGGCGCGTGACGTGAGGGGGGGGGGGTAAGGAGACAGGAGCCAGAGAGAGACAGAGAGAGAAGGTGGAAAGGTTACGCAACGGGATCCTACTTCGGACTGAAATGCATTTTTCTTGGCTCGTCTTTTGCGCGGCTGAAAAATTATGCCGGCGCGCCAATGAAAAATATTTACCGCCACAAATCTTTTTTTTTTTTTTTGGGGACAGAAATATCGCTGCCAAGCCTGCAAAAAAAAAAGCCATTTTTTTTGTGTGTTAAAAAAAATGCAACGTAGACAATCAAGCAAATGTTGAAATCCTAATCGAAATCGTAATCAGAGCTCATTTGCATATTTTTTTCCTGTTTTTTCTAGCAAGCAGCAACAGGATTGACTGCGTCCAGCTTCTGTGTGATATTAAATTGATTTTTTTTTTTTTTTTTTGTTCAGGCACCAAAAGATTTCAAGATTACACCCGGAGCTTTCCAGGCTGAATAAGTCGCAACACCAATCCAGACACCAAGGCAAGAGGAGCTCGGGCGACGCGGCTTTGTGCGCGACCACAGTAAAGGCAGAGCTGTTCCGTTGCGGAGCCATTATTTTTTTTCTTTGATTTGTTGCCAGCAAACAGGCTGGCGGGGTGGCTGTTATTGATCCCCCGACCGAGCAGACGTTCTTCTGGCATTTGACAACTCGGCAGGTCTTAATTTCCAAGACCCTGAATTAAGCCGAGAGGAGCGCGGGAGCGACGCTCGTCCGGACGGCGTGGCATCAAATTTTTTTCCCGACGCGCGCTCTGTTTTCGAGGAGAGGCGGTTAATGTCACCAGCAGAAGGGTTTTACGGCGAGTGTGTTTGTGGTATGTAGGTGTGTGTGTGTGTTAGATAACCTACCCGCTCTGGACATTGTTGTGCACAGCGGTCACCATGGCCTCCAGGACCCCGAGGGGCTGGGAATAATTTGCAGGGGCGTCCGGTTCTCCGCTGAAAAACAGATGACACCAATACAATCATCTCACATAACAGGCTAATTAAGATAAAGATTTTTCCTATTATCACAATGTCGAGGGAACTGAGGAGAAAAAAAAAAAAGTAAAAAAAGAAAAATCAGCAGCTTCCTTCTCAGGGACAGTGTTAGTTTAAAAAAAAACATGTCTGGCAGCAATTAAATGTTTGAAGCAAATGTAGCTTTGTTAAAAATTAATCATCGTGAAGTTATTTAAAGTCCTGGAGACACGGAGCAACGAGGGGGAAAAAAAAGGAAACATTTAAATCCGTCTCCAACGTTACAAGCTAACAGGTTTTGTGAAATTCAGCGGAATATCTAACGCGAATCATTTAACCCTCGTGTGAAAAGAAAAGAAAAAAAAAAGAAATAAGAGGCGCCGTTGCACAAAAGGAAAAAGTTTGGGCACGACAGTTAAGCGAGCAGAAGATGTAGCCTGGTTGCGATGAGCTACGGCCCGCTCGCAGTCGCCGTTAGGGAAAGCTCGGTCAGCCTCGAAACCATCAGCAGCCGCGGGGTCTCCTCGAAACAGATGAAAATTAAAATAGCACAATGCCCGCAGAGCAGGAGACGGCTACAGAGAGATAGAGATAGCCGCTTGTTCGGGTCCGTGATGTAATTAAGAAATGGCATTCGGGGGGGCGGGGTCAAGTCGAGAAAAGTCTCGGAGAGAGCTGCCTGCAGGACGGTGAGGAAAAAAGGCGAATCAAAAACCTCCAGGAGACTTTCAGGGAGATTCCTGTCCTGCAGGAAAATGAAAAGTTGTGAACTTTTCTTAAACCACAAAATTCAGCGGCAGATATTTGCCGCCAAGTCGAGGCAGCGAGAGCGAAGGTACGTTCCGAGAGAAAAGGGGGCGCAGGATGCCATGAAAGGAAAACCTGTTAAGCACAGAGGTGCATCCATCCCACTTTGGGCTTATTGTCGCAGCAGGCGGCAGGTGGAAAATTTCACCGGTCCGGAGGGAAGAACGGTTTTCAATTAAATACCGGCAAATTCCGGAAGCAAACATCACACCTGGAGATGAAAAGAGGACGGCTTCTGCAGCAGGATAAAGGATCCTAAACGCATCCAAATCCGCGACGGACGACCCAAAGAGGCGCGAGCTTAAGGTTTCTGCGTTGGCCTTCATAATCCCCCCCCGACCTAAAAGTCGTCAGAAATCTGCGGATAAACCTCAAAAGGGGCGGCGCGGGCGGGCGGGACGGCCCCGAGAATCTCACGGATCCGGAAGCCTTTCTTTTGCGGGAAGAATGGGCGAAAATCCGCCGAGCTGAGGAACCGAAACTGTCGCATGAAGCGTTTGCAAGCTGCGCCACTTGCCTGAGGGCGTGTCGCTAAGTTGTTTTGAAACTATAAAAGACAGAAATAATAAAAAAAAGTCATCTGGCCCAAAAATATTAAAGAAATGCGTCAACCTTTAATTTCTTGTGGAAATCTGGTCATCGTTCGCTCGCTTGAAGATTCGCGGGAACAGGAGCGGGTCCAGTGGCTTAAAAAGGTAATATGTGTTCTTTCTGCAGCGTCATTAGTGTATTTGCTGGTGTGGCTGTGGGCTATGCTGCAGTGTGCGTGTGTGTGTGTGTGTTTGTGCGTGCCGTATGTTGCGAGACCAGGGCCATTTTTCACAAAGACAGAAAGGGAGGGGCGGGGGGTAAAAAAAAAAAAAAAAGGGGTGATTTCCCTTGACTCGACTCCCCTTCGCTGCCGGGCTTGCGCGCGTTCCACGTATGCGCACGAATAATGCGGCGAAAACGCAGGAGGACGACGCAGCGTTTTCTTTCATGGCGTCTTTCACCGCTCGCCCGTTCTCTCGTCCGAGGCGCACAAACACAGAGCAGTTATGACAGATACAAAGGACGGCCATTAGCGTGAGGCTCAGGTATGCCTGCTGCAACCGGACTGAAGGCTCGGAGGAGAGAGAGGGAGAGGGAGAGAGAGAGAGATCTCGAGAGAGAGAGAGAGAGAGAGAGAGAGAGAGAGAGTGGGGCCGGCTCATTCATACCTGCCAAACTCAAGGCTGGGAGAAAGCCCCGCGACAACGAGCGCACACCGTGCGACACAGACTCACGCCCCGGCCGATGCGTTCGAGGGAGAGCGGGAATGCCGGCGAGCGCGCGGGGCTACGGGGGCGCGCGGATTACAAGAAGGCCGCGAACCGGAGAGAGGGAGAAGCGTTCGCCGCTTTTCCCGCGACCCAGGCGAGATCCGTCGGCAGGCGTGCGGCATCGAGCGGCCTCGGAGAAGCGGGAAATGAGGCGGGAAATGTAATCGAGGCGGAGCGGCAGCCGCTCAGCCGACGCCGAAATTAACGACGTGAAAACAATCCTTCGGCCCGGAGCCTCCGCACGCGTTAAAGGAAGAAAGCGCGCTCGCGTTATTCGCCCTCTGTTTCTTCGCTAACGATTCGCCGGACGGAAGAAGCGCATTACGCCGCGGCCCCGCGTTTTTTCCGTGTCCCTGAAAAGCCGCGCACGCGCACATCGGGGGTGAATCATCCCCCCCCCCCGCCCCGGAACGGGCGCGGGGAGCAGGCATATACGAATGAAGCGCTGCAAGCCCGACTCCCACGGGCGCCTGTTCCATTCAACACTTCAGGCGTTTGTTTTGACAGTGTTTTTTTTTTTTTCTTCTTCTCCTTTCCAACCCCCACCACCACCACCAAAAGTGGACAAATGTACAGCGTGTTTTTCAAAGGTGACCAGCAGAGAGGTAGCGGGCGGTGTGTTCGGGTGCCCCTCGTTATCGCGATGTGCTTTTTGAGGCGCATACAGATGCTGTAATCCAGCTTGTTTTTTTTGTTTTTTTAAAGTACGTTCCCTTCTCGTGTGTGACCTGACCTGGGGAGATGTGACGATAACGCCGTTTGATGAGGTGCGGCAGCAGCGGACGCAAAAGAGATTAAAATAAGGAGGAGAGAGAGAGAAAAAAAAATGGAATCGCATGCGCTAACCCTGACAAACCTGATTTTTCTTGCCATTGTTACGTTACATTGTTACACAACACCGGTGCGCAGACCTATACGGCAGTGTCACCTCCCCCCCACAGTTTCTGAACAACTCGGGGGGCTTACAGCGGGGCACGCGGCGTGCAACACCATCTATGATTTATAACCCCGGGAAAACTGTGATATCCACAAAAGTAAACACCGGCCAAGGAAGGCGCGCGGAGAATTTAAAGCTCTCCGGCTCCTGGAGCGGGAGGCGCGTGGGTCACGACTGGTCGGGTGCACGCCCCCCCCATTACGCCATTTTTTTTTTTTTTTTCAAAATGGGGGAGATATACAGTGTACCAGTGACTCCACTGTTTAGCCTGTTTATTCATGTTCATCATCTGGGATGTGGAAACATGAGAAATGAGGAAGCGGAGTCAGAGGCGGAGAGATGGTACCTGAGCGCAGCCACCACCCTCGCCACCGCGTCGGCGAGCACGGCTTTGACGGTCAGGTCCAGCGGTCCGACGGCCACGCGCAGAAGCTCTCCGACGCTCTCCAGGGGCTGCCCGTCGGTCGCCATGGCGATCGCCAGCTCGCGTACTTTGGACCTCTCGGATCGGGACAGGTCGTAAAGTTGGCCGTAACCCTGGAGCTGCTCCTGGAAGGGAGAAAGAAAATAATGTTTGACCTTATGTGCCAAATATCACGCGTGTGTGTGGGTATATATGACGGCAGACTAATTCACACGTAAAAGTTCATGGCCTCGGGAAAATCTAAAACTATTTTGAGAAGACAAATAGAGATAGAAGGCAGAAGTCATAAAAAAAAAAAGGCTGAAGATTTGAGAGACGGGAACCGGAGAAAGAGAAAAAGGACAGGCAGAGTGAAGAGGAGTGCAGCGGGGCGTAGGAAGTGCAAAGTTTAGCGAGTGAAGTTCCTCTGCAGGTATTAACCCAGAGGGCTGTGCTGGCCTGAACCGGCTCACCTCTCTCCCCTGCTCGTTTTTTTTTTCCTCTCCTCTAATAAAAAGGGGCAGAGAATCTCAACCTGGAAACGCTGTTGGGTTGGGTGTGTGTGTTTAAATAGGTAGTGGGAATATTAAGAAATGTGAGGCTTTCCCCACAGGGCGGCCAGTTACGGCGACGAGCTGCGACGCCCCTTCGGCTGCTCCCATTCCCGTGAGAACTGGGACGGCTCTGTGCGCCCTCGCGCCACCGCCGGTCAGGAGGCTGCGAGTACGGACGGACGCGCGTTGACGCGCTAAAACCGACCGCTCCCGCCTCTCTTTGCAGGTGCTGCGTTTTCAGAAGCGCTGCTCGAGCGCGCCGCATCACCATATCTCGAGACGCGCCGGGTCAAGGCGCCTGCGGTGGATTTCAGTACAGTCCGCTATTATATTCCCAGCGGTCGGTCACGCACGCATGATGAATGGCCGCGGTAAAGCCGGACGGAGCCTCGCATAGCAGCTCCTTCTATCCGTCTTCCTCTCCTCACCTGCCCTTTCCTGCTTCTTATATCCTTTTTATCTATCTCCAAGGATACAATCACTTCCTGCACTGGTGGATGGGGAAAGTTGCGTTGTGTGTGCGTGCGCACCTGTGACTTCAGCCCACAGCAGCCCCCCCCGTGATGCTCGGATGCTTCCTCTCTATTACGGAGGGGTACGCTATTAAACACAGATAAAACAGATAAACCGGGGGCTACACGTTATTAACTCGCGCAGTGTGGGGCTCGGGAGCGACCGGCTATCGCGGGCGGCTCGCGCAGTCGCATAGCAACACTCGCCTGGCCGAATCATACCCTCTCTCTCTGCATCATTCATTTTGTGTGTGTGTGTGTGTATATATATATGTATGTGTGTATTTACACAGTATATGTATATGTAGGGTACACACACACAGACGCAGTGACAGTGGGGTAAGTCGGCGCGACTCAACGCAGCATACACGCAGATTTACATTAATAAACCCTCGACTGGGCCCAGCGAGGCCCGGGGAGAGCTAAGTCGAGCAGAACCGCCCTAGAAATATACAACGCGCGCACGCGTATACGCAAGCTGGGGAAAAGTGCAGACGCAAAACCCGTGTGTCGTGCCAAAGGTGACCCCGCGAACGGAGGATGAGACAGCGATCACGCACGTGCGGCCCCGAGCGAGCCCGCCAACCCGGAGAGGTTTTCGGGGGGGAAGGGGGTTGCTCGCTCGGTCTGCGCGTTCATCAATGAGAGGCGCTGAAATCAACCCCGCGCTCCTCGCAGATGATTGCCCCCGGCCCACTCCAGCGCGTTACCTTAAATTACATCACAGAGTAGGTGATTTGCCCAGAGTTGGAGAAAAAGCGAGAAAAAAAAACAACGAACCGTCATTTTCCTAATCAAAGGGTTACAATGGTTTCTTACATGGTCTGTGGATTAACAGAAAGCATTCAGAGAGCGCGGACCTCCATCAAGGCTGAACATTTTCCCCAAAACCATTATGGACTTTCACTGATCTTTTCGGTAACTCGTGCAAACGCAAGTGTACATTACAGTTCGCGGGCGTCCATCTGAGGCCAATCTCAAACGAATGACAATCCAACCATGAAATTATGAGCGGCGCCGCTGGCGTGGCCGAGACGAAAACTTCTACAGTGAGTGAAACAAAGCGGCTCTCACCTGCTGGCTGTCTCTGAGCGACACGACGAAGGCGTGGCTCAGCGTGTCCAGGTGGGCCTGCGACTGCTGCAGGTGCGCCAGGGCCTCGTCGGGTGTCATCCCCGCCGGGTCCTTCCCTCCTCCCGGCTCCCCGCTGCCGTCGCCCCCCCTCCTCCTGCTCTTCTCGGCCAGCTGCCGCAGCGCTTTGGAGGCTCGCTTTATCACCTCCGACCTCGCCTGGACGCTCAGCTGGAGACGGAGCGGGACGGACGGACAAGCAGAAAGAGGGGGAGGAGGGAAAGGGAGATTGGGGTCAAATTGAGCGTAGGGAGGGAGAGAGGAGAGAGGTGCACGGGTTACGTACGTTAATTTCACACTCAACACGTCAAAGTGAGGCGGGGTGTAACCCACCAACTGCACCGAAATACCGTCAGGAACTTGAGCAGCGTGTGTGTGTGTGTGTGATAGAGAGAAATCGTAGCCGCCAGCCCGGCGTAATTGATTCTATTCGGCGAGAGCAGGTTAGCCATTCACGGCGGGGGGGAGCAGCGACCAGGACGACACTTAGAAAACCATCCGTCTCCGCGCTCCCGGCTATCTCGGCCGTACGCTCGCGCGCACAAGCTCGCACTCGTGCGTTCGGGAGCGCTTATGTGCGATCGTGTGTGTGTGTGCGGCCGCGAGGGTGTGGGCGGTCTTTTGTTTTACGCGCGCTCTCCCCACAGGGGCAGCTGCGGACGATACAGGGATCCGCAGCCGGCAGAAGTCGAGTCCTTGTGCAAAGTTTGAGAACTTTGGTTGAGGAGAAGAGATTCATATTTTGGGGGGTGTTCCCTGCCAGCTGTCCATCTTCCTCTTTGGCCTTGTTGGAAGTGGCTCTGTTCACAGTGGGGGGGCAGATGCGTTCCGAACGGTGAGAGGGGTCTTTTTTTTATTTCTTATTTCCATTTCGAGGTTCAAAAAGGTTCGATGGGGAAGAGAAGGACAGGCGAGGGGGGTGGGGGGTGGGACTGGATCCGAGGGAGGTGATCCGCCCGTCGGGAAGCGCAGCGGGGAGAGCAGCGCCTGCTGGGAGTTGGAGCTTAACGCTTGGCTCTCAGAAGCAGGGAGGGATCAATTAGCTCTCTCGGACTTGCCGAGAACAAGGGGGGGGCGTAAGACAGGAAGCGGAAGGGAAGGGAGGATCTGAAGAGGTGTGGTGGCGGGGTGCCGGCGTGGAAAAAAAAAAAAACATAAATAAAAAGCAGTGGGTTACTATTGATGAGGTGAGCTGAGGCACTTTAAGTCCTCTGCAGGACGTTTTTTTTTTTTCCCCCAGAGCGCCGCGATTACGTGGCCGGCATCTCTTGCGGGATTTCAGAATTTTTTTGATAAATCGCGGCCGGCGCACGCTTCGAGGCCACAGGGCGTGCGGGTGTGGACGGAATAAAGCGTCGCGAGAGACGACCGGACACGCGGTAAAGCGAGCGCGCGGTGAGGGATGTGACGGTTTGATGCAGCGGCTGCCGGCGACCAACTACCTTCTGCGCCGCAATTACAAACTGTCTGTCTTCCTGACCCTCACCAGTTCCTGTCTGGAAAAACTAATAGAAAAAATAGAGCCTTCATATTGTTCTCCGTCACACGACTTATTTTTTTTTTCTTCTCTCTCTCGTGGCTTGTATTCAGGGGGAAAAGAAAAAAGCGATCCCCGGTTTCCGACTTACGTTTTTGGTTGCTTCGGGCGAGAAGGTGATCCCGTCCAGGAAGCGGACGGCGTCCGCCGGCACCAGCCTGTCCAGATACTTGGCGCAGGTGTCGTAAGCGTGCAGGTAGTCTTGGTCGCCCTGCGGGGGTCTCTTCAGCAGCTGGGGGTCTCCTTCCCAGAACAGCTTGCGCAGCCAGGCCGCGTGCACGGCGCTGGGGGAGAGCGTCGCCCCGCCGCCGCCCGGCACCGGCAGCAAGGCGGCCAGCTTGGAGACGGACAGCACGTTCTGACTGGTCAGGACGGGCTGCAGGGTGGCCAGCGGATCCAGGGATTCGTCGGTCAGCTTTCGGTAGTCGAGGCCTGCGGGAGGGGCGGGCGCACGTTGAAACGTTCAGTTACCACATTTTCAAAACAACACACAACTAGGCTCCCTCATCGCCAGGGAACACACGACGCACTTAACACAATTCTCGACTGCGACTCTTTGCGTACAGAGACATGACAACGACAACACAGAATGCATTTCCAGGCATCGCAAAGCGCACGACGTGGATATTTACTCGCCGAGGCGCAACGTGATAGCCGCGCGGCGCGAGGAGCCCCGCGTCTCCGACGAGAAACGTTTCGTAAGAGCAGTTTGTTTGGGGGCACTTTACATCGCGCACGCGTGGTGCATCGGTGCCTCTGCATGTGACGCGCGCGGCGTGCAAGCTAGATAATTGCCGTGATCTTAAAAAACGCGTGGGGGCATATTCCATCACACGAATCGCGTGTGACGGGTGGAGCCGCCCGTGTCTGCGTGCAGAGGTTCGTCTGCGAGGTATCTCTCGGCAGCTGCGGTGCTGCTGTGTGTGTCTGTGTGTGCGTGCGCGCGTGTGCGTGTTTGAGAGTGGGTCCCCGGCGCTATCAGACAGACGCATTACTGTGGCAACGCCGGGGCCTGTCTGCACCTTTAAATATTTAACACTGGGCTGCCGGGTGGGGGAGGACTGGAGGACGCCGTCAATGCCACTCAGAAACCCCCACCCCCAGAAGAGAGCTCTGATGGACACACACACACACACACACACACACACACAATACTTTCAGACAGGCCCAGACGGACACTTTAAGTGTGAGTAAGAGCTACATGCTCATGTACATTCTCTCTGTCTCTCTCTCTCTCTGTCTGTCTGTCAGTCTCCCCCTCTCCGCCCACTTCTTCTTCTCTGCCTTCATCTCCTCCACACCCGAGCGCCATCGAGTCCCCCATCCTCAGGAGAGCGCCACTCAGACGGTCACCCGGCGCCGCGTCTGAAATTTTGCGATGAACGCCGGTCACACGCCACCTGAACGCGCCCGTCTGTTCGGGACTGCAAATTAGTCATCTGGAGTGTGTGTGTGTGTGTGTGTGTGTGCGCTCTCAAATTTGGATAAACAGCCCGTGTGTCAGTTTTGCTGCGCGGGAGTGCGGGTGTGTGAGTCACATTGTAACGACGTGCGCGACAGAGAGAGAGAGAGAGAGAGAGAGCAATACAGAGAGCGTTAGCTCGTATGTGTCACTAAATGTCCCGGTGCGTGAGCGTTGATCCGTGAAGTGCGTGTGTGTGTGAAACAGCAAACGTCCGCTCGCCGCCGAATTTCCCCACGTCTCACCAACGCCGCATGGCGCCGCAGTGAGACTTTTTTTTTTTAAAGGCATTTAAAAATGGGGGTGGGTGGCGTTCTAGTCAAATCTTCTGAAAGCGAAAGCGCCAAGAACGGATTTAATCCTGCCGCAAGTCGCTAATCGCCCCAAATTGCGGAAAGCAAGAGGAACTAAGCATCTTCAGCTAACGTACACCAGCGATGTGACGCGGCGCTGACGTGGTGTGAAGCTGAAATGTAGCGGCGGCGGCGGCGGCAGCATCAGATCAAATCAAAGTTCCACGTTTATTTTTTTGGGGGGGAAAAACATTGGGGTTTTTGTATTGTTTCATGAATGCATCTCAGGCTTGATGTTGATGGCTCAAGTGTGTGTGTGTGTGTGTGTGTGTGCGTACGGGTTCTGAACAGGGACATGTGTCACCGGTACAGCCGCGGCGTTATCTGGAGCAGCAGGAGGAAGTGAGGCGTGAAAACGCGGCTGACACCCGGGCCGACCTTTACTGAACTTCGCCGAGGAGCTGACACCGCCTCTGCCCGTACACGACAGAGAGTCCGGGGGGGGGCTCACGGCGAGACCTGCGCGCGACGTCCACGGAAATTGCAGCATCTCGCCGCGGCGCTGTTCCCGTCTCAGGCGTGCTGGCGAATAATACAGGGGGGGTGGATTGGTTTCCTAAGCGTTCGTAAGGCGAAAGGGAACAGCCGCGTCTGTTTTAATCCCGCTAACTTTCAATTCAGGAAAGTTTTACACGACAGCCGGCGGAGAAAGAAGAGGCAGGGTGCGATCAGACGACGTGATGAAAGATAGCACGCGCGCGTCTGAGGCGCAGCTCTGTCGCCGGCGCGATTTTATTTGTCGCTTACGGATGAGTGGGAGAATTTAGCCTCCGTTTTATCTGGCGGCAGAAACGTGCCGGAGATTTTAGGCATTCAGGTGTCTTTTCCTCCCTTTTTTTTTTTTTTTTTTTAAAAGACTCCACATGACAGTCTGTGACTCAGAGGTTACCTACCGGCCAGAAGGAGCATTTGTCCGTGAGTCATCAATCAAGTCAAGAGGGATTACGTTCAAGTCGCCGACGCTGGAACCCGATTTTTTGACGTCGGAGGCTTAAGGCTGATTTCCCGCCAATTTCAGACATGCATTAATCATTCAACGCTCGGACTTCTTCTATTTTTTTCCCCCCACTTCTCAGAAACGGCATTGTTTGGCAAATGGCCGCTTCCGTCAATTCCTGTAACCGCGAGCGACGGTTTCGCTCGGGTATTTCAGAGCGCTGCTTTTGTCGTCGGCGACCGAAACGAATCCCTCCTTTAATCAAACGTCCCTCTTGCGTCATAAATAACTGAAATCACGCCTGTTCCGAGCGAGATTCATTTCCGTATTATTTAAAGGCGGCGTTGATGTGATTAATGGCCATTACGGCCGCATTCAGAAGCGAGCGGGCGAATTTGAAAAGCAAACGCCGCCGATTCAAGGGCCTCGTGATGATAACACAGACATATTATCTTTTGTCCTTCCCGTAAACCACCCCCCCCCCCCCCCCCCACCCCCCAATCTGTGCCCGACAGCGACAGAGACTCGAAGGTAAAAGCGCGCCGGTCTCACCGCTGGCAACGGCTCGGAGCTTCTTGAGCAGCCTGACGTGGGAGGCCGGCTTGACGGCGGCGGCGACGTGAGGCTCGCAGCCGGCGGCGTCCAGCAGGGTGTAGTAGTAGAGGAGGCGGCCCAGGTCGGTCCCCACCACGGCCGGCAGAACGTACTTGGTCATGTGGCTGTAAAAGGCCCCGGGGTCGCCCTTCAACGTGCCGAACAGGCCGAGGGACTCGCTCCGGGACTCGATGTCCTTGGTGGAGAGGCTGGGGGGAGGGGAAGACAAGTTTCACACGTAAAGTAATACTCCGTCAAGTTCTCACGCCAGCGAATGCGCTCGGTAATAATCCGGCCTATCCCCGGTTCGAAGCTTTCAAATGCGTTTGCTGCTGTAAAACATCTGCTGTCGCGAGATACGTCTTCTCTTAAGAAAGTCTCCGTCGGTCTGCGGCATCAAAAGCAGCGATTTCTTTGATAAAGAAAAAAAAAAAACATACGGAGATCGAAGTCGTTCGCATAAGACGGCGTGCCTGAAAAGAAAGATAAAAAGAACCAACAATACCGACTAAAAAAAACCAACACACAACCAAATTTCATCAACAGAAAATCAGAGGGAGAAGACGACCAGCAGCGGAGAGCATTTGGTTGCAAAGTGGCGTCTGAAAACTGCTGTGCAAAAAAAAAAAACAAAAAACAAAAAAAACCAAACACAGCACAGCACTCTGCAGGCTTATCACCAAAGATACAGTCCCTCGAAAAAAAAAAAAAAAAAAAAAAAAAAGATGAGGATTTCATAGATTATTGCTGAAAATACATTTAAGAACTTGGTCAGCTGTGAAAGAAGAAGACAGAAAGACAGAGAGCGGGAGGAAAAGATATGAGGAGGCGAGGCGGCGAAGACGAAGGGGCGGTGAGCTCACGGAGTGGAGAAAAAAAAAATTGCGTGAAAACCTATTCAGCAATTCGCGCAAGAGTTACGCAAGGCTTTTCTTGAAAAAAAACAAAAAACACGTACTACAAGTCAACAGCAGCAGGCCCCCCAAGAATGAGAGGACAAGCGAAAAGAAAGAACGCACGGGAAAAAC
Source organism: Psettodes erumei (assembly GCA_016785225.1). Lineage (NCBI taxonomy): Eukaryota > Metazoa > Chordata > Actinopteri > Pleuronectiformes > Psettodidae > Psettodes > Psettodes erumei. Next base: position 1,224,858 of record JAFBJZ010000358.1, read on the forward strand.
AGAGAGAGGCCGCGGGCCTCGGCTGTTCTGTTCAGCATCCCCGCCCCTGATAGTTTTGTTACGTGTACGCCTCTGCTCGCTTGATGACACTTTTCTTTTAATGCAGCGCAGTTTTCCCCCACTTTGTCTCGGCCGCGTTCGCGTGGCGTCAGCGCCGGGAGGCTCCCCGTCGCCTTCTCTTCCTCGCTCGTTTCAAAAGCTGGATCCGATTTTAATCCGGCTGAGTTTTCCCCTCCCCCCCGTGTCGCACTACCGTATTCTGTTTGTTGTCTCTTTTGCCGCGTCGCAACGAAAAGAGGCTCCTAATATTCTTAAATTCAGAGGCATATTTAATTAGCGTGGCAATCAGACAGCCAGAATTAAACTCCGAGGAGGAGGGGGGAGGCATTGGCGGAGCGGCGATGATTATTCAGCACATCATTGTTTGAGTTCGTGCAATCTGTAATTTTTTTTCTTTTTTTTTATAACAATCTCTGCCGCTAATTTGTTTACAAATTACTATCCGGGGGGGTTGGAGAAGTGTTTGTACTCTACAGTTCAGTGCAGGACCATTGAGCACAGGAAGTCTTTCTCTTTTTAAGAGGACGGACGTGCGTGCGCGCACACAGACACACACACAAACACACACACACCTAACATGCAGCAACAATAATTCTCCACGTACCATCTGTAATCACACTTCATTCTTACAGTCAGAAAGGATATGGCGAATACACAAGGTATGTAACTGAAGCCCACGCTGAATTAAAATGGTTTATGATTCATTAAGCCTGCACAATGACACACACACACACACACACGTGAATCATTTTTTTCTAAAATCACCTTTTAATTAGTAAAGGGAACTTGTTAGCAGGCCATGGCCTTCTTTCACACCTGCCAGATGCAGAGCAACCTCAGCGCTGATTTCGAAGTCTGCTCACGTTCCTTTTGGCTCAATTTTTGGCCTCCACCACCTCCTGAGGGGAAATATCTGATTTCTTTGTTGCCAGAAAACCTGCTGCATTGTGTGTATTATCATTTTCAGGCAAGAAACTCCACAAGGAAGATGCAACGTTTTCAAAAACGTGATCACGCCGACCAGCGGCTGAGGCGGTGGAGGGAAAAAGCAGCACGGAGCCACGCTAACGGCAGCACGAGGCGGCCGGGAATGGGGGCTAAACGAAGAGCCGATGGCGGAGACGGTGTCAAAACTAATCGTCCGAGTGCCGTGATGGCACATGGCGCATGGGTAATCCTGAAACAGCAGAACCGGCAGCACCAGTCTACTGATTGTACCTAACCTGTGAGTCGCAGGAAATGTTTTGTTGGTTTTTTTTTAAACTCTAGCTCAAATGAACCGGCAGCAGGACGCGAGGGGCCTAAATTGGAGACAGAAACGCGCGAGGTAATTAAAATGCAGCTTGTCGGGACGTAGAAAAAAAAAAGGCAACGCATTGTCAGCTCGACAGCTCGTGGCATGTCAACGTCCTCGCTTCGCAGCCATGCCCTGAACTTGAAAAGAAAGGAATGCAACATGACGTTATAGAACAAACCTATTAAAAAATTAGGCTGACTGCAGCTCATAATATTAATATATATATATTTCATATTGCAAGTATTGATATAATTTGCAGGATCGTGGCGTCGCTGGAATCACGGGCGCGGAAAAGTCGGCCTTCTCCAGGTGTCTCTTATTGATCCAGCAGCTGAAACGTTCTAATCAACCGGCGGCGTTTACAGACCATGCATTTGTACCGTTTAGGCGCCGCAGGAAGTGGCGCTCAACGCACACCCCGCGTCTGATGTTATTCAGACGTTAATTTGCCCGACGAGGTCTCCAGGTGTACGATCCGGAAAGAGCCGGTTGAGGACTCAAAGGCGTCCTGGCTGTCTCTGATGATTCCTCATTAGTCTCAGAGCACAAAAAGCGCATCTCGGGGGATGAGTCAGGAGGGGGAAAAAAAAAAAGGGCTGCCGCAGGGGACGATTTATTTTCCGCGCGGTGGGCAAACGGGGACGCCGGCGCCTAATCCGCGTTTTTTTGTGAAGGTAAAGAAAATGCAGCAAGATGAGCCGGTGTCATCGGGCCCAAGCTGATTCTTAACGGAGATCTTTCGGGGCGGGAGGGGTTCGGTCGGCAAAAAAAAAAATGGGGGCGGCGCTGTGTGAAACAAGTAAAGTGGAACACACGAAGATGAACCTGCTTAAAGGAGACGTTTGGCGAGCAAGTTCGGCGTCATCTCGTCTTCGGACAAGCCGGCGAAATGTTTAAGAGACGTCATTAAAATGTCAAGAGTCCCTGAGGGGCGTGTGCGTGCACACGCACACACACACACACACACACACACACACACACACACACACACACACAGGACAGCAGTGAGCTGAGGACGGAAGCGTTTAGCCGTGCATTGATTCCTGTAAAGCATTTATTCAGTGTTAATAGGACTGTCTCAGGGACGCTCTTCCTCTATCATCCATCTCTTCTTCCTCCACCTATCGGGTCCACCCCACCTCCACCCCCGCTGACACTGATGCCGGGGGTATTTCTCCACCTAACGACCTCCCTCCCTCCCCCCAATCCCCGCCCAGGGAGCGAAAAGCTTCGGCCGGCGCTCTCGACCCGTTTGACCCGCAGATACATTTATGCATTTTTTTTTACCGCTTCCCGCACTTTGACCGCGTTATTACCACGACCACTCGTCTTCCGGTCGAGATGGCGGCGGGAACGCGCTTCGCGGATTCGCCGCCATCTCCCGGACGTTTGGGTCGGCGCCCGCACATGCAGCAAGTGCGGCGGGGTCCGCGCAAGGTATAGGTTGCAGTAATTTATCGTTAAGCGGGAGTCCGTAAACCATTTCCTCGCATCAAAATGCGACCGGGGAGCATATTTATCACAGGCGCACACACGTGTGCACGCACACACACACACACACATCCAGAGTGTGCTGAAAAAGCATTTTATTAAAACAAGGAAAGGTGCAGAGCTAGTCAGATCCCCAGCTACCAAGCCAGGGAGCAAATAAATTATGGAAATGGACTCTGACACTCCGGCGTCCCCCCTCGCGCTCCGACGCGGCGCGTTTGATTCGCTCTGCGGCGTTTTAAATATGCTTTTCATGTAGGCGAGCGTCGTCGTAACTCAGAGGCAACGGTGCTGCTGAAATTTACTCTTTTTTTTTATTTCCCTCAACACTTTTGGGGATTTTAAATACCGGAGGGACGAGGGTGGGTGCACAAACAAAACAGAGCGGAACATAAAAGACGCGGAAAAACATTAGGGAGGCGCGGGGACGCTTTACCAGAACGCAAACACATTTTTCGGCGCATCTCGCCGGCGGGCTAAACACTTGGAGCTGATGAGACGGAGCGGGCGGATGGGATAAACCGCAGAGGGAGAGCCGAGGGCGACGGCACTCCTACGTTTTGTGTACGTACCCGCTGTCCGTGAAGAGGAACTCGAGGTGAGTCATGTAGACCTCCCACAGAGGGACGCTGTAGCGCTTGGCCAGGGACAGAGCGATCCTGTACACGCCGTCGTCCAATGTCCTGAGGACACACAGACGCACAGAGAGGAGGAAGATAATGATTAGATTTCACTGCACTGATGCGGTGCAAAAAACACAAACACCCAAATCCGCCCAAGCTGAGCTCACTCAGCGGGGGGAAACCCCGCCCTGCTTACTCGGCGAGGCCGAGGATGGTCTCCTTCTTGTAGTCGGGGTCGGAGCTGAAGCGCCGGACGTCCACGCCGCGGCCCAGCCCCTGCAGCACCTGGGCCTGCGTGAAGTCGGTGAGCCGCTCGTTGTACGCGCGCAGCTGGCCGATCAGCTCGCCCAGCTCCTCCGGCCAGCCGGAGTACGCCGACACGTGCTGCGTGACCAGCCGGATCAGCTCCTTCGGGTCGGCCTGCGAGGAAAAAAGGGGAAGGACGGTAAGCGCGTGGGCGGGCGGTTGTGCCGCTAAAAGGAAAAAAAACAAAACAAAACCACAAAACGGAATCCTGAGACCTGCCAGCGAGACCGATTATTACTCTATTATGAATCCAAAAAAGGTTTTTTTTGTTTACACCAACTCACACATGCCTCAGCCAACGGTTTTTGTTTGCTTTGTCCGACTTTCCCTTTAAATTCCGTTCTTACCCGTAACGCCGTGCAGGAGGTGCGATAGGTCTGACCGATCGCAAATTGCCCTAATCATCAGCTCACAGTTTTAACTGCGCCGCACGCTGAGCTTCGAACGCCTCGCGCCGCGCTCTTAGCAAAAACTTTGCGGGCTCTCTCCGCCGCAGCCGTAATTTCAGAAAGGCCACGGAGAGTTCGGCTCCAGAAAGGAGGACGCGGGCGGCTGCGCGAGTTAAATCAGCCGATTGGATGTGAGCCCTCTTTCCCTGCGAGCCATGAAAATATGGGTAATTGTAACGGGGAGCCATAATTGCTGCCATGATTCAGGCCCGCCGGGAATAAGACGGCGGCTCCGCATTTGTCAGATTGTCACGCGCGCGGGGAGCGGTAGGTAAATGTTGTATCTCTCTCATCACCTCTGCTCTAATTAAATGAGCGCCTGAATTAGGTCTTTTTTTTTTTTTTTTGGTGGCCGTCGCCCGGCGGGACGAGGCGCTTCATCTATTTGTTGATCTTGTTTTGCGCCAGACGAACGAACGCTGGAAAGCAGAGGTTGCTCCTCCCGCTACCGGCGCGTCAGATGCGGCCACGGCTGCGAAGCGCGGTGGCGGATCCGCGGTTCAAAAGCGGGAGGGGCGAGGGGGCGGGGCATTAGAAGAGTTATCAAACAGGAAGCCAGGGAGTGGGAGGAAGCAACGTTATGGGGAGGGGGGCAACACGGAGGACGGTATTTGATAACGCTTTGGAACCCATTTTCGGATGAGCGATTGACACGACGGTGTGTGTGTGTGTGTGTGTGTGAGAACAAAGTGGGAGCTGGAACCATGATGGACAGGCCCCCTGTTTGAAGAACTTTATTGAAATAAGGCTTTCATGATGAAACACTGTTTGCATTCTCTCTCCCATTCATCTCCGGTACGTTGTCACTTTGCCTATCTGGATTATATCCTTCCGAACCTCCCCATGCGCTTAATTTTCTTCCATCTGTCAGATTATTTAACCCCCCCCGCACCCCTCTTCCTCCATTACTGCAGAATCTCTCGAATCCTTTTTCTCTCCAGCCTTCCTCCTTTTCTCTTCATCTTATCCGAACGCCTTGCTTATTTCGTTTCAAAGCCTCCGGAAAGAAAAAGACGAACGCGTGTAAAGCATCAGCGCGTTTGTGTGATGCTGCACGGTGAGGGGGTGGGGGGGTGGAGGAGGTGGAGGCCGGCTCTCTCCGAGTCGCCCTTCGGCTATTCCGCCCGCCGCCACGGGCTCTTTTCTCATTGCTTCCCTCTGATGCCACTTAGGGAAGAAGAGTGTAAAAGGGAAAAAAAAAAAAAAGTCTACGGTTCGGTCTCAAGCCGCGCTTGTTCTCTCATTTTCGGTCTTAATTTCCCATGTCGTTGCGTTTCGATCTCTGCGCCCCCGCCCCCAAGACGACCAATCAAATATGCGAAATAAATACTGCTGCAGTGACTTGCGCGATTTGAGCCACTCATCTGAGCTCGTTATTGCGATTAACTGAATCTGAAAATGACATCACGCGGGGATCGCTGTTTCGCCGATTTAACATTCGCCTCAGGCGCTGAAAAAACAAAACAAAAAACAAACAAAAAAAACCCTCCACCATTAGCCCGGCAGGTGCGCACAAAACGAATCTGGACGAAACGAAACGCGCTCCGTCTCTCGGCGCGGCGAGGATCGCGCGGGGGTTACGGCGAAACGGTCGGGGCCTCGCCTCTCTACGGAGCGAGCTAGTAATGATCTTAATGAGTTGTGTTTATGTCTTGCCTAACACTTAGTTATACAGCCAGTGGCCTCATTAGCGCTCGTTCAGTAAATGGTGTATACAGTATGTGCGCATAATAAGGAGGAGTGCACGGGGGGGCTGGGGGGGGGGGGGGATCGGGCGCCTGATTTTAAAGGAATAATCAAGCTCCACGCCGTCGCTCGTGATCCGCCGCGAAGGCGACTGAACGCCGACGACTCTGGTAAGAGTGCACGAAAAGGGGAAAAGCGGCGCCTTTTTCCATGACGGGGAGTCGGCTCATCGGCCCGGCCCTCCCTGGGCTTCGGATCCCGCCGAGGACTCGGGCCGGAAAGCGTCCGCCGCGGCCGCAGGCGCGAGCAAAGCGACGGCACCATCGATTAGGGCTAACGCTGTTATTTTTGCCACTAATGCAATTTCTAGCTGCTGATTGCTTCGGTAAACTTTGGGATTTATTCACACCCGAGTGCTGTCAGGTGGCACAAAAAAAAAACAAAAAAAGAAAAATCGCACGTTCTTAATGACTGGCCGTTCCGAATCGCTGCCTCCGTCCGAGCGTGCGAAATTGCCGGCGAATCATCTAACCGTGATTTGTGGTCCAGGGCTTCGTGTCATAACGAGATAATCAGAGGGGTAAGCGTTTTTTTCTGCAAGATAAACCTCAAACGCCGCGCTCCGTGTCTCCGGCGCGATTGTGTATCCTTTAAACGCACGTTTGTGTGTGAGAGAAAAGATAAACAGCCCGGGGGGGGCGGGGCTTCAGCTCTCGTTGGCCGCACGTTCCCAGCTACGGCTACGCAAAGCACAGGCAGGTGAAAAAAAAAAAAAAAAGACTGTAACGGACCGTTGTGCAGAACAATTGTGGAAAAGAGCGCCACGCGACCGCCGTAATGAAAGCCTTCAGCGCGAGAAAGTGGAAATCGGCTCATTAATGCCCCGGGGGGGGGGTAATGGAAACCTGGCCTCCATGTTACCGAGCCCCGGTTGCTGCTCCGTCACCGCCACCGCTGCCATGCAACCAGATGAGAAATTAACGGATGAAGACCTGGGCAGTCGGGACAACAACAGGATGGAGTTGCGGCGGAGGGGGCGTCGGTTAATCGGGGGCTCCAGTTGAAAGAGCGCAGTAGCGGAGGTTTCACCTTGATTTGAGTTCCTTACGACTAATACATTAACGCGATCACGTGCGAGGTGAGAAGCGGAGCGGTGGCGACACCACCGGCTTATTTCCAACTAGTCAAAACAAACCTACTAAAAAAGGTGTCTGAAACGTGGTATTAAAGGCTCCTATTTTTGTTGTTTTGTATCGTTTGCCTCGGTTGCCAAGCCACCGCACTCTCGCTGAGGGGATGCGGCCATGTTCAACTGGTGAAAAAAAAAAAAAAAAAAAAATCGGGCGGGAAAAAAAAACCAACAAAAAAACGCCTCAGCCAGATCAGCGACCGCGGAGAAAGAAAGGGGAAGTGAGCGCGCTCAGTCAGTGTCAGCAATACTGTAATCCCTCATTGTATGGGTAAACAATGTCCGCGCAACTCCAGCCAGGAGCCGGGAAAGGCGGTCCGTAAAAAATGTGATTGATGTTTCTATGGTGAGCAATGTGGGAAAACTTTTTTTCTTGTTTTTCTCCCCCCACCTTCCCTTTCTCTCCTTGCATTTGCTTTTCCTTTTCACCGCCCAAACACAGGTGCGTCAGGTCGTCTCGCCTGAACGGGTCCCCGGGGCGACGGGTCGCAACGCGGAGGGCGAACGTCTCCACGGGGGTCGCTAAAGTTAGCGCGCCACGCGGCGCGTTCTTAGCACGGGAGCAGCGTCGCAGGTTTGGTTGAGATGCATTACAGTGACTCAGCATTTTTTTAAAAATGGCGTTAATGGAATAATTATTCCTTTAAAAAAACAAAGCAGAAAGAACAACCTAATGTGGAGGGAGACATTTAAAAAACAAAACTGCCTTGCCAACAAAGAGATTCCATCAACTAACTGAGGACATGTGAGGACACGGTGGAGGGAAAAAAAAAATGAAAAAGATAAATCCAAGGTCGAAAGTTTTTGCACCCCCCCCCCCACCCCCCCGCCCTCCTCTCGCTTCTATCAGCGTTAAAGCATAAGTCGCCACTAACTCATCATTAGGAGCCGAAAGACCTGGAACACAACGATAACAAGCGCTCACTCCGGCAGAGCGCACTAAAAAAGAAAGAGAAAAAAGAAGAAAACACTCAAAGGGAAATTACAGATAAAAAAAAAAAGAAAAGAAAAGACATGAGCTAAAAATTAAGGTACGGCTGCTCAAATGAAGAGCCCAGAAAAAAAGCTGAATATATATATTTTTTAAGTTAATGGATATGGGAAATGATTACTGCTATTAGGATGTGTTGTGTGTCGTGTGCGTGCTTTTTGTGCAGCAGTGGCATTCAAGGTCAGCTGGGACACACTTATCCACTTCCTCCGCTGACCTCTTTCCCTCTTCAGTTCTTTTATTTCAACATTTTATAACCACCCCCCCACCCCACTCCCCCCCGGGGCTAAAACCTGCGAGAGCGTCGGTCCACTCAAGGAAAAGGTCGCAGCCATTTCTTCTCTTCATTTCCACACCGATCACCTGCCGCGTCTGCCCTCCCATTCCCCCTTCTCGCTCGTGCATTCTGATTGCTCGCTCGTCTTGTTAGATTTTTTTTTTCTTTTTTTTAAAGAAAAAAAAAAAGGAACGTGCCAGAACGTGCTCAGGTGGCCGTCAGCTCCGACAAACGCGCCGCGTTCTGGGCCGACGCGCGCTCAAACTTCCCCGCGATCCGAGGAGTTGTGCAGAGCGTCTCGACCGGTTGAGGCTTCGAAATAACCGTTTATGTCAAATACGCTCCCCGATGAGAAAGAGGCGGTGCCCGGCGCTCACCTGGTAGAGGGTGTGGTTCTGGTCCTTGAAGCAGGGCTGGAGGCGGGAGTGGATCTGCAGGGAGTAGTAGTAGGCGGCCAGCTGGAGCGACAGGGCGGAGTGACACTGCTTCTCGAAGCAACGGTTGGCATCCAACACCTGCGCGCGAGGGTGGACAAACAGGGGGGGGAGGGTTACTTTCGTTTGCTCAGCCAATCGCAGCGTCAGGCTGTCATTCTGGCGCGGGAATGTGACGCGAACCGCAGGACTAACAGGATTGCCCTGGCGACCTCTGCGTTTACAGCGAGATGGCGACGACGCAACCTGTCGGCCGCACGCGGCCCGCCTGGAAACGCAACGGATCGATAGAGGATATGGATTCGCTCGGCCGTCTGTCGGCCTGAGTCAGTTACCACCGTGTGTGTGTGTGTGTGTGTGTGTGTGAGTCTGTTTATGTGAGACTGCGTGTCCACCTACCTGAGGCAGGGCCAGTAAGTAGGACAGAGCCAGCATCATGTCCCTGGGAAACGCATCATTGGCCAGCTGCAGCAAAACTGGAAAGGATGGAGGGATGGTGAGAGAGAGAGAGAGAAAGAGAAAGTGTGTGAGGGCGTGGGGGGGGGGCTTTAACTAAAGTACTGAGGATTAAGAACCAACCCCCCCCGTACGACTCTCAACCCACATTTGTTGAATACAGACGGCGACAGTGCCCATCAGAACGCACTTCTCCGAGAGTCGGACAAAAGAAGGGGAAGGTAAAAATAGAGGGACACGGGAGGATAAGTGTGGGGGGCAAAGTCAAGAAGCATCATTAGAAAATCCAGGATTCTGGAACTCTGTCCATTTTCTGTCTGGGCTATTGTGTGCACGTTCATTTTTTTCCCGAAGTGGGCTCTTGGCAGCATGCACGCGCGCGTGTAGGTGTGTGGTTTTTCTTGCAGAGCGTATTTATTATTCAAACAGTAAGTACGCGCCCACTTCTAATAAGTGCACTCCAGATGAGTCCAAACTTCATCTAAGTGCACTTTAAAGTCGAGTCCCCCGGAATGCCAAATTAGCCCCGCGCGCGTCTGTCGACGGCGAAGACGGTCGATTACAACAATGGAGAAATGACAGCGTGACCGAGGCGGCCCCCGACTCCGGGTCCCGCTCGCGAACATCCTCTCCGGAGCTACGGGAGAAAAAAAAAACGACCCCCCAAATGATTCCGATGATTCCGGCTGGGAATATTTTCGTTGGAAATTGGATCCGTTGGCGTGCCGGCCGGACACGAGACGCCACGCTGGGCTCTGGGAACTCCTGATGAGCATTTTTCATTAGTCGCTGCCTTCCACGAATCCATCTGCCGTGATAAATGAGCGGACTCCATCTGCCGATTGGAAACCACGCGATGCAGTTTGAAAGCCCCTAAAGTAACTGTAAAGCCGAGTTAAAGCTGGGATTGTTTCATCCAGCAATATATATATATATATATATATATATATATAAATATATATGCTGCCACAATTTACTGTTTTTGCGGTTAGTAAACAGGAAATTAAGGTACTTAATCATTTTCATGCAAACAGGAAATTATGCAAAGAGTTCGCCAACGGGCATGAATCATCAACGGCGACTTGGGGACGCCGCTGTCAGCCCGAACGTCACGAGGAGAAAGAAAAATGTTTCTGGAGAACACCCCCACCCCAAACTCAAAAACGCAAAAACTTTTTAAAAATCCAGAAGCGTTTGGTTCGTGCACGGGGCCGATCCGGGGGAATATTCTCGGAGCCGGTTTAGAATTTCGCGTGTGGTACGGGGCACAAGAGTCCGGACAGAACCTCGGGCGCGCGGGGACGGGCTTTTTATCGTAAACCGCTGGCCCGTAGGCCCCGCGCGGCGGCCAACACTCGGGCCGCGGCAGCTGACGCCGACGGCGCCGTCCCCCGCCGTGTTAACAGCTCGCTCTGATTGTTGGAAGCCGCGGGAGAGAGCGGAGACGCACGGAGACGGACGGAATCGTTTCGCAGTCCCCAAACCCGCGGAGAACAAGGGCCTGTGTCGGTGATAAGAGCCTGAGACAAAATAGAACAGACAGAGGAAAGTAGAGCATGGACACTGGGGGGGTTGGGGCAGAGGCGGGAGGGAATGGGAGAGACGTACAGTGCAACGCCACAGAACAAAACTGTACATTGATATATACATATGTATATGTACGATGCGCGTGCGGGCCGGTCCCGGACACATATGGAGTGAGTGTGTGTGTGTGTGTGGGTGGGGTGGGGGTGCGCCACTTTAAAGAGCCGTGACAGCTCTCCTAAGCGGAGTGCCCGCCCTCCTCCTTTTTTCTCATCCCCCCACCCCCACCCCCTCCTCCCTTACCTCCCGGCTTTCAATGAGCTACACCTCAGAATGAGCTGATTACACGCCTCTCTAAAGCTACTGATACCATCGGGACAGGAATTACCAGAGGGGTAAACACACACACACACACACAGAATGGATAACCCTAACTTAAAAGCATGCAGTAGTTCTGCTTGTGAGAGAGTGTGATAAAGAGAAACTGTGGGGGTGGGTGCGCGGTAACGGTGTCAGCTAAATATCCAACATGCTATTTCGCATGATGCTGCTACAGTTCGTTGACACACACACACACACACACCCCCCCCGCCTCCCCCCGCCCGACAACAGATTACGGTCCCGGTCAACGTGCGGCCTGCGCGGGGCGTCGTTTTTGCCCCCTCACGTGTCTTGCGCCTTACGCTCGGCTCAGTCCCATTCAGTTACTTTCCGTTCATCATTAATTACCTCGGTCTTATCTGGGCCAGGTGAAAAAAAAAAGAAAAAAGGGAGAAGAAGAAGAAGAAAAAGAAAAAAAAAATCAATGTATTTATTTTCTTAAAGGCCATCTCCTGGCCCGTTCCTGAGGACGGGTGGTGCGGCGGGCCGATACAGGAGCCATTAATCGAAGGTTGTTATCGGACACGATGCCGTCCAGATGGGCTTTTCTCTTTCTCGACACGTCGCGCCGCGTGGCAGCCCGGGAGGGAAGGTGACTTTTAAAGAGGGGAGATATTCACTTGAATGACGGCCCCGAGAGAGAGAGAGAGAGAGAGTGTGTGTGTGTGTGTGTGTGTGAGCGGGAGAGAGATGTGCGCTTACGCATATCTATGCATTAGCGCTCCACAGTCAAAGTGTGCACCTTGCATTCGCCAGTTACCACAGATTAGTATTCAAACGCACACACGCACGCTCACACACACACACACACACACGCCTGCTCTTTATTTTTGTAGCAGCATTGATTTTGGCAAGCTGCTGCGATCCATCACGCAAACGTGGCCTCGATGTTTTGACTTGATGCTATCTCCCCGGTACCGCGGCTCCGCGATGCTGCGTTATTTACCGTTGTCGCGGGATACATGGGGACGCATTAATTAATCAGCGGGAGGTCATTCTACCCCGCGTCGTCCACCCTGGCCTGGACGGATGAGGAGAGGAGAGGAGGCTCTGCCCAAACTCCACCCGGCGAGCGGTTCCCGCGGGGTTATTTAAACGCTTCTTTGAGATTCTGGCCCACGTTGACACGCAGACCCTGTCAGCCGTGCATTCCCTCCGCCGATTGCCCTTCCCACCAGATTCCCCACGGCGGCCGCGGCCCGTTCGCCTCGAGGACGGCGGCGCTGTTCGCCCTGACAGGCTTTTTCAAAACGCCGCCGGCGTGTCCGCGGCCTTTCCTGCCGGCTTCCAACCGGGCCCGGTCGTGCTCCCCTGACCTCTCTCGTCAACGCGACCGCCGCTCGCTGCATGCGCCTTTTCTTTCTTCACAATGCTCTTCACCTGCGTGAGTGTGTGTGTGTGTGTGTGTGTGTGTGTGTCCCGTGTTGCATCCTTACCTTCTGTCGCCGGGAACTGGGTTTTTCCTTCGGTTTTGGCCTCGGCCAGCTTGCCCGTTCTCAGCAACACCTCGGCAAAGTTTTCCTGAGGCACGTCTCTGTAGGACGAATACACGTCTTGGCTCTGCAAGAACAAACGCGCGCACACACACAGACACACACCAACTGAAGCAAACCCCAGCGTAAGAGGGAAAATGACGAGGGACGAACGAACTTGGGGCGTGCGCTTTCGGCGCGTCACTTCCCACGCGTGCGTGCGAGGCGGCGAACGCCGAGGCCCGCCCTCCCCGCCTTAGCGCCGAACATTCGCCCCCACACCTCCTGCCGCCCTGTTGCATCCGTCCCTTTTATCTATCAACCCCCAACCCCTGCCCCCCCCCGAAACTGTTAAGGTAAAAAACCAATCCCATCGATCAGCCGGCTCACAGACAGACGGACGCGGTTGAGCCATTATTGGCGGACGGATGACGCGAGACGGATGAACGCCTCGGAGACGGAGCGGATGGAAAGGATTCGGAGAGGCCTATTAAAACGTCACGAGGGGAGATGTATCGGCCCCTCTACATCCCCCCCCACACACACACGTCCTCTCTCTTAGCCGTCCGCGTGATTTGTGCCCCGGCCGCGGTGCCCGGGGTGACCATCTTCCGGGCGCAAAGGTCAAACCTCTCCTTTTCCTACTGTTTCGTCCTCCCCTCCGTCCATAACTCCGCCCCCGTCAACACCCTCTCCTCCGGTTCGGCGCCACCGCCGCGGCCCGACCGTCGCATCTTTGATTCCGTCCGCTGCCTTACCATCGGTCTCAAGCTTATCCCTCCTTTTCCTGGAGAGCACCGTTCCAGATTGCTTTTACCATTAAACTTACTTGCAGGAATCAATATTAATTTGGTCTCGGCCCTGCTTTTTGACGGAATTTATAAGTCATAGTAGAAGAAGAAAAAGAAGAAGTAATTAAATGCCTTAAGTCATAACCCTGCTCAGGCATTTTTACTATAATTTAAAAGGTGGCCTGAGGTATTAAAAAAAAAGAAAAAGAAAGAAGTAAGGACGACACACGTGTAAAAGGAAGATATATAACGAGCCGAGAGCCACGCCGGTCCAGAGGCACTCACCGGGTCGACGTGCGGATCCTCGGCGAGCTCCTGATAAAAGGGGCCGCAGCCTTGGCGCTCCAGGTTGGAGTTCTCACACGCCCCTTCCCGACCGGCGGCTCCCGCGCCGTGACCCTGAGGAGCCATCAAAACATCATTAAACTTTCACGACGGGCCCCGCAGCGCTGTCATCGCTCTCCCTGTCCCGCAGCTCGCGTCCTCGCCGTTTTTCTCTTTCCCGAGAAACCTGAGACCACGAGCAGCCCCCCCCCCCCCACACACACACACACCTGCACCACCCTCGCCACACACACACACACAACACTGCCGGGACAGGAGACGCCATCAATCTCTGCCCCGGCGACCGCCGAGCCAGTCCAGCCGCCGGCAACCGTCAGATATTGAAATATTCAATAGGCGGGGCCGATCAATTATGCAAGAGATGAGCTCTTGATTGGTTGTTTTTGGATGAAGGCTACGAAGCCTGTGAACGTGCGGGGCGGGGGGCACAGGCTGGCATACGGCCGCGTCTTTTCCAGCACGTGTGCACGGCGTAGCCGGCGGGCTTCCAAACGAGAACCCATTATGAAAACAAATCCAGCGACCGACGAGACGGCGACCGGACTCCTCCGTTTTCCCTCGAAGGCGTTTCACCTCTCGTCGGTTCGGTTCCAAAAACTACTGGGGGGTCTTCGTGCAGCGGCCGAAGGTAGCTGAGCGACTCCTTCCACCAGCGGTGGTCGCCGACCGCGGTCAGCACGGCCTTGGTGGTCAGCCCCGTGGTGGTCAGCACTTCCATGGTCTTGGCCGTGGTCCTGTGCAGCAGGTCTCCCGCCGTCCCCACGGGGGAGCCCGCGGCGGGGGCGCGGGCCTGGGGCTGAGCCAGGGGGGACGAGGAGAGAGGGAGAGAAAAAAAAAAAAAGACAAGCTACGTTTTTCTGGGCGAGGCGAGTTTAATCGTACGGCGCATTTTTTTTTTCCACACCGCCGCGATTCAAAAGGCGTTTTCATATGAAGCACAAAAGGCGTCAAGACAGAACGCAGCAGCAAACATGAGAGGAGAAAAAAAAAAAAGCTGATCCGTCAGTCAGGCGTCGCGGCAGTAGACGCCGCCGTACGAGTCTGTCCTGAGTTAGTGTTTTACTAACATCATCAGAACACTTCTCTGATCACTACATCTGTAATTCTATATTAGACCAAAAGACAAACTTTGAGGCGCGGCCTCTCGGGGATCGGCGCCGCATTAGACACGGCCGCGTTCTGTTTCGCTGGGGTTTTTTTTTCTTACTTGAGAGGAGCTGTGCCCTGCGTGAAAAAAAAAAAATGTCATAGAGGACTGTTCCACAAGATCCATAACCCTCTTATCCGTCCCTCAAATATAAAGCATTTTTAGCCAGTTAGCTCTGATTAGCACCAACACCTGGCCCGACTCTGTCCAACAACGGCGAATCCTGGATAACCTTACTCAAACGCCTAATTGACAAATAGAAAGCTTTGCTCTTCTTCAAAATAAATTTTAAAAAATTAACGAATGAGCGGTGCCGCGGGCTGCGAGTAGCATTCTTAGAGTGTTTGTGAGAGCATACCACTAATTTTCACGGCGCAACGGGTTACTGCACAACTGAAGAGGATTTTTTTTTAAAAACACACATTTGGAGGGTCAGTGGGTTGGGCCACATTGTTTAGCGCCTTTCATCCATACTCCATTTGCCGTGGGAAAAGAGGGGTGGAGAAATGAAATGAACTCAAACACGCATGTGCTCGACAACACAGATAAATAAAGCGTGTGCACGCGCACAGAATGAGAGGGCTTAAACGTACACAGGCTAGGAGAGGAGCCGGGGACATCAATACAACGATAAAGCGACAACAGTCGGCCTCAAATGAGCGCCCGTCCGCACACAAAAGGGGGATGCGGTGAAAGCTATGAAACATTAACACCCACTCAAGGCGTCGTAAAGCCGGGGCGGCGCCGGGGGGGGGGGTGAGGCATAAATAAACCACGGGAAGCGAGCGACACTGGATTTACGCCTCATCAGATACGGAGCAACGGGGAAACGCGCCAAAGCCGGCGAAAAGGGGGCGGGGACCAGGGGGGAAAAGGGGGAACATGCGGCGGAGTACGGTGGGCGAGAAAAAAAAAGGCACCTTTGCGGAGTCCGGCTCGTCAGCCTCTCGTCCGCCCTCCGCAGCGACGGGCTCCATCTGATAGTTAACCGCCTGGTACAGCACCTGCAGGAGGGAAAAGAGGGCGGAAGAAGGAAAAAAAAAAAAAAAAAAAGAGATGAGATTTGGTTTTTTTCCCATCGTGCGAGCTGTTGTTTGAGCTAAAACAACCCGAATTCGTCAGGAGGCGGAGAGGGGACCAACCTGAGTTTGCAGGTCGCTGGAGGCAGCCAGGAGGCCGTGGATGTTGTCCGGGGGACAGTGGGTGAGGGAGAAGGCCAGGAGCTCCTGCCGGGCCCCCAGGTCCCCGTAGCCCTCGCACTGGCCCAGCAGGCTGCACACCTCCCACGCCGGACTGTAACCTGGGGGATGAAGACGAAATCCCAGAATTTGAGCGATGGCGGACGCAAAAAAGGATGCGATGCGGAGATATGGACACGATTAACCTTCCCTCGCGACATTAATACATATTTGAGTCTGTGGTGTGCCCCCCCCCCCCCGGAGAGAAACGCCAAGCCGACGCGCCGTGGTAACCGAACCGTGTTCGTTCAGCCTCCATCACCGTCAAAAAAAAAAAACCTCGGCTTCGCTCTCGCAAGCAGATTCAATTATTCCCCGCCACGTTCTCCGACGAGGGAGCGCTCGTCTGATTACACCTTTCCCTTCTCCGTGGCGCCTCGCTCTCATCCGCGCCGTGGGAAGATCGCGTCCGCCTCCATTTTTTTTCCTTTGCCGTGTCACGAAACGGGGTCAGACCAGACGCCGTTACCTCGGCGGCGGCTTTGATTCCGTCCGGGGGGGAGGGACTCTGAGGAGGAGCGTGGGAACGTCTCTGCGGCAGAACACCCCCCTCCTAATCGTTCTGGCGCATGGACGGGCACAAAATCGCTCAACTCTTTCCGCGTCGAGAGGTCCGAGGCGAGTAATTCAGCGCGTGAGAAAAACACCGCGGCCGCCAACTTGCAGCGACTTTAATTTGCCGGGGCGTATACAAGTGCAGGCTCTTCGGTAAATGGGACGTTTTCGCACATTTCCGCCTTAATTGCGCTTGGAATCCCTCGGTGACGTTTCCTCTCTGAAAAGCGTTTCACTTTATTTCTGTACTTCTGGACGTTTCTCTTCCGCTTTTGTCATTTTGACTCAGCCAGCGCGCCTGTACTCGCGTCCTCCTTGACGTTCGAGGTTTTTTTAATTTTTCCCCAAAGATGGTAAACGGCAATTTAATACTTACGAGGAAAGCAAATTCAATAAAATGAAAATGGCTATCGTGCAGCATAGTAGCTTCGATTCTGGTTGCGCGAGGCGGTACGCGATTGGTCGGCGAGGGCACTTCGCCGACCCCCCCCCAGTGTGACCTGCCTACCTGCAGCCATGAGGTCCTGGCAGTGGATGTAAGAGGCCTTGAAGTCCAGACGCTGGAGCGCTTGCTCCGCCAGCAGGGTCAGCACCTGGCCCCTCCGCGCCGCCTCGTCGTCTCCTGGACACGCGGGCACAGACAGACGTACGCAAACTTTTATTTTGTTGTTTTGTTGTTCTTTAAAAGTTAAGAAACGTGGACGCGTCAAAGCCAACGCAGCGAGGCATCGTAATGCAGTGTGTCGCGTACGGTGCGAGGCCTGGCTTAACGAAGCTCCTCGAGTCTCCACCTGAACGTCGAGTCGGTTGGGACGTTAAGGACGTCCGAACGACGCCGACAGGCGTGACCCCGCATTAAATCGGCGTCGAGCCGCAAACGAGGTCACCGCTGTGTCGGTTCATCTCAAAGAGGAGAATATGAAACTCTCCCTGAACGGCGATAAGTCTCAGTTTGATGTCTTAACGTTGGCGGGAACGGCCGCCGCCTGAATGCGAACGCCGCGGGGCTCGGTAAACAAAGATGAGAGGGCGCGGGCCGAAGCGGGACTCCCGAAAACGGGGAAGAAAGAAAAAAAAAAAAGCGCCTGAGATCAAAGAGCGGCGGTGGAGACGAAGCCAGGCGACAGCGCTGGTGTGAAGTGAGCGACGGAGAGACACGCGGTGTTTACAGTGGTGGTGGGGGGTCGGGTCGAATAATTTCGGGGTGACCGGTGAAAGGGTTTCTTCAAAAGCTGCCGAGACCTCAATATAGAGGAGGTCTGTGTGTGTGTGTGTGTGTGTGTGTGTGTGTGCGTCACCACGCCTCCGTTCGCCCCGTCTTCCTCTCCCGCCGAGCGCTTTTATCGAGACATCCCCTGGCCTCATTTCGAGGCCGTTCCGAAACCCGACACCTCGGAAAACCCAGCTGTGGTGTTTGCCTGGCCTCGACCGACCAATCGAAGGGGGCCGGACGACAAAGGTGAGCGATGTCAGAAAAACAGCCCATGGAAAAACACTCAAGGTAATAACCCGCGTACGGTCCCCCGAGGCTCCCCGTCGCCAGGATCTCCACCGAGTCAGCGCAATTTACTTCCTGTTCGGGGGGCCATCATAATCATCGATTCACTCAGACAAAAACAAGCCTCTCCTCGCCGCCCACGCCGCAAGACCGGATGAATTACGGAGCGTTTTCTGGAGAACGAGGCAGGAGCTGAACCCTCAGGGTTTCTAACCGGGGCGCCGGTGATACCTGCATTAAATATTCACCGCAAAGCCCCGGAGCTACGCGCCCTTCAAACGCCTCCCCCCCGCATTTATTTATTTAAAAATTTGTTTATTCCTCTTCTCATCTCCCTCTGCCTCTTTTTTTTTTTTTCCTGAAACCACACAGCGAGAGCTTCCTGCTGACGGAACGCCGCGGTTAGCAGGTCCCCCCCTCCGCCCGGCGACGGGCCTCGGAGAAGGGAAGACGGAACGGGGGCGGCGAGTCGGAGGGCGGACAAAAGACAGACGCAAGTGCGCACGTCATCGCGGGGGGCAAGAGGTCACCAGGGCGACACCCGGGGACGCTTCCCTCGAGTTCGCCCGGCCTGAGTGCGTCCGGCACTGTCCCCCGACTGTTTAAAAAAAAAAACAAAAAAAACCTGAGGACGGGAAAAAAGGATTTTGTCTTTGAGATGCCGCGCTCGCGAAGACGAATTCCCCCTCTCGTGTGAAGCGGTCGCGGGCGCAAACACGCGCCGGGCGAACGTCTCCGGCGCCCCGCTCCGAGGAGGGAGGTCCGGTTGGCGGGGCGCGACGCCTTTTACGAAAAAAAGTGCGTAAGGGAAGGAGAGAGGCGCGACGTGCGCGCTTCGGCGTTTACCTGCCACTCGGAGAAGTGAGGCCAGGTTCAGCAGCGTGGTGGACTGCCTGTAGGCCGCGGGGCAGCGGGCGATGCATTCCTCGATGAGAGACAGGCGGTGGGACCGCAGGCGCACTGGGTGGGGGAGGAGGAGAGAAGACGGGGGAGGGGCGAGTTACAGCTGACGATACACATGACACACAGCGAAAAAAAAAAAGGCAGGTAGAATGAAAAGAAGCCACGATGAGGATTTTCCGATATTTTAGAAGCCAAACAATTGAACGAGAATACAATATGTAGATTAAAACGATTCAGCGAGTTCACTCCTACAAGAAATTAAAAACACGACGGGGACGTATCGACAGCGAATTGTGTAAAATATGCAGATTGAAAACTCCCTCCCTTCCCCATCAGCTCCTCCCCAGTCGCAGGATGGCAGTGATTTCTTTTCTTTTTTTTTTAAGACAGGTTTCCAAAACTTCGTCACAATTCCATTTCCGAGAAATAGAAACTTCCGAAGTCCCATTTCCATATTTTTCTCCGCTCGCGCCGAAGCGGAGCGTGTGTTTAGCGCCTCCGCGGGCCTCCGCGCTCCCTCTGCACCCCGCTGAGGATCTTTGTGGTTTTGGCAGCGCTTTGGGTTAGGCCCAGAGGGAACGCTGGGGAAGGTGACGTCTGTGAAGCATCGCCTCAGGCTCCGTAGGAGGGCTGCAGAAGACAGCTTAAGATGGATTACCTATGCTCAAATCCTCTCACTTTTATACTTGTTCCTGTTTATCTGAGATTGTGCAAGAGCAGCATGTGGGACGGGTTTTTTTTTTACTTTTGTGAGAAAGAAAAATAACTTGTATTTTTCCTTTCTTTTTTTTCGCGTGTGCGTACAGTAGGTGCGCGTGTGTCCTTGGGTCAGTACAAATAAATGGTACTAGGCCACCACAGGTAATACAGAGCAGTGGAGGCAGCTAGGGCTTGAGCGCTGAGCACAATAATCACTGATAGAAAACCCATACGACACAGAAACAAAAGTAATAATGCGGGGAGGTTTTCTTTTACCACAACCCCATTCGCTTTTTGCCTCCTTCCTTCGTCTTCTCCCTAAAACTCTCTCTCTCTCTCTCTTTCTCGCTCTGTTTTGCAGGTGGGTGGTGGGGGGAAAAAAAAAATAATGCAAGTGGACGGCGGGGAGCCCGAGAGACAGAGGAATGAAAAAGGTAAGGGGGCAGGGAAGGGTCAAGGGAAAAAAAAAAAAGAGAGAAACTTGGGGATAAGTGATGCAAAGGGAAAAAAAAGGGCAGAGAGAAGGAGACTGAGAGAAAGGGCGACAGTTTATGGCTCTCTCTGTCACAGTGGCAGCTCGGTTTGATGAGGGCAAAGGGGGTGGGGGGGGTGGGGGGGCGGGGTTGGCCTCGGGGGCAAACAACACCTCGGTTCAGAGGTGAGGCAATGAGGGGCCGGGCCGGCTCGTTCCGGCATCCGCGGCGGAGCCGGAGGAGAGGGAGGGGAGCGAGCGTGGAGGTGAATGCTGATTGGTCAGGTTTACAGATGGAGCAGAAATATAAAGCGCGGGTGCGCGTGTGTGCGCGTAGCAGCGAGCGCACACGTAGAGACCAAACACTTCAATCCTAATTAGGCCATCAGGCAGATGTTGTTTGCTCAACAGTTGATCCATAAATAACCATATATTTTGATATAGTAGAGAGAAGATCTGACATATGGGGTGTGGGGGGTGGAGGAACTGACAGCAGGGGGGGAGACAGGTTGGGTGCTGTATGGGCGAGGGGGGCGGGGGGTGGGGGCGTCCTTACATCCTTCACACGTCTCGGATTTAAATCAAAACCACCTGAATGACGGCTCGCACAGCTGCGCCGGCGACACGCTGGGGAATCTGAGCGCACGTGGTTAAATGATCAAATTTCCTTCTTCCAACTTCACGTCACAAAAAAAAAAAAAAGACACTTCTCCCTACCTTGCAGCGGGAGGATGCCGACGCTGAAGTCTTCCAGCTGGCTGAGGGCGCTGATGAGGTCCAGCTCCTCCTGGACGGCCGGAGGACAGTCCGCGATCAGCTGGAGACACGCCCTGACGAAACAGTTGACAGTGAGCGGTCAGCTGCTCCCGTCCGCGCCGCCTAGCTTAGCTTAGCACGCGGACTGGGACCAGGGGAAACGGTTAGCCTGGTTGCGCCTGAAAGCATCAACATCCACCTCACCCAACCTACCCAACAACCCCCTCCCCCCAAACAGTCGCACTGAAGCTGCCTCTCTTTCGCCCTCTTCATCTCGGCCTCGGTTCTGCTCCAGCTCGCAAATACCAGCGAGACGACAGGCAACAAAACAATTCAGCACTTTTGGGCTGAGTTTTGACTTCAATCCACTTTTTTTTCTGCATAATGGTGGTTGAAATCTCAGCATCTCTCTCGCCAATTTTGAAAGAGCTACACCCAGGAGCAGTCGCGCCACTTTTCATCACCCCGGAATGAGACTGAAAGCGAGTTACTGAAACAGGGCGGAGGTTCAGAGCACACAGATGGAGGGGCGGAAAGTCGCGAGCACGTCTGACGACATCGAGGCTCGACGCTGTTCGCTGAAAACAAAAATGAATGAGGTGTGTATTGATCCGTTGACAGCGGCAAACTCCTCGGGACCGACCGGAAGACAAAGCACTGCAATAAACCTTAAAACAATCAATCCCACCCCTCCTATTGGCAGAGTAAAAGATTACATCAGCAAAAACATCCGAGTTGATTCTATTTGACGTGACTGAGAAGAGCTCGGCTCAATTTTTTTTTTTAAATGAACCATTGTCGAAGCATTGCTTCACTTTCGGCCACTTGGGAGACAAACAAAACACTGGCGAAATTAGCGCCTCCTCAAGCTAATACGGGAAGCAAGTTAGCAAACAGGAGGCGTACAAGTTGCGCTGGCTCCGTTTTTGGTCTCCACCAGTTCCCAGAGGGAAGAGCCTGGCCGTCAGATCTGCTAAATGCTCCGCTGTGTTCACCGGCAAGGCGCCAACTTATCCGTCAGCCACTTTCAGCTCGTGCAGTAAAGCTGAAGGCCTGAAAAACCAAAACAGCGCGCTGAAAGGGGCGAAAAGCTTCGCGCAGCACGCGAGGAAGCGTACTTGCGGGGGATCCCTACGTTATTTTGAGAAGCGACACTTTGTCCTTGTATCAGCTCCTGCCCGGCGCCGCTGACCGCATCGGTTCAGGACCCAGGCAGGTGCGCGTCTGTCTGAACCTGTGTGTGTGTGTGTCTCTGGTATTTAGCACACAGGGTAAAATGTGTGTCTGTGGAGCAGTTATTTTAATCTAAAGGGCACAGGCTGCGTGGACTATTAATTTCCGAGCGACGGGCATATGTTCAGAAACTACTTTGTCTCATCTCTCAAATTCACACGCAACAAATAGACGCCCAGATCCGCGGGTGCGCACGCACGCGCACAGTGGGAGTGGTACAATGGATGATGTTGTCCAAGTGGCGCGGGGGGGGGGGCTATGTATTAGTTACTATAAATGAATGACGACCCAATTACTGTCCCACTTCCCCACTAGGAACAGACGGTAAGGTTAGACAGCCGCTGGTCCCCCTCTGAGACTCGGAACCAGCAGCAGACGCTCGTTCACTCACGTGCAGTCGCTTCTTCTCAAACTTGGTGGGGCGTAGTGGAGGAGATGGAAGCGAAAAGCGGCCACCCCGGCTTTTGTTTTTCCCGGATGCGCACGGAAGTGCACGTGGGACAACAAGCAAGGTCGACGTCTCAGACGCATGAGTTCACTCCAGGCGCCGAATTACTAAAATGTATGTTAACGCCGCCCTTACGAAATAAGATGCGACCGTGAGGTGGCATTTCCCGCCCTCACCTGGCCAGGCCCATGCAGGGGTCCGTCAGCGTCGTGGAGGAGTTGAAGTATTCTCTGGCAGCGGCCAGCACCAGTTCCACACTGCTGTCGTAAGCCACCTTCGGGGCGTAGCCTTTGCCCCGGAACGACGAGCTGACGGGCGCGTCCTGGCCGACCTGGAAACGATCACGGCGTCCGTTAGACTGCGGCGCCGGCGTCACTCTGAGGCGGAGCTGCGGGTTTTGGTGGAACGTACCTTGGAGCAGTGCATGAGCTGCCCCGCCAGGCGTATGTTCTCGGCACGGCTGGAGCACAGCAGGGACTCAACAAAGACCTGGAGCGGTTGGGCGGGAAACAGGGTATATTATGCGGGAGACGGGAAGTGTTAAGCTGAAATTTTTTTCTTTTTTAACATTGTTGGATAAGGCGCGCAGCGGTTTGCAGTTATTTTATTAAATTAAATGGAAACATGCAGTTTTAATGTGTGAATTATCGACGATAAAAGGTGGAAAATGTGCACGCGGACGCATTTGCAGCTACAATTACAGCTACGCTTTTTTTTTTTTTAACTCGATGAAACTGAGTGTGCCGCGTCTCATGCCGGGGGCGCAGTACCTGGTGGCACGTCTCCGGTCTCAGACAGGTGTAGACGTTCTGCTGCATGTCGAGCAGGTCCTGCAGCAGTCCCCTCCACACCGTCTCGCTCACCGGCGGGTTCCTGGGCGCAACGTAAAATGCGTGAGGACAATGCAAGTTGGGGGGATCACCAAGGAACATCTCGTGCGCTTGTGCGTGCGTCTCCGTACTTGCGGCCGGTGTGGCGGCAAAGTTTGACCATCAGCTGGTGGGCCTCCTCTTCGCTGTCCTGGCTGTTCCGCACGTACGAGATGGGCTTCTGCAGGCCGTGTTTCTCCAGCACCTCCACCACACTGAAAGGCGCGGACGCACACATTCCAGTTAATCGACATGTTCCCGCGGACGGGGGTGGTTGCCGGCAGTAGAGCATCAGGAAACGCCAACAGGGGAGAAAGGTTGGGAAAAGGAAAAAAAACAAAAAAACAAATCCAACGGAGAGCAGAGCGGGGAGGAGGAAGACAGAGGACGTGTACGCTCTAAGCTGTTCATTATTTGGGCGGCAGAAAGTCATTTGCAAGCCGCGGCACAGACGGTGCAGGCGAGACCGAAGAGCAACATGATAAAATGCAACGAGACGGCGCTGCCTTTAAAGTGTATGTTTGTGTGTGTTGTGTGTGTGTGTGTGTTTGGAAGCGAACACTTGCAGTCTAACAGATTGTGACCGGGGGAGACAGACGGCGTAGGGTGAGCGCGGCACCCCCCGGTCTCGACGGGGTCGCGCGGCTGCAGATGTTGGCCCTCCGCTCATTATCACAGCAAACAGGGTGTGTGTGCGGCGCGCGCGTAAGGCAGACAACAAGCCCCGGTATTTACAGCCGAGCGTGCGTTTGCCTGCGAGTGTCTGCGTGTTCCCCGCGCACATATTAATGTGCCAGCGAGCGCCGGGGGGCTGAAAGCAGCTTTTGTTCCGGAGGCGCGCGGAGAGCAGACGCTTCGCATTTACCGCCTGATTCGTCTGTGTGCGGACGCGCGCAGGAGTGAGTCACGGCGCCTCGCGTATGCGAACGCGCTTCCCGAGGTGTTGTTTGTGCACGGCCGCGCGGCTGCCTGAGCGTAAACATGTGTGGATATTTGCCTGTCGAGGCCAACGCTGAGCCCTAACGCAGGCTTTCCTGTTGCCGCCGCCGCCGCCTCCTCCTCCTCCTTCCTCCTCCTCATCGTCTACACTCCTGTTCCCTTCGGGCGCCCGCCCACCCGCCCTTCCCCTCCCTTCATCACTATTCCTTCCTCCCCGTCACTTCTGTGCGCTCAGACGTTCACCCCGAGGAGAAGAGTGGGGGAGCGAGCGAGCGAGAGAGACATGTAGGTGATTCTGACCTGTAACAGAGAAAATGCCGTGGGCTGTTTGAATACCATGGGAGAGACAGTGGTCCTTTGATACTGAGCATGTGTGCGTGCGTGCGGTTGTGTGTGTGTGTGTGTGCGTGTGCGAGTGTGGGTAGGGCACATCCATGTCTATTCTCTTTCTTGGTGTACTCCACGAGGCCCATCGCGGAGGAGGTACGCAACAAGCACCACTACAAAGCGAACGTTTCCCGAGCAACGCGGCGCTAATCGCCGAAGCGACGGGGCTCCACCTCTTCGGCCCTTTAAAGCGGGTACGACCGGGGCGCGAAGAGACGCACGCGGATCCTCGTTTTGCGATCCTCCGGACCCAAAAGGCCTTTCAATTGAAAGTAAGTGTGTGTGTGTGTGGGGCAGGTGAAGGATGGTGTGCGAGTATGTTGTGGTACCTGAGATGCTTCTCGAGTTTGTCCACCTGATCGTGGAGCGCGCGGTGAGGTTCGTCTCCAGCCTGCAGAGACACACACACACACACACACACACACACACACAGAAGCGTTGGTTCCTTTGTGTTTGTGACATGAAAAAAACAAAAGAACAAAAAATCCTGGGCAAATAAATATTATAAACTACTTCATGAGAGAGCGCAGTGAGCAGACACATGCTTGTGTGTACATGGTGTACTGTATATGTGTGTGTGTCTTGCCTACCACTGCGAGGCTGTACTGATTCCCCACTAAAAATAAAACCCCACGATGCTTTGCCTTGAGGCAAAGGATTCTGGGTCATGCTGGCCTGTCCCCCCCCCCACCGGACTACTGACCCTGATGAAACGTGTGTGCGTGTGTGTGTGTGTGTGTGTGTGCCAGTGAGGTCAGTTTTTTGTTCAAATGCACCATCTTTTTTTTTTTTTTTTATATATATATATAAACATACACAACCGTAACCTTTCAGTGGATTTCTCTGCATTGCTCTCTACTTCTCCACTACTCCTCCTCCTGCTCTGACTCTTTTTAATCCCCCCCCCATCAGTCTCCCTCTCTCCCCGTCTAATCCCCTGTCCACTTCTACGTTTCCCAACTCTCCCGGGGTGAATTTCGTTACATTCTTCTGAGCAGATTTAGACCTAATTAAGCTGTCTCAAAAAAGAAAAAAAAAAAATTCTGAAAATTGGGTTGAAACTACTAAAGCCCTCATTTCTCTCCTTGCTCCCGAACATCCCGGGCTGTGGTGGCAGTTTTGGAGCTTAGTAAGTTAGAAGAAATCACTCCGCGGCGTTGCTAAGCCAAAAACACCGCGAGAAAGGGAAGCCCTCTCTGGCAAAGTGAGACGCTCCGCCTGAAACGCGGTCCAGCGTTTCACACCGAGTCCTGTGGTTTTCAACACCCGGCTCCGGAGTCGTCAGAAAGCTCGCGGCTAATCTTCGGTTTTCAACGACAAAGTGAGAGGATTCATCTCATCTGCAGGAAATACTTGAGCGTCTATGGCGGGTTTTTGGGTGCAGCGGCGAGCGAAACTGGATCTATCGGTTGCCGCCACGCACGACTCTGCCGTTGCGTCTCCTTCCTCTTCCTCATTTATCACACAGTTAGATATGTGGGGAAAAAAAATTAGCAACGGCTCGCATCAATTCCCGGCATTCACGCGTAAATGCGCATCAGCGCGGCTAGAGCGAGCCGTGCAAGTCGGTCGGAAAAAGGCCAGGCAATGATTCGTCGAAAGGTTTGGCGGCTTCATTGCAGCCGGAAATAGTAATAATAAAAACGAGAAAAAAAAAACACTGCTCCAGTAGTAGTAGTAGTAATTTAGCTTTCCAATTAAGGTGCACGCGGAATGAATAATCCACCTGAGAAGGCGTTGTTTTAATCTGTTTTAGCCACGCCGACGCTCTACAGGTGCGTTTTATCCGTAATTTTGTCTTTTGTGCTCTCGTCTTTTTATTATCGCTCTCCTTCAAACGCACTGCACGCCCACACAGCCTCACGGGAGACCTAAAGGACGGGCCCTCTTGCCATATGAAATAAAACGTGTTATGGAGGAGTCGGGGAGGTGGTGGTGGTGGTGGGGGGCAGCAGTAGTAGGAGGTAGGAAATACTGTGGCACGTCGCTAGGCGAACTGATGGCTCCTTGGAGTCAGAATTAAGCATGAGAGAGAGAGGAGGAGGAAGAGGAGGAGGAGGGGGAGGGGGAGAAGGAAAAGAGAGGTGCGAGGGGAGGAAGAGAGAAACAGAGGTGGTAGGTTTGTTGACAGCTCCGAGGAGAGAGGTGGAAAGGGAAAGAGGTGGGAGGGGCGGAGCCGACGTATTGTTGTGGATGAGTCAGTGATAGGCCGCTCGATTGCCGACATAATTGGAGCGTATTTGGCCGCTGGACTTGTGCGTGCGTGTGCGTGCGTCTGACCCGTAGCCCCTCTGCGGCAGACACTCCAGGATGTCATAGCAGAGGCCGAGCTGGTCGTCTCTCTCGCAGCTGTAGATGCACTCCAGGGCGACCGCCATCAGCTGGTCTGGGTCCCCGATGATCTTCTGCTGGCACTGGAGGGGGAGGAGGAGGAGGATGTTGTGCATGAAGCCCGGGCCGCCCTGACGCGCTGAGGTAATGTTTCATTTAGCGTATTTTCCAGCGTTTGAGTGTTTGTGCGCGTGCTGCATGTTTTGTAACAGCCAGGAGACCCGTCCTTGGCCCGCCGCCCGATGGCGTCATAAATATGACATTTACAGCGCCGCGCCGACACCTCGAGACGGAGCGCGCGTTTCCATTCCGTCCGTGGTCGCTACTCACGTCGGGCTTGGAGTGCTGGAAGGTGACGAGGGGCAGGGCGAGGTCCCGCTGGGCCAGGCCGACCAGGTAATCTCCGAGCAGAGACTTGGCAGCGCCCGCTTTCTGCCGCTCGCAGCGGTGCAGGAACGGCACCATCCACTGGAAGGCGTCTTTCACGTAGCGCTCGGTGCCGGACTGGTGACAGAAACACATTGTGTGTACACGAACGCACGCCACGCAATTCAATTTGGGTAAAACATTCGCGAACTCGGTCAGACAGTCGATAACATTAGCTGGTTGCTACCGGCAGCCGTCCTCGCAGGCTGGAGCTGGCAGTTATTAGCGGCAGTTTCGAGGACAGCTCGTATCGTGTGCTCCCGGGGGGGACTTGTAACCGTGCAACCCGCCGCCGCAGGACGGACTTTCACGGCTCTCTCGCCGCCTTTCGGATTGCAAAGCTTGCCTCGCCGAATGTCAGGGATTTCGGTGGGTGAAAAGAAAACGGATTCGCTGTAGTACCATCCGGTGCATTTTCTGTCAACTGCGTGATTTTTATTTTTTTTTTAATCCCCGTTGGCGTCACTTTTTATTCACGTCGCAATCGGCATACATTATGTTCTCTTCAGAAGCGGTCAAGGATTTAAGCGAGCGCGCGGTGGAACTGCAAAAACGAGATGTAATTGAAGGGGCAGCGGCAGGGAAGCTATCGCCCTTTTCTACCGCCGACGAATGTCACGCTTGCCGTGAATGAGGCGAGAAAGGCCACACTGCGGAAAACGCTTTTCAATAAATACGTTCAGATAAAAGTTTAGATGCAAAACGGCGATGGCCGTGACACGTCCCCATGGCCGTCGTGCGTTTACAGTATTATATTTCTTTATATTTTCCTCTTATACCATCTGAGCTGAGGAAATGCTACATCAGCAAATGCCTCGGGAGAAAAAAAAAAAACACCTCGCACGCTCCCTCCATTCGTCCGATGATATCGGAACAGTGCTTCCGAGCCAATTAGCGATTCCGCAGCTAGGCGAGGAATATGCCGCTTACTTACGTTTTTCATGAGGAGGCGGAGCTTGTCGATGTCGGCGAGCTGCTGCAGATCGCTCAGGGTCAGGCTCAGCTCGCACGACGTCTCGTACACAAGCGTCTCCATGGTGACCAGGTCGTCGCACAGGCGCTCCAGCCCCGGGATCTCCCGCTCCTTCCCCAGACGCACCAGCGACAGGGCGCAGTCCACCTGACGGGGCCGGGAGAAATGCCCGTGAGAAAGAGAGAGAAGAGAGAAATTTGCGTTTCGTCGCCGCCGTGTGACTACCCCTGGCGCAGTTCTACGACGTTGGTGGCTGCGTCCTGCACCCGGGCCTGCCCCGTATCCCTCCACCACGATCCGGGTTTAACCGAGACCGCTCGCAGCAACACGTCACGTCATTGAGAAACCGTCGCCGGGACTGCTGAGCTGGGAGCGATGTCCCAGCCAATCCGAAAACCAAATAACACCTGCCATTCATTGCCGACGTCCAGTCGTTAGCCTCCGGACGATAAAACAAGGAGGATCTGGGCGTCCCGCCCGCTCGGGTCGATGGGATTCCACCCGGAAGAGCAACCGATCGATATCCCGACCACCTACGCGCTGGCGACGTGCCCGGCCGATCGATGCTCGGCCACCTGTGAATGGCGGCCGGTCAATGGCAGATGCCGCTCGGCCGCGCGGAGATGATTGCCTTCCCTCCGCTCCTCACGGGAGGAGAGCGCATCGGCACAGCAGTTAGCGCTGCGTCTGGCTTGTACACAAATACGACAGCAAACCAGGTCCCGCTGCCTCGTCTCGCCGAACGGACAGTTGCAAAAAAAATTGCAAAATAAACGGACGCGGACGTGGACGCATCATCTTGAATCAGAGCAATTTGATGCAGCACGAGAGAGAAGTCTATTGATCCGGCTGCCAGCAGAGATCCTCCACGCTCCCTCCATCCCTCCCTCCTCCTCCCCCTGGGCTCTCCAGAGATGGAGTCCCCGTCAAAAATCTCCCACTTTTTAATTCCGACCCCGTCTCCGCGCCCCTCCCCCCGATCATTCCCTCGACTTGTTATCGTCTGCGTCCCTCTCAACCAAGACTTCGGTGTAATTTCCCCGGCCCGTCCTTTCTTTCGAGCATCGTCCTCGCACTTCGTCCTCGTCCTCCTCCTCACCGGACTGCAACAACAAGCGACACGGTTGGCCTGCGATTGAACCCCCGGTCTGGCCCGGTGCCCCCCACCCCACCCACCTGTCTCGTCTCCCTCTCCCTCTGTCTGCTTTTCCAAAGCCAACCCTCTCATTTCGTGCTGTTTCGCTGCCGGCAGTGGTTTCGAACAACACTTGTTTTTAATATCCTTTATTTCTATCTTTTCACCCCCACAAAACTGGTGATTTTCTTTCCCCACTTTCGCCGAGATTGCCTCCTTTATTTTTCTTGCTTTTTTTTTTTTGCCTCAACATCTGTCTTTCCTTCTTTCCGCTTGTCACAGACTATTACCGAACGCGGGATGTTGCGTGGGGCCTGCCGTTTATCCCGGTTTCTTTTTTCATCCTTTTAGGTTTTGCTTCCTTTCTCCGCTTCTTCCGACCAACTGCTCTCTCTCTCTTTCCCTCTGAGTCATCTTGTCAATCTTCCCATTCAGCGCGGCGCTCCCCACCGCTCTGCGACCGGCTAGAACACGAGTGCTTCCTCTGATGTGGCTCCTTTTAATCAAACTCCATTTTCCTCCATTAAAACGCTCTCCCAAGCATAAACACAGCCAGACGCGGGATGGGATGGGGCGCAAATGAGAGAGAACAAACGAGATGCAAAAATAAAGGGAGCTGTTTCAATGTGTCTCTCTCTCTGTCGCGTCTGCGCCGGTGAGAGCGAGAAAGAGGAGCGCGTGGCGAAAAAGCGAGCGACGCGAGAAGTCGCGGTCCCATGAGGCTCCTGGAGTAAAGCGCGAGAGAGAGCGGGAGGAGATGAGGTCTAATTAAAAAAAAAAAAAAAAAAAAAAAAACGAGGGAGGGGGGTGAAAAAGAGAGCCGGCGTGTGATTCGCAGAGATTAACAGAGACTCCCGTCTGCGAACGCAGTCGGTCGCCCGGCGGATGATGAAAGGCCCGATTCCTTCGGTCGTCGATGGGGGAAAAAAAAAAAGAGGCGATGGATCCCCCCAAATCTCTCCTCCTCCATCCTGCTTTGCACCCAAGAGAAAGGGATGGAAAAAAAGAACGAAGGGGGGAAAGATACGACTGCACCCTAGTTAGCGTTTTTCCCAGAGACAAAGAGAGAGATAGCGCCGTGGCAACCTTGATCCATCACTGTAAAAGGAGGTAAAGTGGGGGCCACGGGGGCCTCGGTGTGGACAGCGCGGGTGGAGAGAGTGGGCGGCTCCGCCGGTTACATCCCATTACTCCGCCAAACAAGTCCTATCAGGTCCGATTTTTCAGCCGCGGCGACAGAACGCGGATGACAGAAGCTGTGGTTACTCTTCATTAGAGGCCCGTATGGCAAATATGAAAATGTCTGTCACGCGGAGGATCAAAGTGACCTCGACTGATGGGGGTTGGCGACACCTCTCCTGCGGCGCGAATCACAGCCTGTCACACACACACACACACTCGAAAGGGGGAACGCAGAACGCGAGCAGCTAAGATTACGCTCCCGGTTGCTACGCGTCCATTAACTCGTCTCTGTTGTTGTCCTGCTGGAAGTTTCAATTAAGCGCAGGGATCCTGGGAAGGGCAGGGCAGGAGAAGCGCTTCCACCGGTCTGAGCCGATTTTGATCACAAGCAGACTTAATTGCGAGGTGAAATAGAGGGCGCCCACAAAAAAAAAAAAAAAAGCCTAATTCCGCGCGAGCGCCAGCTGTTGAAATGCTTCGCATCCCTGTCGCCATGGCAGCCGGCGGACTGAAACGGAGCTTCTCTCTTCGCGGCGCAATTAGAGGTTTCAACCACCCCGACGGGGAAGCTTAAGCTCGAAGCGCGTGCGAGATTCTGCGTACCTGTCTGGAGCACGAGTCGATGTCGCGGGCCCTGCTCTGGTACCAGTCGGTCAGCAGCTCGATGGGGGGCGCGGCCGCGCGGAACCTCAGCAGCTCCGGGGCCTCCTCGTACAGGAAAAGGTCGTCGTCGAACAGGTTCTGGACCAGCACCGCTCTGAGGAAACAGGGGGAAGGGTGTTTTGAGTGTGTTGCATTCATTTAATCGTTTTCAGGGGAGTAATTAGCCTGCCGATACTTTGGTTTTTTTTATCCTACAATCAACGAATACTTTTCTTTCATCTTACGCCAGGCTTGAAAGGTCTCGGGGTATTTCGAGCGCTACATTGTTGGTCTTTTTTTCGTCGGATTGGACGAGAGAGGGGCGCGACGTCGCAGACCGCCAGCCCTTGCCCTTCGGGCGGCGGAGATAGGGTTATAGAGCGAAGAGGGAGAGGGAAACGGGAGGACGACAAATAGGAAGGATGTTAAAGCAGAGGAGGAGGATGCAGAAAAAGAAAAAAGAAGCGTGGGTGACAAAGCACGTTGTAAACACAGTCTTAAATGTCTGTAGCGTCACTGTAGTTCCACACAGAGTTCACCCTGCAACTCCTGGCCAAGTACACCACAATTGCCAGCTGATATAATGACTGGACACCAAAGAGCAATAAAAAAAAAAAAAGGAGCTTGCTAAATAAAATTGTAAATGGAGCTGGCCTCCCTGCAGGAGCCGGCGAATGGCACGAGTTGGCAGCGCAGCAAGATCTGGCGTTAGCTTGTTATGGTGTCCGTTAGGCATTTGGATAATAGGATGTCATGTTTTGTTCCGCGTGCAACGATTGCCAGCGCCGGCATCTGTCCCGTCTGGGGCGCGGGGTTTTGCCGGGGTACGGAGTTTCGCCCGCGATCCGTCTCATCGGCGCCCGAACCGGGGGGGGGTGGGTTTGGCCTAACGCGATGCGGCGACGTCCGGCGCCAGGTGTTTACCTGCACTCCTCCGCCTCGCACCAGTCCGTCTCTCTGTGCCTCTGCTCGTCCCATGGGATCGACGCCAGCTCGCCTCCGTCGTCCAGGCTGGGAGAGCGAGAGAGGCAGAAAGAGAAAGAGAGAGAGTCCGGGGGGGTTACAAAGGGGAGAGAGAGTCAGAGGCAGAGTACCAGTTTTACCGGTGCAAATATGTACAAAAGAAAAACACATCAGAGTGGAGATCGATGGCCGGGACTGGAAAAAAAATAAACCACCCCACCCACCCACCCTATGACGGCACCTGATAAATCAGCAAAGACGTTTACTGACTCAAGCTAAACATGGTCATAAACTACATGAAAAAAAACACAGGTGAGAGGTGGCAACATATGGAAACGGCAGAGCATAATAGGAGAAGGAATGGGCAGTGGGCGAAACAAAAAGCGCACCAATAAACAAGTCAAGGAACTTTTGAAAAGCGCCCCGCCCCGTCGCGCCCGGGCTGTAAATAGCCCGGGGTTTTTATTTTTCCTTAAAGCGCCACGGCGGTGCTGAGCTTCGCTTCCTCCCGGTCTCCTTGAGCGTGACAGACCTGAGGAAGATAAATGGTTTTGGGGGGCGGGGGGCGAGAGAAAGGAAACGGGAGCGAGGAGCGACTCGGTGACCTCGCGTGTCAGCGCCGACGCGTCTCAGACACTTCAGACACGCGTTTTACTAATACACAAGAGGAAGCCTGCGGATGCACGCTGAGACGCGGAGGGGGGGCGGACGCCGTTTTATCTCTTGTTCTAGGATTAATGCATTTCTTTCGTGTTATCTGTTTTGTGGGGAGACAGAAAAATATGTACTGCGGTTGTAAAACTCGAGGAGATAGCGCGGGCTACAAATCATCTATAGCTTTGGTGCAGTTAAAAAGCCAAGCGCGCGCACACGTGCACGCACGCACGCTGCGGCGGGTTTTGAGCACGGCCGTACATTCCAACCAATCCCGAAATACGTAAGAAGGGTCCCGGCAGCTGATGTGATTTATGTCACGGACACCGATGCAGGGAGATCAGTGACAGTGACCAGGACGGGGGAATTCTAACGCTGAGATGACAGGGATCGAGGAAGTCCCGCCGCTCCTTTCGCCAAACGGCAGCGCAGAAAGCGCCCCCCCACCCCCACGTCCATCCGGCTCCCCGGTCCTCTCTCTCTCTCGTCGTTAAAGACCCCGGGTTAGAGGGCGGAGAGTAAATATTGGCGCGAGCGCTCGGACATGGACGGGAGGGATGAATTATTCCACAGCCGCTCCCCTAATCTAGTTCGCGTCAGCCTGAGAGAGTCGGGGGGGGCAGGAAGACGGAGATGCCACGCGAAGTCCAGAGCTGGCATATGAGCTCGCTCTTATTTCCGCTGGGCCGAACCAAAGTTTTTTCGACAGAACGGCGCCGCGCTGCATTCTCGCAGCGTCTTGAGGCCCCCCTGACGATTTGATCAATAACACGGGACGGTTACCCCCCCCACACACACACACACACACACTTCCAGTGAAGCGGCGACTGGAGCGCCGTATATAGCGCACCAGCTCCAAACAGATGGCCCGGGCCGACTCCGTCTGCTGCAGTGCAGGAGCAAGCGCGGTCGGTGCTCGCAGGCTGGGTGGGGGTGGGGGGGTAGGAAACTGCCCCACAGCGGCCAAGCCATGATGGATGCTCACTGCAGAGCCTGAACTCCGTGCACAAACTCGGACGTGGCTGATAAAAAAAAAAAAAAATAGGGTGCGATAGTTCCTGTACGTGCGCGCACGTGCGCGTTTGTGTGTGTGAGAAAGATTACTTCTATATGGCGTTTGCATTTTTTTGTTTTTTTGCAGCTCACGACTCCTGGGGACCTCCACCCTGCGCACCCGTCAGCTTGCAGGAATGCAGATGTGGTATTTGAGCGCGGAAAGAGCGCAGGCGCGCTGGACGGAGGGGGAAAAGACGGGTCAGTCGCCTCTATTAGCGCGTCACGGGGGCGAGGAATGATTTCTTGCCCTCTGAAACACTCCTCCATTACCCCCCTTCCAAAGCAGCCGTGTACTGCAGGGCAAAAATAAACCCAACAAAACACTGGAACAAAAACCGCAGTCGCAATCAGGTTGTAATTTTCTGTGTAAATTTAGAAGTTGCAACAGTGTCTTTTCTGTTCTTTCATTGCCGCGCGCACCTGTGTCAGCCCCGTGGCTCTCTGTGCG
The DNA here is from genome assembly GCA_016785225.1 of Psettodes erumei. NCBI lineage: Eukaryota > Metazoa > Chordata > Actinopteri > Pleuronectiformes > Psettodidae > Psettodes > Psettodes erumei. The sequence goes on from JAFBJZ010000358.1 coordinate 1,259,584, forward strand.
CACGCTCGTGCGACGGAGGAATACTCGCTAGTGCGCGCGCGTGTGCGAGTGCTTTTCAAGGACGGTTCAAAAAAAAAAAAAAGATTCCCGCTCTGGTGAAGGTGAGAGCAAAGAAGAAGTGCCTCAGGAGACGTGTTTCCGGTGTTGTGCGGGAGTGGGGTTTAATTGCAACTTGATGATCAGAAAAAGATGATGGTGATGCGTCGCCCTGCGGTACCACGTATTATTTTTACACCGCTGTTTCCACGTGAGCTGCCGTACAAAAAAAAATAAATAAATGAGCGTATTAAATGACAGGCTACAGGTGGAAATGCAGATTTTTTTTTAGACTGCACTTGTGCAATCATTCATAGAAACATAATTTATCCTCAAGGACTTTAAGTGCTTCATAATCAATGTGTCCACAGCAGTATATCTGGTTTTTGTCAACACGCTGTTCCGTCACTTTAAATATTGAGGAAAATCAGAAGAGACGGGAATGAATTTGGAACTCCAAAAAAAAAAAAAAAGCAGCGAAACCACGTCCCTGTCACCGGTCACGCTTCGGGCTCGCGGCACACGGTTCTCCGTAAAAGTTCCCCTTCACGAGCCGTGCGGGTTTTGCGCGACGGGGTCTCACCAGGCCTCGGGCAGCAGGACGGTGTACTCGTGCGGAGAGGTGGTTTCCGGGAAATTCTGGAGAAGGGCCAGCCGGTGCTGGAGGAGGTCGGCCCCGTGGTAGGTGAAGAGAATGTCCAGGGCCTGCACGTTGCTCTCCTGTTGGCCGACAAGCATCATGTGACACAAAGCAGTAACTTTCTAATGCGAAGAACTACGTTGAAAAAAACACTTCCATGCAGGGAAATACACTCGAATGTCAATTATTGCGCGTGCCCCATTTATATCAATGAGGGTAGGCCGAATAAAAGAACACAACAATTCAGCAGGGAGCGGTTCATTAGCAACAAAAACCACATCCTCTAACATGATCGATGAGCCGAAGCTGAAACGGCTTCGACGCAAACTGAACGTGCCGCGTTAGTTTGAACCGGGCGTGCCTAACAGCAACAAGCAACAAGTGAGCTAATCAGTGAGAGGTTTTAGGCGGAGGAGTTAGGCGAGAGTCCGACGTTACCCGGGCGTAGTTCCTTGCCGACAGTACGATATTTTGACTGCGGAACTTCTTGAAGAACTCCGCGTCGTACTTCTGCTCGGCCGCGTGAGGACCGCCGAGTATCTCCTGTGGGGGGTGGAGTGGGGGGTGAGCAAGGGAGACGGGGGAGGAGAGAGGAAGGGGGGTGAGAGACGAGAGGCACGGTGAAAGATGGAATACGACTGTGGTTCATAAAAGAGAGGACAAAAAAAAAAGACAATTTGTCACGCGGAGGGTTATCGTTCCGGAGGAATATGGTGCGAGCGGACGGAAAGATGAGAGCAGATGAGACAAAGTCGACGGAGAAGGTGCTTAACTTTGGAGCAAACAGCTGTTTTGTTTTGGGGTTGGTTTTTTTTGTCCTTTCAGCCGGAACCATCTGTAGAAGAGACGAGCGAGCGGGCACATGTCGGGAGGGAGCATTTGTCGTCCCGGCCTTTGGCTCGCAGGGATTTATATGCGGCCCTGTATAAAATCTCTGTAGCCTCCATGAGGCCGGAGCAGGTGCGTGTCTTTGTGTAGCGGTGTGTGTGTGTGTGTGTGTGTGTGTGTGTGTGTGTATGTGTGTGATGGGTAGACTTTGAATGGGGCGCAGGCAGACAGAGCCAGCCCGAGTCGGGATGATGAAAACCCCTAATATCATGTTCATAAACAGCCAGAGAAAATGGATCGGGGCAAAGGGAACCTGACGAGTGCTGCAGTTACCATGACGATGTCCGAATAGAGAGAGAGAGAGAGAGACGTCACACTGCCTGAGCTGAATATCTACCGGCCTGAAATCTCATCTCCCCTCCCGCAGCACGGGAGAGAGCGCGGCCCCAGTGATTTACCGCGGACGAGAAAGGTCTGCATGTTAACACTATTCATCGTAAATCTAAAAAAAACGGGGAGCGTTAAGTAGTCGCCAGTGTCAGACCCCCCCCCCTGCCGAAGCACGTATCCATATATCCTCCGCCGACACTCATACACTGCGGGGCCGATCGGCTTCTCTTATTTTCAGACGGGGCATGTTCGTCTCTCGGCGAGCGGATCGCCCGAACCCTCCCTTCTCCGACAGCGTTCACGTAGGAACCGCCTGCTTCGCGCGCTACGGTAACCCTTCAGGGTTTTTTTTCCTAAAAGCGCTTAGCGGGGTTAAGACAAAGTGTAATCTAGGGCAAGCGAGAAAAGCCTCTTTGATTGGACATGAAAGGAGAAGCCATTACACTGCCATGGGTAAAAAAAAAAAAAAGCTTACGTAAACATGTAAATGAACGCGCGATGCTGTCTTTCGGTGACCCTCGGTATAATTTAAATCGCAGATAATGGTACTTCAAACAACACCCCCCCCCAGTGAGGTCTCGCAGACTTAAATCTCGTGAGCTCTGTTTTTTCCCCGTAATGAGGAGTCTGGGAAAAACATCCACGCGGACTCCACCGAGCCGGTCCGGCGATCGACGACGATTATTGCAGGTAGTTTCCCGCGGCGGGGAGAAAGGGGATGCCGTTTTTCCTTTTCGTTTCCCGGGACGCTCGTTTTCTGGTTTTCATGTCTGGTTTCGTTTCGGTTTCGATTGCTTTTGACCTACGCCCACTGACCCCCGCCAGGCCGTGATAAGTGAACGCAGGGCTATACACAAACTCCTCACAAGGGCTTGTGTTCAAACCATGCGTAAATATATCCGAAAACAGATTTTTGACTGATTGATAATGACAACTACCACTGGTTTTGCTAGTAGCCTGAATTAACTGTGGCAAACGCGGACATCTCGTCTCCGGGCGACGTAACAATTGAGTTGACGCACGGCGCGACGACATCGGCGGGGAGTCGGCGTTACCTCGTACGTGGCCAGGCGGTCCAGGTAGGAGAGCAGCTTCAGGCGGCTCCGACACAGCTCCTTCTGCTCCAGGGTCAGCCTAAGCACGCACACACACAGACACACAAATCAACAGCGAGCACTTCGCCGCGACGTCGCAATTAACATTAAGACTTCATCTCAGATTACAAGATGGAAATAGATTTTTGTCGCCCCCCCCCCCCACCCCACACACACACAGAATGATCAAACTTCGAGCTTAGCCCCCTCGGTGAGCTAACACACTCTAGCTTTAAATTAACTGTAAATTGACCCCGCGCAGCACACCCGCAGGGACCGATATAACAACGCTTGGGATCGGCGAACACAATACCGCACGGCGCCACCCCCAGACCTCATCATTTTCTAAAGGGGCGACAAATCAACTCCTTATGACCGCGGGAGCCCTCCGGCCGTTATGTATGGGATGCTAGCTGTCAATGAGCTGAGCGACTGCCCCGCGAGAGTCAAATCCATTTTCGATGTCATTTAATCAAGACCATAAATATATATATCGGATGACCGCAAACGCCGAGGCTCCGGGCCGCAGAGAAACCTACCAACGACACGATCGCTCAAGGCGTGCCCGCGAGAAAGGCTGAACCCAGCGAGTGGCCAGGTATGCATTTTTCAGCGCATCCTCACAAGGCGCCAAAGGAAGTGAAACCTGACCAACCTCAGAGCTCCTTAAAAAAAAAAAAACAACTCGCCCCCGGATCAACCGCGGCGAGACCACGGGGGACCTGACCCCTCCGCCGCCGCCTTAATCCCTAATCCCTCATTACAGAGCGCACTATCGGGCCTTATCTGGGGTTCCTCTACACAGGCTAACAGAGATTAACACTGGCTGAACACACTCTCTGGCACATCAAAGAGTGGCGGCTTAGCGCTCTCACTGGTGGTAATTATTACTTTGCTCTGCCTCTTCAGAGCAAAGTAAGGGAAGTGGGGATGGAGGAGGGAGAGTAGGCGGAGGAGAGATGGAGCAGAGATGAGACGGGATGGGAGGAATGTAGTTTTCCCCCCTGCGGGCTCTTGCAATGACGGCTCAATCACAAACTCCGGCATTAACTATGAAATGGTCTCGGAAGAAGACGCCGGCACCGGGACAGGGGACACGCCCCCTTCTCGAGTCGAACCTCTTCTTTTACCGCGCCTTAGACGCGTGAGAATGTCAGCCGTTAGCTGGAAGTGGCACCGAGCCCACCAGCCTAACAGAGCGTTAGCGTGGCTAACATGAACAACAGCTGATGATTAAAAGTCAAGATTTTGTTGCAGGTGTGAAGACAGTCATCCGACGCCACCGCAGACCAAAGCAACCAAGCTGAGAAGCCTTTTGGTCTCGATCCTGTCCCGAACCAACGCCGGAGCTGTTCGCCCACGGTGGCGGGAACGCGACCCGACCTCCTGCGCAGGTCGGAGCTAAGATGCTCCGGCAGCCGGGCCGTACAGCAAAGCGTGCGCGCACAGGCCGTCGTAGCGGCTAGCGTTCGTCGCGCCTCGGTTTGCAGCGACGCCTTTTGGAGCAAACCAAGTGCAGGTGCGAGGGACTGCTCTTAAAACTTTTTTTTTTTCTTCCCTGAGTGCAGTTCAGAGAGAAAGTGGCATTGTGGAAATAGCCGCCCGCCCCCCCAACAGGTTAGGGGTGGCTCAATGTTCCATTCAGGCCCACGTCTCTCACTTCTAAAATTGCTAACCCTAGTGCAGAATCTCACTGAGGTACAGCATAAACGGCGCGCGGCGCTCCACATACAAATGGAAGCCCGCCTGGCTGTACGCCGAGAGGGCGGCCGAGCGCCCGTACCTCCTGTCAGGGTTCACACTGGTTCCCTGAATTGCCCTCACAATGCGGCGAAAGGCCAATTCAGAGATTATAGTCGGTAACAGTGACTCCGGGGGGAAGAGGCGGTTTCAAAAAAAGGAAAAGAAAAAGAAAAAGGCCAGAACGAACATAAACGTCGCCGCACATCTGAATGGCGACTGAGGGCTGTGAGGTTTGAAATGTAACGTACACGACTTGTGACTGCGCTTCAGATTGATGCAAAGACCCGATCGGGCCGCTTGCGTCCGCGTGTGTGAGCGTTGTATGTCAAAAGATATCAGAACCGCAGGTTGCCGCAAACAGATGGCATCGCTCCTCCGTTCCCCAACGTGAGCGTACTGGACAGAGATAGAAAAGCATGAGGAGGCCAGAACAAAATTGGACTGCATAAACAAAAAGACAAAAGCACTTTGGCTCATTCCTTCACAAGCACATGGGTGCCACAGTAAAAGTGTCCAGAATGTTCTGCACGTACACACACACGCACGCGTGACCAATGTTGGGGAGCAAATGAGAAAATGAAACTTCTGATTGAGCTCTGACTTTGATCAGATATGAAAACAAACAGCTTGCAGCACACTGTACGCTCTCATCCTCACGCCCTATTCACCCATCTCTCTCTCTCTCTCTCTCTCTCACACACACACACACAAAAAACACCCGCAGTGTTGTCCATCTTGTTGTTTCATGCGGCGCGCCAGAGCAGCAGTTACAATGGCCTCCGGCGGCCTGTGAATCATACTTTACTATGCACGCGCAGACTGATGACGAGAGAGAGCGCGCACGCGCGGCTGGAGCCGTCCGCCTCCACTTGAATCTGCATTTTAAAAAACAAAAAAAAAAAAAACACGCGCAGGACAACCAGCGCCGAATTGCTGCATTACAGTTAAGAATGAAAAAAAAGAGGCAATAACCAAGTGCCGACAGTCTGTATTTTATGTGGTGTTGCATCGCGGGGTGGCTGAATGCGGCGCGAGTGGTGGTAACAAGAGAGGCGGGAGAAGTACATTAACATCCGTCATTTTATTGGGTCTTTCAAACCGAGAGGGAAGTGAACTTCTTTTACTGTCTTAAGTGGGATAGAAAAAAAAGTCAACTGAATGGATTCGACTCCAGTTATTGAAAATGTGATTCTCTCCTGGGCAAGAATCGCTCAATCGGGATCTTTAGGGGTGACTCGCGGCCTCTTTTTATTAACCACTGGGTTATACTGACTGATTGAAAAATTAAAAAGTCCTGGTCGACACTTCTTTCAAGCAGACAAGCACAGTGCAACGCACAAGCACAGACAGACAACCACAAAACTTGGAGAGAGACAAAAGGTGACAGTCACTAGTTGAACACAGCTGTTACCTCCACAACAACAGCATCACACACACTCACACGCAGCGTTGGCGTGCGCGCGCACACACACAGACATGGCCGGAGCGGCTGTGATCGATACCGAGCCCTTCCTGTAATGGCGGTGCAGTTAAAAAGAAATTAAGAGAATTATTATCTGTCTCGGGCCCCGGCCGCAGGCCTCGAGGCAACATGATAAGATCCATTAGCGCGGGGCTTCCCTGCACCAACACGCTTTAGGGACACACGCGCGTGCGTGTGTGTGTGTGTGTGTGTGTGTGTGTGTGTGTGTGTGTGTGTGTGTGTGTGTGTGGGCGGGCGGGAGCACACCTGACTGGGACACCCCCCCCCGACCCAAAGACAGAGAGAAGAGAAAAATAGGCATATTTAGAGGAGGTGATCCACTGAGGATTTAAAGCGATGGTCCTTTTAATGTTTGTAAATTATCGATTTCTTTTTTTTGTCCCCTCCCGGCTCCCTCTGGTATCGTTTTCTTATCCCCCATCTTTTCTCAATTCTGCGGTCCACTGGACAAGGAGCTAAACGGGAAGAAAATCAAGCAGGCAGAGGGACGAAAACAAAAAAAGTGAACAGGGAGCTGCGGGGCCGGTGTTAGAAAGGATTGACGCTACGCAGTCTCCACTCGTCCAGACGCAGACTGGAGGCTCGCAGTCGAGGCGAGCGACGCCCGGAACACCTGCGAGCGCAGTGGAGGTGCTCACTCGTTTCTGAGCGTGCCTACATTTTTCTTTGTGTTCGCGATTTAGTCATTCTGCGTGCAACGTGTGCGCACGGATTCTAAGTGTGCGTGCGTGTGTGTATGAGAGGTGATTAGTGATCACTAAAGGGTTTTTCATTAGGCTTTCCCTGGGCACTCAACAACAAAAGAATAAATTACCTCCAGCAGATTACAATCTAATCTCCACCAACTCCCTCCCTCTCTTTCTCTCTGTCTCTGTCTCTCTATCGCTCTCTCTCTCTCCCCTTCCTCTCCACTTACCTTGCCCACACCTGGAATACCTCCGCCTCCTGCTTTTGTGGATTTTGAGCAGTGCAGCCACTGCGGCCGGCTCATACTGGGAATGATAATGACAGAACTCAATCTCTCTCAACAGCAGGAGGGGGTAGGACAACCTGCCGACGAGGCGGCTCTCACGGGTCAGCGTCAGGTTTCGCTGGGATTTTTTTTATTTCCGCCCACCCGACAACTGCTGCCGAGACTAAGGAGCCGGCGTTGGCAAGCGGCGTTTCAGACACTTCTCTTAAAAGTTTGGTGGGGATTTAAAACGCGCAGCTCCCAAACGGTTCCAGGCAGCATCGTGCTGCAAGATTATGACATTAAAAATACAGATGTGTCGCCATCTCGATGGTCGTTAACAGAGCGCCGGCCCCACCAGCTGACGGCTTGGCGCCTGTGACTACGAGCCAGTCTCTGCGATTTCGATCAAACGAGTCCCTCTCCTCTCTGCACACCGAGAACATTGGCAGCGCTTCCGCCTGCTGCGACTTCCCGTCTTCATCTGTCGCCTGAGTGAATTACCGAGCTGACTAACCAACCGTCTGAGCGGCGTACCTGCTGAAATCGACCTTGGCAAGCAGCTCTCGTCTCTTCTTGTTCTCCCTCTCCTTCTTCATCGCCAGCTCCTCGTCGTCCGACAGAATGTCTTCGTACGGCAGGTCGTCCAGGTCGACGTCGCCCGGCATGATGAACCTTGGGGGAGGGCAATGAAATCCGCACGCGGTTAAACGCGAAGTATGGATGAACACAACGAAGCAGGCGGAGCGAGCTTCAGGAAGAAGCTGACGTTGTCGTTTATAGACTAACCTGCCCCCGTCCTCTTTGTTTCCGATGGCGATGAGCGCCTCCAGGTCGGTCCCCTTCAGGCCGTACTGCAGCAGCTCCTTGGCCGCGTCCACGTTCTCCGGGACGCGCTCCACACACTCGTGCAGCACCCACGAGCGCTTGCGGATCTTGCTCTGGGCGGGACGGCGGGGAAGGAACGGAGCGGGGAGGAGGTCGGAAGAAACGCGGGGACAGAAGGAGATACAGAGTTAGGAGGGGAGGGCGTGAAAAACTTAGCACATTTCATTCCATCTCTTACCAGATAATCCTGAATCGAGGCGATGCTGACGGTACTCTTCCTCCACTGCCTCTGGTAGACCAGATCAGAGTCCAAGTTGTAGGCCTGGGCGAGCGACAGGGCCTCACCGTATTCCTCGCTGTCGATCTGCCAGGCAGACAGAAAAAAAAAAAAATGCACTGTGAGGACATGGTCAATACACTATGTAGTCCCATCTCCTTCACAGCGTGGAATAGACAGCACTGAAAAGACCAGCACATTCATTTCAAGGTAAGGCAGACAAGCGTTAGTGAAACGAAAGCGACCATCAATTTGGCCGCTAGCTTATCCGGGAACTGAGCAGACGGCAGCTCTAATTAAGTAGCACACTTATTTTTCTCTGGTAAAATTTACACTTGTGCGTGAAAATGCATAACTGAAAAAAAAAACCCAATGAATTCATTTCACATTCTGCGAGGCAGCTTTTGTTTTTTTTACCCCTGTTCAATTAATGTCCCAAGGGTATATTACTGATTCAAATCGGCGCGCGCCGCGCTCCTTAACACAATTAAATGAATGAAATGAAAAGGAATAAAAATTACGTTCAAACAAATCAAGCCACGTGGACTTGACAAAACGTGGACGCAAAAGTTCACGGCCCGAATTTTCCATCACGCTGAAAGACAAAAGGAGCAAAACCTCTGAATAAACCTGCGCACGAGCTACAGCGCTTCCGAAAACCCTGAGTACGCACACTTGTGATGCTCATAGCGAGTCTGAGGAGCAGGTCATACAGGACGGAGACGTATGCGCCGGACCTTTTCGCGCCTCGTTTGGATCAACACCACCGAGGGCAGGCTCGGAAATGAAATGAAATATCGACCTCTCTCCGAAAAAATGAATTCCCACAAGGACGTGCAGAAATTGAGGATACAAAATATTGCACGCATATTTAGGCCTTGACAGCACTTCCGACATTTTGACACGGCAGCGAATGAGCTCAGAGAGAAGTGAGAGGGGCTCTTTACACCGGCGGAAGGAAAATTTCTGACCGACATCCCCGGCATTCAGACACAGACCCAATAATATTATATGGCAGCAAAGCGTGAGGTCCAGTAACCAGCCAAGACCTCCCACAATGGGAAAAAAAAATAAACACATCCGCTGGAAGCTTTGCGTGAAGAACTGTGTAAAACATACGCAGACACGCGGCAAGGATGCATGCTGGGCAAAACTTGGCTTCTACCCTTTTTCATGAATTGAAATGACTCGAGAGCCGGCCGTCGCATTTTATAAACACTTGCGATCTAAACGACCGCGACTCCTAGCTGTGCCGGGCCCCTCCGGCGCCAAGAGTTGATCAAAGATAAAGAGTCCCCTCTGCCAGCTGATCCTGAACCTCTGCCCACACACACACACACACACACACCAGGGCTTCGGTGCACCGAGCCATCTGGCCTGACCAAACCATCTAAAAACAAAAACAAAAAAAAACCATCATGTCAAATATTGGAACAAAACCACCAAACCATAAAGCAAATTAGAATTCTACGCAACTTGGAGAGACAGAGACAGACCGACAGACAACTGAGGAAAATGTCGACCACACGCAGATGGAACGGACGCGGTCTGGCCGCAGAAAACAATTGGCGGAGGCTTTGCCGGTGAGGCCAAGCTGCGTCTAAGAGAGGAGCTGAGGCAGAATCCCGCTTCCTGCTACGCCGTGAGAAATGTAAGTGCTTCGAGAGAGGTTATATCCAGACTTTATCCGTCTCCCCGGTGCTCAGAAATTGCCCCATCCGTGCGGCGAGAAGAGTCAGCGTGCCGTATTAGCTGCGAAATATATAGAGCGCTGTCATACGCGGAGGGAGCCAAGCTCTGTGGTAAATGTGGCTGGGGTGAATGCAAAAGTGCCGCAGCCGCCGATGTTGTTCTGTCTATTGGGCTCGTTTCCTCCATACGTCAAAGACATATTTTCTGTCCTGTATGGGTGTGAATTGAATGGAATGTTGCCGTTTTTTTTAAACGCCACTGATTCCGTATATTGTACCCGATACGGTTGATATCTGCATATGATGCTAATTGTCTGTCAAGCGTTAATGTCATTAATCACAGTCGTCTTAAGTTTTGATCTGACACGCGAGACGTCCGTGGCTCGCCAAGGCGGTCGACAACGTGCGCGCAAACGCGTCGACCGCCGAGCAGAACATGTTAGCGTGCCAGCACGAAAAGGAGACGCTGAGCGGCGAGGGACACCTGACACCTGTTTAACACGCAGACGCGTGAAGGAAAACAAGCTAACGACTCAGCGCGTCAGCGCGCTGACGTTAACATGCCGCCCGCACGGCTACAGACCGCGGCCTCGTTACCGCGCTGCATACTTTCCTTTGGCGTTCGTTGCTGTCATCGTTAATAATACCGAGTGGGTCTGGAAACGCACGCGAACGCACAATGATGCGAAGCAAGTAAGCAGTTTTGTGTCACATCAGTGTCTCGCGGAATGATTCGATCCAGCGGCGTCATGACACCTGGGTTTTATGCGTGCCCACACGATGTGTACTACAGCCCATGTGCGCAGAGGCACTGACTGACACACACACACACACACACACACACTGAATATCCCTCTCTGTAGCTAGTGTGTAGGAGTACAAAGCAACACATTAGCCAGACTGCGGTTCCTCGAGGGCAATAAGAACCCCACACAGTTAAACCTCTCGTAGGAGGACATCAAAAACGGCTTTCTTCTCTCTCCGGATTCAGCTAATAAAACCGTTAGCGGCCCTGCCAGTGTGCTACTCGCATACAGGCAGGGTTACGCCACAGAGCGCATCATCAAACCGCCGAACACAAGAGGAGGCTGGCACGCAGGCGGAAATAACCCGGAACCAGTTGCTCCTGCCTGTTCAGATTTAATTGGGTTCCGGCTCTGACCGAGGCGAAACTCTGAGGAGAGATCGGGTCACTCCGGTTTATCCGAGCACGCGGCGCGCCAAATGTGCGTGCATATACACGCTGTATACCAATGTATGTACACGTGGAGACAATATAGACTCCTCTCTTCCCCCCCTCGCCAACACGCCCACGTGTGCGGAAAGAAAAACAAAAAAACGATTCCAACAAGAGAGCAGCAGCAGCTGGTGAAGAGCCGCGGGTACCAAGTGTTACAAAGAGATAATAATGATATATTACTTTGTAAGTCTCCACTGTTAGGATTGATGGTGATGACTAATGGCATCTAATGATGATGACAATGATGAAGAAGGCAGCAGATGATGGGCCATAAAAATGAGTGATGAACCGTGCTCAAAACTTGGGGCCGTCGAGGGCCGATACCGCTCTCACCGTCCTTTATGATAGAGCGTGTTGTTGTCTCTGCCGCAATTTGTAGCGAGGAGCAACAACGGCCATATTTCTAATGCAGCAATTAGCATTCCAGAAAAAAAAAAAAAAAAAAAAAAAAAACCCTGGGGCTGAGAAATAGCCTTAAAGCAGACTGCTTGGTTTTCATTTCTCCTCAACGGAACTCTGGAGCTGATCCAACAAAACAATAGCACTTCACTGAGCTGGCACACGATTTATTTAGTCAGAAACCAATTTTGCAGATCGGCGTGTTATAATTCAGTCAGTGACGGAACGGCTTCGTGGGACGTCCTTCGGTGGCTGCCAAATTAAGTGGCAAAAGAAAAAAGTAGTCTTATGGTGAATGAGATGTCCGCCATTGAGGACGACGGCTCTCAAAACATGATATCTGGTATGACGGTGAGGCACGTGCGCATCGTGTATCAGCCCGCGCATAATTAGGAAGAAAGTCTCCCGCAAAGTGCAAAACAGATAATATCAGCTTCTTTCTCGCCGGAATGAATTTATAGCAGGGTGCGAGAAAGGGAACTGCGCGTCAGCACCGAAAATGTTTAAATTGCTGAGCTGAAAGGAGATTCAAATGCGAACATGAAGGCATTCCTGCACGCAACGCCGACGACAGCTTTTTGTCGCTCGGGCACAGAGGCGTTTTGTTGTGTGCGCTGCAATAAATAAGTGAACGGTAACGAAAGACACGAGTGTGGATTTTCTTCCCCAATTGTGGCTGCGCCGCCTCGTTTCCGAGGACTCCCGCTGGGTTTGACGCGCCGCAGCCGCAACCTAACTTGTCAAATCCGAGTGCCAGTCCATACGGGACTGTTCACCGGTTTCCCCGCAGATTCGCACAACACTGAGTCACGCCGCAACGCTGGTGTTCAGCAGGTACGATCTTTGTCACACTGACCCTCTAAATTCACGCTCCTACCTTCCTCTGGTACAGCTCCTCCGGCGTCGTCGACCGCAGGCTGACCAGGCGGTAGTTCTTCGTCACGGTGCGCGGGCGCTTGCGAGGCGGGGCGAAGCGCTCCATCTCCGTCACGTAGTACAGGCCCTGCTTGATGTAGCCAAAGTAGCGGGCCTTGGCCGAGGACTCCTCGTCCGAGTCCGAGTCGCCCCCGTCGTCGCCCTCCTCCTCCTCGCCGGCGCCCAGGTTGCTCTCCAGGCGGCCGCGCTTCTGGGCGAGCTTCACCTCACACTGCGGACAACGAACATCCAGCCATCAGTCGAGGCGCAACGCTTTCAGAAGAGGGGGGAAGGAGAAGAATGAATGAACCGAGAAAGAGGCGAGAGAACTGGTTGAAAGAAAAAAAAATACAACAAAATGCACAAGTGTTTTAAGCATAAAAATCTGAATTATACTGCAAACATATGGCAAGAGATCATAAAGCCGAGGTTGTCTGACGAGCAAAAATACATCTGTCTTTTTGGCCCGGATCGCAAAGTGAGGGGCGGCAAATCAGAAGAACGCCCGCTCCCGATGACCGAGACAGTCGGATTTACAGCCCTTGGCCGGGACGACTTCGTGATGCGGAGCGTTCTTCTTTTTCTGTCCCAGCAGGAAGTGAGGAATGAAGCGCGTTATGCTGTGCGGCACAGTTTACATCGGGCTGTGCTTGCGCCGGTAAACACACTTAATTCCGGGCCCCCGTGCCAGATCAGCAGGCTGTCGGAACACAAAACAACGACAAGGTCAAGCTGCTCGATAGAAAAATCTAAATCCAAGCCGCCGAAGGACTTTCTTCAGCCCGCGCTGTCCTGTTCTCTGGTTTTGCGATTGCCACAGTTGGGGGGGGGAGAAAAAAATATATATATTTGGCCATTTTTCATCTCTGCGCCCTAGCGACTCCTCATATTTCGTATTGATGATGCCCCTCTGGGTTTTAGCTCGCTAGAGAAAAATAAAAGCTCTGCTCCCAGCTTTTTTTTTGGGAGGGGTGGGTGGATCATTTAGCACCTGTTAAAACATTAAGCACCTTCATCAACGGGGAGCTGAGACAGAGGCACCCCCGTGCCTTGCTAATGCACAACCCCCAGCTCATCAGCCACGAGAAGACGCGTACGCACTAATCGTCACCAACGCACACGGTCGCATTGTTCCACATCTAACGGGGGGGGCACGCGCGCTGCCGTCATCCCCATCATCAAGATAATTTCAACACGCAGTCAGCTGTGGATACAGCTGCAGGCTGCAATCCACCCACTCCGCGCCGAGGCAGGCTGATGAAACCTTTCCCCAAATGTTGGCAGCTGCCTGCTAACGAAATCTACCTCTTTTTCCCCCTCCCAATGCTTTCCGATTTAAAAAAAAAAAAAAAGAAAAGAACGACTGAAATAAAACAGAAGGGTGATGCGCCATCAGAGCCCCTGTGGGACGATAAAGAAGCAGGGATACATATTTCATCATCGCGCTTTTGCGCCGTTATCGTACGCGCGGGTGTAAAGGTCGCCCGCTGAAAATGCCTGAAGAGAATGTAAAGTCGTAGGACTTTGAGTTAAAATTTCGGCACGTCAGATTGGAGCTGGCTTTCGGAGTGTGTGTGTGTGGGGGGGCAAATCAGCTCATGGTATAAAGGAACTATCACAAATCAATGTACACATTTGTGTTGTGATTGATTTTCCTTTACAGCGGACTACCTCTGCATCAGAATGAGTCTCCTCAAAAGCACTTTCCCGTGTCACTCTTTAACAATTCAAACCTTAACAGGCCTGTGCATTGTGCTCCTTTTTTTCTCTCCTCACGCATTGCATGCTGGGAGAGGCATCCAATCCTGAGTGACCCTGGACCGAATGAGCGGTTTAGAAAATGAAAGAGAGGATGAAAAACAACTGTCCCCTCTTTGATAACGCGCCATTTCGTAGCCCTGAGGGATTTACAATGTATGACGAGCGCTAAAGGACGCTCACGCTAGCCTCACGTGCACTCCTCCCCTCTGCTCACCCATCCTGGCATTCACCTCGAGGCTGAGGAAGCCCCCGTCGTGCGCGGCGGTGACTCGGGGCGGCGGCTCGAACCATTCGCAGGACTTGCCCAGGAGGTTGCGGAGCGTCCTGACCGACGACACGGTGACGGAGCCGGAGCAGCGGGCCAGGATCAGAACGTTGTCGCTCCACCAGCTCACGTCCACCAGCGGGTAGTACTGCTCCTTATCTGGGACAGAAGCAGAGAGACGTGACGGTGCAACAGAGGGGAGGCCGGACCGCGGCTGCACAGCTGCACAATTACACATGTGCTCAGATCAGACACATATAAGCATAAAAAAATATATATATATATATAGTACTACACACACTCGCAGGCATGGACATGGAAGAGAGAAAAATAGTTGCTGGCCTTGGCATATGGCTGTGTGTCTAAATAACTATATAATTCAGTGAATCAGACATGTCAAAGATCATTAAATTGCACCCAGTGTGTAGTGCTGTGTCAGCAACCAGGCCAGCTCTCTCTGACCCTCGAGGCCAAGCTACCTTTTATTTTCTTCCTTCTCTCCAGCGATGTCTTCCACTCGGGATTGATCTCCTCAAATCCTGGCTGAAGGGAGAACCGAAGGATGGAGGAAGCAAAGGCGGAGGGAGGGAAAGAAGAAGAAGGAGAGTGGGTGGGGGTGGGGATTAATCTGTTAACCCTGTTTACACTGTTTACACTTAGAGCACACACACACATGAAGAAGCTCTGCTAGCTCAGGCCTAGCGATGAAGCAGAATATACACGCACACACGCACCGCATAAATCGGTCAAAACATTTGGCAGATAGAAGTTCACCCCCCCAGCCGCCTCACTTAACATCTAATGGGAACGCACACGCAATTTCCACACACATCCTTGAGCTGGGCAGAGATTACATCAATACCAATCCAGCATCTAATGTACAAAACATTAGCAGGACATGGGGGGGGTTGTTTGCAAGAGTAACCGTGCATGCATACAACAACAACGCACATCGACAACCAGCGGCTCTTTTGGTTTACCTGTTGGTCCTGGGCCCACGCGGCCCTCTGTTTGAGCGATGGTACATCCCAGAGGGACAGACGACCGGAGAAGTGGATCACAGCCAGGAGGGTGCCATCGGGGCTCAGGCTCATGCGGAATACACCGTCCTGGACGACACAGACGCACGCACGTTGGAGAAGACGCTCCCCGGTCCCTTCCAGTTAAACTTTTAATGGGAGCGACGAGGCAAACGAAAAGAATCTACCTTTTCGTCTCCTTGTCTTGAAAACAATCTGAAGCTGGGGATCCTGAAGAACCCTCTCTTCTGACTCTGCAGATGACGAGAACGTGCGTGTTAGACACCAAATACTTGTCAGTGAACACGTGCGTCAAGCGTGCGGCCTCCCCACCGGGTTGACGTCGTCCTCGTAGCTGGTGACCTGCTTGTAGTGCGGCGAGCCGGAGAGAGCCCTCCAGGCTGTGATGCCGCTGCAAGAGGCCTTGGACGTGCCGTCATCGCCCGACTCGCAGCCTCCCACCAGCAGCAATCTGGAAAAACACACGCACGTGCAAGTCGCCGTGATTGTGCCCCAACAGATCAATTAGCAACACATAACATGCAGAGAAATCAAGGTGGTCGCTGCGAGGTCATCCTTCATGTTTCATGGTTCGAGGCAAGCCATCGGTGAGCGTACACAAGTGCTATTTTGCAAAGCACTGGGTTAAAAACTTTTTAAAAAGTAATGGGGGGGTTGGAAGCAATTGCTGGGCACACTTGAGACACCACAATGACCACAGTGATCTGTAGGTCTAGTCTTTGCAGGGAAACAGAACAGATGCGACGGGGGCCGGGAACCCGGGGGGTGGGGGGAGTGGGGGGTGGCGTTGACGAAGCAGCGCTGGCCAGCTCAACACTGCCCCCTAGTGCAGAGGAAATGGACATTTAGCGGGAGCCAGGAGCTGAGAGTGAGTTTGCAAACTCCCAGGAATCTGTTTTTTGTTTTAACGCAGGAGCTCGAGCCTCCAGGAACGGCCACCTTTCCCGTACGACGCGATTTAAGGTTCCGCTAAAACAGATGCTGGACTACTTCCTCGCGCCCCCGACGCCCATGCGCACATTCTGCACACTGTACTCACTGTACTCACACAATACCATATCTGTCTGTGACTCTGATAATGAGAGGATCCCATTATCTAACTGCACATCTGGAAACAGCTCCTCAGCATTTGTTACCCCATCTGTGCACTGCATAATGCAAAACATGTCATATGTTCATTAATACTTTCATATGTAGGTTCAGCTGTTTAAAAACGTTTTTTTTTTTCCCCATTTCCACTTTCTCAACCCGTCTTTTTTCTTCGCCCTGAGCTGCTCTGCCTGTTGCCGACCGAGTTTTTTTTTCCCCACACAGGGATCAGTGAAGTTTCATTTCATCTACCAGTTGGCAAACATTTGACAGTCGCCAGAATCCATTAAGCTGCCAAACCGAGCGGCTCCGGCCAAACTAAACCCAGTTTCTAACAGGCTCGGGGGGAGTGTGGTGAAAACAAAGAGGTCGCAGGGTGTGAGCGGCACATAATTAACCGAAACCTCTGACTGCTCCAAGGTGAGGACGGCCAAGGACATCCTGGACCGCTGCAGTTAATTCCTGCAGGTATTGCATTAAAGTGACCACTTCATTTATTCCTGGCTAAGCCCCTTGGCTTCGTTTCCACGGTGTAACATCTGACGCCTGTGCAGGAATGTGTGTATAAGAACCCATTTCCGGACTTATCCCGTGACTTCGTGCTGTATATTATTTGCATTACCTGTGTGCAGAGCAATGTTTTCAAGGTAAAACAAAGTTTCGCTTAAAGAGATCCATAATGCGGGAAACTCAAACTTAGATTCCGCACGGGGATCAATATAATACATATTTACGAGGCATATTGACAACATGCTGGTGTGTACTCATATCGCCCCTGGATGTCAAATGATGAAAGCTTTGGAAAGCCCTCAGCAACTTTCAAATTCAGGTATTTGCAGCATCGTCTGCGGTGGGTTTGCGGATATAAAGAAAAAGGTATTGAAAGGAAGCGTGTAAGGATTGTCACTCGTGATACGAACACTGGTCCGACAGAAAGCAGGCCTGGACCGCGGCGATCACGACGGGGCATAAAAACGCCCGAGGGTGTCAAGTGGATGCTACGAGCAGTAATTACACTGTTGCTGATAGATTAAAAGCTAAATGTTGGCAAGCATGTTCACTTTACAAAACATTCATTATAATCAACTATATTCTACAAGCACTCCGAGCTGATGGGCCGCTGGCAGCGACTTACTTACCGGTGGCCAGGGTGGTAAACAGCTGAAGTGATGCCGTGGGAGTAATGGGCGGAGAAACTGAAGCTGTGGTTCTCCTGAAAGTTCTGATTGGTTCCCACACTGTGGAAGGGGGAGAGGGGAAAGTCATGTGATGGGTCGGCCCGCAACTGGAACCGCGGCACGCGAACACTGGTGCTGGAAATGTTAATGGCGCGACGAAGCCAGTATCGGGGGGAAGATGACGGAGCGTTTTCCAAATCCCGGCTGCAATTAAAATGAGACATGGTCAAACATATAATCTAATTTAAGTGGGCAATCTAAATTAGATTGGTACGAGAGGAGATGTTGTGTAATTCTGTTGTGTAATTTGTGGGATATCTCGCTGGGGAAATGTTCCCTTGCAATGTAAACTGTACAGAGAGAAGAGGAAATGGAGGGATGGAAAAGGAGGGGGGGGAGCAAAGGAAATTGCTGGGCGATTTACACGAATCCCCACAGCTCAGCTTCCCCCAGACGTTGAGGTGTTTGTGCTACAGTAAAGCAGCCACACACACACACACACACACACACACAAGGCAGAAGTGCCGGCAGAGAGCGAGAGCGACGACTTACTGTCAAGGCTCAGCTTTAATTCTGAAACTGTAATTCACAGCGTTTGAGCGATAATACTGGGATGCAGTCACATGAGAAGGGAGAGCGAGTGTAAGCCCCGTGCTGGAGACGAACCTTTAAAAACAAGCCAGCACTTTCAGAGTAAATCCCACGTCTTAATTACTGTACCTCCTCAAACACACACACACACACTCATGGCTTCAAAAGGCAGCAAACACCATTTATCTGCCTGTAATAGAAAAAATAAATCTCTCCTCCTCACTTCCCGGGCAAAAAAAAAAAAAAAATCACTGTGCGCGCAGAATCGGGGGTACAGGGTGTCATCTGATCAAGATTCAGCACACATTGCGCAATCTCATCCTGTGTCTTGGAGTGTCAGCGCGCCCGGGACCCCGTGTGACTATCGCAATCACGCGGAGAGAAATGTGAGATCTCGGAAATAATTCCGCATTAAATAATGTGGAATCAAAAAGGCGCGCTGACTCTTGCGAGCATGCGCGCACAAAATCAGACATCATCAATCAGATATTTGAAAAGGGCTGTTTGCATACGAATTGGAAAGCAAGGGAGTCAGTATTTCGACAGAGAGCTGTCCCTCCTCTGAACATTTACATGTTGACTTAACATGCAGCATCATATTCCACTAAATAAGGGTACACTGTCCTGTAAAGGTTACAATATACAGAAAATGCATTTAAATCAGAAGATAATACAGCGTCGAAAAATGGTTCTGGCTGCCTAACTGAGCCGCCCCATCGTCAAGGGTGGGACAGGAATGAACAAGTAGCGGAGGCTAAATTTCTGCACTTGCTGCCGAGCCTCTGCAGTAGAAAACGTCCGAGTGAGCCAAACGTGGAAGTAAATATTCAACGGAATGACTTCAGACAAAGACACTCCATCTTTGGAGGGGTCAAGTCAAGAGCGCAGACCGAGGGATGCTGCGGAGTGAGCTCAGAGAGCCGTTGAACCATGTCCAGGTCTGATCCACAGTTACCAGAAGTGCTTATGGGAGCTTACTGCTGGTGAGCGAGCTTCAACCACTTATTGACTTGAATGGTTACTGTTGCCACCCACGCTGTTTTCTGTATAAAAAGGGACGTTTTTTTTCCATTGAACACACAAAGAATCATAAGTGTGCTATGAGCTCAAGCCCACTGGGTTGGAAAAGGCCGCTTTGTCTCTCACCTGACGAGATAGCTCTTGAGCCCGCCCCCGTAGGTGATGACGAGCAGCTCGGCCGACCACTGAGCACTGGCGGTGTACTCCAGGAAGATCAGGCCTGCCACTGCACAGCTGAAATCGCCGGGAAAGCTCACCGCCTGGATCGAGAGAGCGATGAGAAGAGTGAATGAGAAAAAGGTGGCGGTGTGAAAGTGAGCGACTGAACGGTGGAGGAAATCAAAAGACACGGAGAAATATGTATAATTATCTATCACTTTGTGCCCCACCACCACCACCACTACCACCAATGTCGAACAACAAAGCAAGTCACACCAGCAGCGTTTGAAGCACAGAAAACAGACAAGGCAAGAAAGAAAAGATGAGGCGGGGAATAAAAAGTAAGAGACAGAAGAAGTGTAAAAAAAACAAAAAACAAAACAGAATGTCAGAGAGATGGGAGAAGGAGGGAAAATGTAATTTTTTTTCATCCACACACGCTTTCTGTCAAATTGACTTTTATCATCTCCAGAAATAGCGCCGATGTGTGCACTTAACATCGTCAAACAAGAGAAACGTAGCAGCAATGTGGGGGGGGTTGGGTTACACACTCTACACACACTGTAGAGGCGTAACAAAAAAAACAACAACAAAAAGAGCTGCACTAAAGGAAGGAGAGGATCACAGGCTTGGAAATACAAGTGCGGCTGGGGAGCGGGACGAGCATCTGCTCTTATAGCATCTGACAGGATGGATAGAGGAGTGGAAGGAATGATGGACAGGACGGAGGAACGATAATATGCTGCGCACAAACGGCAGGGATGGGAGACACGCGAGGGGAGGGCAAGAAAGAGGGATCTAGGGAAGACTGGGGGGGGGCGTGTGAAAAGTTAAAGCGTGGGGGGGGTGATGAAGATGGAGAGGAGACGAACGGGACACCGCGAGCAAAAGAGGAGAGGAGAAGAAGCAACAGACGATGAATTAGAAAGCAGGCGTGACAGACGCGAGCACAGAGAGCACGGAGGGCGTCTGACAGGGAGGCATTTTCTTCAAAAAGGTGACAGGCAGCTCAAAAAGCCCAATAAATCTGTTCGGCGCTGAAACGGCAGAGCGCAGCCCGACTCGTCTCTGGAGGCAAAGATTATGGATGCTGGGAGTCCTCGTAACTGCGCGACTGAAAAGTTTCAAATCCGCTGCGGATTAGTGCGAAGGCGTTTACCCGCTGTCTAAAGATTTCATGAACATAAACAAAACAATGAAAGCAGCCAGAATTAAATTAGATGCCATCAGTGACATAGCAGATCCTCTGTGAAAATGTGGAATAATAAGGAAATAACACTGAAAGGACGCTAAATGAAAGCCTGGTGTCCGTATGTTACTAATTAGCATCAGCGCTTGCACAACAACAAAAAAAAAAATACGGGGGACAGAGGCCATTCGATGACATCACAGGAGAGGGACTGGCGCGCTTACCGGCGGGATTACGAACAGCTCGCTGCCCATGAGGTCGAAAAGGCGCACGGTGCCAGTGCTGTCGGCGTAGGCCAGCAGGGTGCAGTCGTGGCTCCACGCCACCCTCCGCCACTGCGGGTTCGGGTCCTTCGGCACTGTAGCAGACAGCGGCAACAACAACGAAAAAAAAAAAAAAAGAACATTTAAAAGTCTCGCGCAAACAAGTGGCAGAAGGGAGAAGGGGAGCGAACGCCCCGAGAGAGTCGGGGAGATTTCCTCTCAGGCCAGATGAGAAGACGCTCTAGGAATTATCCCCGGTGCTCTGCGGCCTGGCGATGACGAATGCAGATGGGAGGAAGGATAAAGCTAATGCCACACATCAGCACAGTGTGTCTAAGGACCCGTCCAATTCATCAATGAAGGATTGCTCGAGTAATGCATCTCAATAATTGTATCACAAAGATGTGAGCGCGTGCGACGGGGGGTAAAGGCAGGTGGGGAGAAAGGGGGGGTTGAGGACTGAGATAATAAATCCAGCCTTTATTGAAGTATAGGCCACTGTTTTACCAATCTGCTGGCTCAGCAGTGCTGCGAGTGTAACCGTATCGCGATCGTGATGGAGCACATCCGCGCCTGCTGGCTCTTTCTCAAGGCTTCGCTGTCATACGCCAAACCCCACCCCACCCCACCCCCGGCCCAACAGAAGAGCTGGGGCAGCCTGGTAGCCTTCTGATCCAGAGTCTGTTTGGACTACCCGATTATCTCTTGTGACAGTGCGCAACATTGGGTTAACGCGGCCCGACCTCTACAGGCGAGCCGAGCCGTTTAAGTACCGTACAGGTAAAACTGGATACAAGCTTTACCACGAGGTTTAGTCTTTTTGCATTTTGGAGAGTGGCGCGAAAACATAATGCGCCACCGCGGCATCTGCAAAAGCAATAAAGTTATGAAAAGGAAGTTATGTTTTTGTTGATATCACATAACAGCGCTATTGGCGTTCACTGTATTGAATTTCTTGGCTGAGGAACGCTGCTGCAACCCCTGGTGGGCAATACGGCGAACGAATGGGGGCGTCGGATATTGTATGACTAGAATTTTAAATGAAGAACAAAGGGAGAGAGTGGGAGGCGAGACAGACGGGGGGGAGAAGGGAGAGAGAGGGAGAGAGAGAGAGAGAAACAATGAATCCAGCACCCGCTGAGAGGAATAATAGCTCCCCAAATATTAAGGCCTGAGTATCGCGGAGCAACTCAGGAAGTAGGCAATTTAACACACCTTTGAGACTCTCGGCTGACGGGGAGCAGACAAGAACACGGGGCCATTACGAGAGTCATAGGTACCAAGCGTCTCCTCTGCTCGCTCCTTGTTATTTCGCTCCAATCTTTTCTCTATTTCACTCTCGCGCCGCCTCCCTTGCTATCTCGCGTCCCATTATGAATTGTATACAGTATGTTGTTCCGCGGCTGAGAGGGCTCCATTTCCACATAGATGGATTTTTTTTTTTTTTTCTTTTTTTTTTTTTTTTTAAATTGGATGCTACTGTCCTGTTTTGTTTTTTTTGTTGTTGTTGGGGTTTTTTTTTCCTCTCCCCCCGTTAGCTAAGGTGGGGGGTGGAAGTTCAGGGGAAAATTACACCCGACAGACACCTCCTATCTAAATCCTCGCTGATGCATTTATCTGGAGCTCAATGCTTGTGAATTATGTACGGGGGGGGGGGACTCGGCCGCAACAGGGGCAGGAGGCTAGCGAGGCGAGAGACGAAGAGACGGGGAGGAACACACAGGTGCGGACGGAGCGAGCGGACGCCGGAGCGCGCACGTGGACAGAAGAAGGCGGGGAAGCGCACGCCCGCGCTCCTCCGTTAGAAGTGAGCGCCTGCGAATGGCGGGATCACCGCAAAATCCATTACGACAAATCTCCGTGAAATGAAATGACGTGAAGGGGAATTGAAAAAAGAGAGAGATGAAATGGAGAGGAAAAAAAAAAAAAAAAAAAAAAGAGGGAGGCTGAGGTTTACACGAGCCCAGGGGCTGCCGTTATCCACACTATGAACCATTAGAACAACGGCCCATAATGGCAGCCAGCCAGAGCAGAACGAAATGCGGCGAGAGACGGAGAGAGAGACGGACAGAGAAGGGGTGGGAAAGATGATGAAAATGAGAGGAAAATTAATGAAGGAAAGAAGAGGAGATGGGGGGGGACAAGAGGTGGAGATGGAAAATGTTAATAAAAGTTTCCTTCTGGGCTTTTTTACCCAGCACTTGCTTTGTTTCTGTCATGTGCTTGGGCCAGTGTGCATTTGCGCGCGTGCAGATAATGCGAATAGCAAAGAAAACAAGAGAAATTCCAAAAGAAAACTTGGGTTTTGTTGTTGCTGTTTGAAGTTTTTCGGTTGTCTCTTCGCGATAGTAGCGTCTTCCAAATGACCGCATAGTGTTCTGAACATCCTGTGGGATCCACCACTCCTCCTTTACATTACACGTGGTGATTTGTTCCATTACAAACATTCTGATTGGTGCAGCTTTAAGTTTTAAAAAAAAAAAGGGGAAACATTTAAAACTTATAAACTGGGAGAAAGTCTGGGCCCTGCCGTGTTTAAGGAGAGTAATTGAGACCCAAACAGCAGGCCATTTTAATAGCTAATCAAACAATCAAGGCAATTTATTTTTATCAGCAGGCTCAAGACTGCGTTTAATGAGTGTGACGGATGAGGGTGATTATACGTGTGGCCATTCACACTCTGTCTCTCACACGTGTTCCTATTAGCCACCATGGTTCATATTTATACATACCATATATGTATAGATTTTGAAGATTGCTTTTTGTATTTCACGCATGACAGTGGAGCTCGGTTAAAACATTTCTGTATGTCCCGCAAACAAAATTTTCAGCCATATCGACCAGCCCTAAATCACAATGTGCTGTATTCTGTGCGGTTCTCACACACACGTTTGACCCACAGTGTACACTACAAGGACAAACGCGCACACACACCACAGCCCCTCTGCATCTATTAGAAAAGACAGATAAACCACATAAAAGGGCTGCAAGCACACATACACACGCGCTGCCCCGAATGTACAGCACAACAGCACCTCATCACAATTCTAAAGCAAATGGGGGGGGGGGTTTCAGTGAGGTGGGCGGTTGCCTAGGGAATCAGCTGTCATTAGCTGTGATCCACAGTATGTGATTAACAGAACAAGTGGAGAGGCTCTTACCCTGGCACTTCCCAATGACTGATCCAAAGTCATCTCTCACAGACCTGAGGAGCAAACACATACAAGAGAACAGGGGAAAGAAAGTGAGAAATACGAGGACACGCGCACCCGAGGGTTCGACCACGCACGCACATAGCCTCATATAACCTGGTGTAAGGTGGGTTTTAACAGCCACTGATAGCCTGCCAACTCCAGCAGCTCGATGGATCAAGCAGACGGGGCCTTCAGAGAAGGCAGTGTTTAGACAAACACTTAACAGAGCTCAGTGGATAAGGCCTTGAGCTGACTTAACACCCACTCACACCAACTAATGCCATGAAGCCATGCTATAAAACACCCTGTGATTAAACAACAGATGCGTGAACGAAGGACACGGGAGAAAGCCTCAATAGCGATCTGGGTGTAATGCAAGTAGAGAGACTTGATCGCTCAATATTATAACGGGTCAAGGAAAACAGCTTAAAAAACAGAAGCCCACTATTTGTACGAAAATGATTTCCAGTTACACAAAGGAGGGGGAAAAAAACAGTCTTTTGAGCCAAGGCTTTATCCATTTAAAAAAAAACTAAACCCATTCAAAATTCAATCTACAAGACAACAAAGTGTGCAAAAGGTAAAGGGGTCTGAAGCCACTGTGTTTGCACACCAGGTTCATTGCTATTGATTTTTATTTCAATTTTGCTCCATTTAAAACATTGCCCTGTGTCAATACAGCACACTGCTGAGTGAGTACATTCTCTCCGTGCAAGAGGGAAATTGGATTTGTGTCTGAAAATAATTACAACCGCTAAAAATGAGCACAAACATACTCATGTGTGCTTTGGTCTCTTTCTCCCTCACACGCACAGACACTGATGAAAACATTTTGGCAGCAGTAGTATTTTCAATAATTATCAATTATTTTTAATAAAAGAAAGAGAAGTAATAATCATTATATCTTTATTTCTGAATACTTGTGGAACTGTGTCTGAAATAGAGTTAAATGTTAGATTGTATTGTTCAGTTCATTCAGCAAGTGCTTTACATCAAGTGCATCTGAACTTAACCAAATGTTTTGACTATGAGCGACTGTGCTGAAAAAAAAGTCACTCTTTAGACAGGAGGTGAGACTCCAGTGCTTTTTAAGATAGATGAGATAAATCACCCCATTAATTAAAAGGCTCTCTATCACTCACACACAGATTAAGTGCCTCACACAGCAGGATGGAGTTCAATAATTACCTAATTTCCACACACTGGTCCTGAACCACTGCCAAGAGTTTGCCATTACTGCGGAGAAAAAGAGAGATTGGTCAGGAGTGAACAAGAGAAACAAACAAATGAGAGAGACAGAGAGAGAGAGAGAGAGAAGGAGAACAGGAGGTGAGACAAGGAAAAGGGGGAAAATGAGCAAATGAATGTCACTGTGAAGCAAAAGCCATTTAAGTTGATCAAGCAAGATAATTAACACAATTATCAGTGGCAATGTACAAAAAGTATTTTGTGTGTAGCAGAGCAGTTTGGATGGAAGAGATAAAGCATTTTAAAAAATAAAAGCCCAGGTTGGATGGCTTACAGAAAGGAGGAACAATAATAACCACGAGCATTTAACAGAGCAAAGATAGTTTCAGAGGGAATGAAATGAGACCGAAAGATTGAAGGGCAGACAGAAATGAAATGGAAGGCTAAGGCTCATCAAACTAATGGACATCTTCAGCGTCAATTGACCACGCTTAACACTGTACTACACGGCGGAATCGATAGCCAATTAAAAACTGCCTTTCTACTTGGTCTGTCGGCTGTAATGAGTACAGTCAAATGATTGGTTGAGGGCACACGCAAGGGGAGAAAACAGAGCGCGAGGGGCGAACGCCTCGTGTATGACAGCAACAAAGTAGCCCACATTCAGGTATTGATCACAAAGCAAGAGTCTGTGTGTGTTGTGTGTTGTACCTTGCAAGCACCAGCTGCCAGTTGATCTGCTTGTTTGCCAGGCGGGAGAGACCAAGAGGCAGAGACGAGCTGGAGGGGCTGAGATTCACAGCAAACAGACCCGTCAGAAACTTAACACATTAAAAAAGGTTTACAACTGCTACTTAGAATTTAATTCTAAATATGTTTCGAATGTAAAGTGTACTAGATTAAATTACAATAAATTTGAAGTTAAAATTGAACTATTCAAAAAAATAAATGAATGAATAAATACGGTGAGGCACATTTGACTGTGGACATGTTACTCGGCCAGTCAGGAGCTACTTTTAGCCTTAAGATATCTACCTTGGTCTACTTTGCTCAACTGCTAGCCATTCCTCCAGTGCGGTTGTGCTAACGTAGCTCAAACACTCTAACACTCTAACGGACCTCCTACACATTAGAAAAGATAACAAGCCATTCCTACACTATAGGAACATCATGCTGCGTCACCTGGGTAGCATTACAACACTATTGTTTCTACATATTACCTTCTTGTCGGCATTACCCGGCGTTAATTGGCAAAAAAAAAACGAATTATTAGTCGGCTCATTTTGTAGACAACTACAGCGGTGTGGCCAGTGTTACTGGAATTTTCTCTCCCTTTTTTCGCCTCATACTCCCCGTCACTCACTCTCAACTCGTCCGGTGACTTTCTTTTCTTTTCCTCCTGCGTGTCTTTGCTCGGCTTTTGTTCGGGAACGGGAGGTTTTAAGAATATTTTCTATCTACGCCACTAAGGAAATTGGCGGTAAAGTCCCGTTAACGAGCTCGCGTGCACGTTCGCGTTCGCGCCAGGCGGCTGCTTTCAAGTCGGCGCAGGCGCATCTGAAATGTTGTTGTCGCAGCGTTAAATGACGAAGATGGTCGCGAGAATTCTTTGACTAAACAACAATATCACAGGAAAATAATGTGACATCAAATGCTAGTTTGTTTTTTCTTCATTTTATGACAGTAGTCGACACTGGGACGTGCAATGAAATGGCCCGGAGTCCTTAAATAGTACTTCGGGGACAGCAGAGCACATATAATGAGGAGCCCTGATCAATGGACTAAATTTAGCTGTGGCACATGTGCGTTTGAGCATGATCTTCACACTGATTATCTTACAATAGTTGCGGGGGTTTTATCATGCTCCACTGCTTTGATTTTGACAAACTTATTGAGGCTGGTTCTTTGTAGACATGCTGCATTTTTATTTGTTGTGTTTTTCCATTGCATTACTGTTTTGGTAGAATTTCACTTTTTTATATTTTTGAGTATAGTTGAATCCTTTCATGATGTGGAATAGTATCCACGATGACTTCTGCCAAACACATTGCTGTATTGCACTATTACCAAATCGCCAGAAACTCCTCTGCTCCCCCATCAACAAATGGAAATGTCACAGCAGGTGGGGGCAGTCTGCCTGTTCTCTTTGGTTACAACTGATAAAATTCTGAATCCTTTTTCATCCACAAAAAGAGAAGGAGAGCGGAGAAACATGGCTGGGGGAGTTCTTAAATATTTAACTAGGTTATTGATGGTACTGGCTAACCTCCTGCTGAGAGGATAAGCAGGCCTTGATGCTGGTGAGCATTACACAGTACACTGCAGGCCACATCCAGCCATCTGTTAACACGTTACATCAGATACAGAGCAGTAAGAACAGGGTGAACAAGGTCATTTTTTTCATATTCATGCTGACAAAAAAATAATTCTGAAGAAATATACAGTGGGGTCTAAAAGTCTGAGACCACTTTAAAAAAGAGTGACGTGGAAATATTTGAATATCAGGTTGGATCAAAAAGCATTGCTATTTTTATCAAATGATCAGAGTCAGTAGACATAGCTGAAACTGTCATGAAGGTCATCACAGTAATGGAATTCTGGAATGGAATGCTTTATGTAGCTTAGATTTAGTGTTGCACAAACACTTGTGCATTTAAAACTTGGCTAATTTGAATATGAAAGTGCTAAGTATACATTTAAAAGTCATAGCTATGCCTATGACTGAGTCAAACATATATTAAGCCACACACTTCTGTTGAAATCTGTTGCTAATAATAATCACTGATATAACACAGTTTCTTATGGCATGTCAGTCCATTACATTAGTAAATAATGGTATATCATGTGTGGGTTTGGAAAGACTACCATGTCTGTCAGTCTCTGTTTAGAATATTTACAATGAATTTACCTGTACCACAAGTAGTGCAGGATTAAGCGGAATGGCCCTGCAAGAAATTCATCACAGTTAGTATGCAGAATAATGGTAAACGTGGGATACTGTCTCATTTTGTTGATCACTGTATATTACATCTCTTGACACATTCTAAATTAAGATCAGTTGATATTGTCTTTGGACTAAGTTTTGTAACACTGACAATCCCTTTATCTGGGGGGAAGCAAAAACTGCACTTACTTCCCGATCTAGTGCTGAAAACAGATTTTGTAATTAAGGAAAGTGGTGCTAAAGTCAGAACTTACCTGTCACAGCTTTTGCAACAAGTGAGGTGTCATGCTCTTTGTTGCCTCGCAACTGCAAATGTTGAGAGTGAGTGACAGGTGAGTTTATCGATCACCTATTACCTCATACAAACAAAGCAGTGGCCGGTTCCGTACTTATGTGAAGACAACTAATGTAAAATGACAGAACCATGGATTCTTTTCATCCTGTGGCAAGAGTAACTTATTGTTAATGTTTATTTTTTTGACATGTCACATTCTCTGTTACGATAGCTATCAGGGGCGAAATATGACTCATGTCCAATTTGGAAGTGAAACAATTGCATGTCTACGGATAGTGACAGTTTTACACTCCACTGTAGTGTGACATGAGAAACTAAGAATTTAATTGTCCAGCAAACTGATAGTAGCTGCGTCTGTGCTACGTGGCTTTGCGCTGCTGACCCCATCCAACTCATGATAGATGACTTTCAGGGGGGCACTTTTAGCAAATAAATGAACGTCACAGCGGGTACAAAATGTGCAAAAATGTGAATCTGGCTTACCTGAGTGTCCGTTTCTGGCGGCCATTCAGTAATAACCAGTAAGTCGTATAAAATATTTTCATCTTCGCCTTCAGTCAGACACTGTTCAGCCATGTTTTCTTCAACAAGCTGTCAAAAGTCTACGGTGGCTAGCACGGCACAAAATACACCGGGAAACCGTGTTCGGTAACGGTTTCCTACCGCTCAAAGGATACTGCGGGTTGACATCTGTCATACTTTAATATGACAGTAAAATACAAACCTGATCAACACACATAGCCCCACAAAATGCATGTTGTTAAGAATTTTACGCTGATAATTTTAAGCTTGTCTCTATTATGTGGAACCGATGTTATTAGGCTGCCAGCACGGCCCTCTAAATAGGTTGCACCGAGCCGCAAACCGTGCACACGTTACATCCGGTTGGGGTGCACTCGTAGCAGCAATAATGGCAGCGTTTTCTGGTAAGAAATTTACTTTAACAGCATCACGTTGGCCTCGCATTCGCATCAAATAAAACGACAATCGACTTTTAAGAAATAATAACGTGAAGTGAATCATTAAACATGACTTTTGTCCATCAGAAATGGGGGTAATGCCTGAAATCGCGCAGGCTGTGGAGGAGATGGACTGGCTGTAAGTGACGCAGGCTGCGCTGCCAGCTCGACGTGCATATTACGATTGCTAAATCATGCCAACATTGTGATAGCTGTCTATAATGTTGTCGCCTAATGCCTGATTCATCTCAATCACTGGCTTTCAGGCTACCTACTGACATCCAGGCAGAGTCTGTTCCCCTTATTCTTGGTGGAGGAGATGTACTTATGGTAAGCCCAACTCGTTTTCTGTCTGCCTGTCGCAGACACAGAATTTGCTTATCTCTGCACACTGCACTTTTTATATCTCATTTTCTCCTTTTAGGCAGCAGAAACTGGTAGTGGCAAAACAGGAGTGAGTATTGGAGAGCCACAGTGTCCAAAAATACAACTTCGCTAAATGCATCTTTCATTTAATGTTGTTTTTTAATTAGAATTTAAACATTAGATCAAGTGGCATTAAAATGCTAAAGTATAATACTTTCCATCCTCAGGCCTTCAGCATCCCAGTGATCCAGATTGTGTACGAGACCCTGAAGGATCAGCAGGAGGGCAAGAAGGGCAGAGCCTCCATCAAGACTGGTGGAGCTAGTGAGATCACTTTGATATTAATGGCTTGCTCCTTTACAATCTGTGTGGTTGATATAGCAGCTAAGTTCAGAACTCTCCAGTCTAATTGACCTGCCAGTACAGTATTTTCATTGTTGATTCATTGTGATACATAATAGGAGGCATTGGTCTGTTGCTCTATCGCTCTGCAGATGTTTGACCTGCTCTGTTTCTTTTTTTGTCCCAGTTTTCAACAACTGGCAGATGAATCCTTATGACCGCAGTACAGCCTTTGGTAAGAGTGGAAAAGTAACTGTGTAGTGTCATAACCCACCACTGGAGGACAGTCTAACCTTTTATGAGTGCATTTGTCTGTCTTCCATCTTTAGTCTTTGTCGCCTCTATTCATCATCACTTTTTGTTGTTACCTCTCCAGCAATTGGTCCAGATGGATTGTGCTGCCAGAGCCGGGAGTTTAAAGAGTGGCATGGCTGTCGCTCTACAAAAGGTGTCACCAAAGGTGTGTAATGCATGCAAGTTCTTTCAAATTGATTGAGAAATTGAAAGGATTATATATTCCTTTGAAAAAGTGACCTGTCCTTGGGTATGTGCTCCTGTGTCCAGGGAAATATTACTATGAGGTGACCTGCCACGATCAGGGTCTGTGTCGGTTAGGCTGGTCCACCAGTCAGGCGGCACTGGACTTGGGTATGCTCTTCCATTCTCCGCAATCTTCATGCTGCGAAACATATGACAGGTAAAATAAACCATCTAAACAGAAAGCTAATTGAGTCTTTTCTTTACAGGAACTGATAAGTATGGTTTTGGGTTTGGAGGGACTGGAAAGAAATCCAACAACAAGCAGTTTGACAGCTATGGAGAGGTAAAAGATGACAAATTACCATGGTATTTAGATATGTAAGCAATTGTCTGGATAATTTAGATTCTTAAATGAAAAATTCTCTTTTTTTGTCTTGCTTCTTTGCAGGAGTTTACCATGCATGACACCATTGGATGCTACCTGGATTTAGACAACAGCCAAATTTCCTTCTCCAAAAATGGTGCTGTCTCAGGAGTTCTAATTTTCATTATCAGGATTATGTAAGACATCTGGGGTTGACAGTAAAAATCAAATTGCTTATGTCCTGTGCTCCTTTCTTTCTGGTTTCTCCTTCCAGGTAACGACCTCGGTTTGGCTTTTGAGATCCCTCAAAATCTGAGGAATCAGCCATTCTTTGCCTCCTGTGTGCTCAAGGTAACACAAGAGAACAATTCAAGATTAATGTAGGAAAAAAAATAACAAGTGCCAGTTGACTGCCATATAAACTGTTTTTTTTAATTGTCTGTCAGAATGCGGAGCTGAAGTTCAACTTTGGGGGAGAGAACTTTAAACATACCCCAAAGGGTGGGTTTGTTGCCCTGGATAAGGCGTTGGAGGGCCACACAGTCAAATCCTCTCAGACAGGTATGTGGGCACAACCACATTTCAAGTGCAGCAAACTATTATACAGAAAAGAGCACAGCCAAAATAAGGCCACTTGACTGATTTTTCTGTTGAGCCACTGTCCTTTTTTGTGTCTGTGCAGGCACCGCTAAAGTCAGTCAGGTGAAAGCCTCTTCTAATGCGCCCAAAGCCCTGATCATCGAGCCGTCTAAAGAATTAGCCGAGCAAACCCTCAACAATGTCAAACAATTTAAGAAATATGTGGATAACCCCAAACTCAGGTAGGTCGTACTCGAGCTAGAATTGATGATGCTTGGCACAAGAATTATTAAAAAGTCTTTTTTTAGTGGATGTTCATTGAAATCCAGTCAGCCGCATCTATTCCTGCACATTAGTCCACAGTGTCATACTTTTTCATTCTGTGCTATGTATGCCTGCATTTTCCCAGAGTATTTGTAATTCCAATTTGACTCCAGCAGATGGAGTAGGTGCTCAAGTAAAAATATGGGCATCAGCGTGTAATCGTATCAATCTGTCACCACAGGGACCTGCTGGTGATTGGTGGTGTGGCTGCCAAGGAGCAGCTGGCTGCTCTGGAACAGGGGGTATGTCACGTGTACCGCCTTCATACATTCTGTTGGCTTTAGTCACTGTACCCCATAGAAATCGAAACCTTTTTACTGACAGATGTCATTTTTGCTCTGTCGCTCCCCCAATAATCTTTTTTGACCCCTCTGTGTCGTCGTCGTCTTTTCCGGTTCAACAGGTCGACATCGTGGTGGGAACGCCCGGCAGGCTGGACGACCTCATATCCACGGGGAAACTCAGTCTGTCTCAAGTCCGCTTCCTGGTCCTGGATGAGTGTGTATGTTCAACAACACATCTGATGCACTTTAAACCCTCCTTGGTGTTGTCACAGATTGTCTACAGCATAGAACCAACAATGGTCAATTCATATAGCAAGCTATCCTCGATGCCGCTTACCGTTTGTTTGGATTCCCTGTCTCCTCAGGATGGCCTCCTGTCAGCAGGCTACACAGATTTTATCAACAGAATCCATAACCAAATCCCACAGATCACCTCTGATGGCAAGAGACTGCAGGTGAGGTAACACTTGAGTTGCAGGTGGGACAAAAAACATTTGTGAGATATATTACACTTAAATGTCAGTTAGTTGCAGCACTTTTAAATAGAGTTTTTCAAAATAAATCCAAAAAATCTGTTCAGTAGTGTATCACTTAATTGCAGAACATTGCTAGGTGTTTGTGAACGCACACTGTGGTTACACATCTAAGTGGCGTTTCAGTGATTTTCCTTTCACTCGTCTTTTTTTTTTTTTTTTTCCTAGGTGATTGTGTGCTCCGCGACTCTGCACTCCTTCGACGTGAAGAAGCTGTCTGAGCGCATCATGCACTTCCCCACCTGGGTGGACCTGAAGGGGGAGGACTCCGTTCCAGAGACCGTACACCACGTGGTGGTGCCTGTCAATCCAAAGAGTGATCGCCTGTGGGAGCGCTTGGGCAAGAACCGCATCCGGGTGAGCCTGGCATTCTGGACCGTGGGCACAAATATCGTATCAAAAGAGCTGAAGCTTTGTGTTTTCTTGATTCCGTTTCATAGAGTTCATAGAATTCATGGCTCTTTTCAAAGCTTGTGTGTTGTCATGTCTTTCTCTTGAAATAGATCAGTGTGTTTTAAGAGCTTCTTTCTTTGATCTGTTTTTCTGAGCGTAGACTGATGAAGTCCATGCCAAAGATAACACCAGACCAGGGGGCAATTCTGCAGGTAAGAGATGAGCCTTTTAAACAACACCTTCTATGAGATGTAACTCAAGAGGCAGTTTGTGACAGACATTTAAAAAAAAAAAAAACAGATATTGAAGTGATATTTTTTTGGCCATCCATACACCGAATAAGGACACAATAACAAAAAAAAGTTTGTGCGGGCTTTTTAGAAATGTGGTCAGAAGCCATCAAGGTGCTGAAGGGCGAGTACACCGTGAGGGCCATCAAAGAGCACAAGATGGACCAGGCTATAATCTTCTGCCGCACAAAGATTGACTGTGACAACATGGAACAGTACTTCATCCAGCAAGGAGGAGGTAGGAAGCATTAGTGCCAGTTAAATTGTACTTTTCAGCCATCGAAAGAAGGGCGATTTAAAAGCAGGAACGACAGATTCTGTCTCCTCACTCAGCATTGGTCTCTTTCTCCAGGTCCAGACAGTAAAAGCCACCAGTTTTCTTGTGTTTGTCTCCATGGCGATCGCAAACCCAATGAGCGGAAAAATAACTTGGAGCGTTTCAAGGTAAAAGAAGAAGAATTCTGACAATTCTTTCTGACAAAACATCACCTATTATCTTGCAGTTTATTATCTCCTTGTTTTTTTTTTGCTTTTCAGAGAAAAGAGGTGAGGCTCCTGATCTGCACAGATGTGGCTGCAAGAGGAATTGACATCCACGGAGTTCCTTATGGTAAGAGAAACGTATGAGACCTACATTCCGACATGCCATTTTAAACACTGGTTTATTTATGATTGATTTTTATGTTCAAGTCCACTCTCTGCCACCAGTTTTCACATTCATCTTTTTTTCTCCAGTGATTAATGTCACCCTGCCAGATGAGAAGCAGAACTATGTCCATCGTATTGGCAGAGTTGGAAGAGCTGAGAGGTAAATTAGTTGGCAAATGGGTTACAATTATCTTTCCACTATTTCCTCTTGTTACCATATGATGGAACACACCTTTAAATACCTTGAATGACTTAATACAGTTAAAATCATGTAATTTCTCCTTAACTCACAGAATGGGACTGGCCATCTCCTTAGTTGCTATGGAAAAAGAGAAGGTAGGATGGTGACAGAAATCCACTGATTTCTTGATTTCATGTCAGCATCATTTTTGAAACTGGCTGAGTGCGTGTTGCAACCTGTGCAGGTGTGGTACCACGTTTGCCCGAACCGAGGCAGGGGCTGCTACAACACCCGACTGAAGGAAGACGGAGGCTGCACAATCTGGTACAACGAGAAAGAGGTGAACAAAGACGGAGACACAGACCTAATTGAGTTTAGGCAGCGAGTTAAAATTGCTGTTTAAAATGGGGCATCGTCTCTGCATCAACAGAGGGCTTTGTAAGTGATTTCATAAGCAGCCGATGCATTTGTCATCCTGGCAGATACCACTCCCTTGGGTTGGGTATGTGTCAGGTGTGTAATCCAATACATTCACAGCGAAAGCCTCGTGGGCAGCGAAGTTAAAGTTAAATTTGATTCCCTGAAAGCTCAAGCACGCACACACCCACACACGTTTCCTTTCCTCGTCACAATATGGCGTCATTCCACACTCATCGTCATGCAGTCTCAGTCCTTTTTGTGTCCTTCTTCACTTTCCTCCAATCACAGCTCCTGTCAGATATTGAGGAACACCTGAAGTGCACCATCACTCAGTGTGAGCCAGACATTAAAGTGCCCGTCGATGATTTTGATGGAAAGGTCACCTATGGTCAGCGCAGGGCACTGGGAGGTATGTGGAACAGCAAAAGACACAAGGAGGGTGGGATGACAAAGGTGGTGACTAATTGCAATATGACTCTTCAGCAAAGAAAAGCTAATTAAATATCTGTCATTTTGGCATTGATTGCAATCAGCTTTATAGCCTGACAAGAAGCACAATAAAGCTATGGACATTCATTATATTCACTGCTTTTATGATGAGATTGACCATCAAACATGTTGCTTTTCCGTAGGTGGCAACTACAAGGGTCACGTGGACGTGCTAGCTCCAACAGTCCAGGAGCTGGCTAGCCTCGAAAGAGAAGCCCAAACATCCTTCCTCCACCTGGGGTACTTGCCAAACCAACTTTTCAGAGCCTTCTGAACAAACCCCAACTCGCACAACACTGCGTCCTAAACTGTAGCTACATTTGAACATGTTGTAGCTACAGGATAATACATAATTCTGTAAGCAGGTAGCAGTTCTATTTGATTTTGTTCCCACTGAGACATTAAAACATAAAAAAATAACTTATATGAAATCTATATGTATTGATTTCAAGATGCCAACGCCACAGGATAACCAGACTTCTGATGTCAAGTCATTTCTGCTCCAAATTTGGATGTAGTATCTGCATGTTAGAGTTGAAAGCTTGTCAGCATTCAGCATTATGGGCCTTAAGACATCTGCCCACCTTGTTTGGAGAGGCCCCATCTCACAGGCCCTCACTGCTCTGCAAACCTAATTTGGTTTTGATTTTGCGTTTTGTTTTGGGATTGATATAACTGAATGAAATATTTAAGTTTAGAAATTGTCTAAAAATTGAGTCCATTGAAGTGGCTTAATGTTTTCTTTTCTGAAATAAATGAAATTTGCCTGCTTAGTTTGGATTCATTTTTTCATCTGTCTTCCCAGTATTATTTACTCATCAGAAAGAAATAATAATTTTAAAAAATCTATATCGATTATGAATGCATTTTTGGTTCATAATTTTCAACATAATAAAAATTAGATAGCTGTGATCATTTATTTTAAAAGGGTATAGAAAAGTATATATAGAATAAAATGGGCTCGTGCAATTATATAATTCAGTGATGTACTTAAGTTTTTATTTTAGCACTTATTTTGAAGTGCTCACGTTATCTTCTGCCGTCACTTCCTGCGGGAGGTTCGCTCCGTTCGGTCTCTGCTGCAGTTCGCGCAGAGCCCAAATCTTGATTCGCGCACGAAGACAGCGCTTTTTTGGGTGGGTGGGTGGGTTGGGGGGTGGAGGGGTAGACTGCGCGTCGGCAGCAGATGAAGAGAGCTGCTGCGTTTGGCTCTCCTCGGCCCGTGTGAGGCAAGCGTGCGGCCAAGGCGGAGGGTTTCGAGACGGGACAGAATAACGGGGGTCATGGAACCCGCTATCCCAACTGCGCAAGAATTGGTCTAGAACTCGATGTTGTGACAAAATTAGAAGACAGAAAACAAATGGACTTGAAGCTTTTGACAAGAGTTGTAGTGATGGAGATCTATAGTTATGCGGTTAAGAAAGTGGGATAATATTTTCCATGCATCCTGCTTGATATCCTTGACTATAACTTTGACCTCAGTTTGCAACATCACAGGCTCTGAGAGTTTTCCCTAGCAGCTAGGGAAAACTCCTAGGTTAGGGTTAGGGGTTAGGGTTAGGGGTCAGGGGTTAGGGTTAGCGTAGGGTTACGGTTGGGTTAGGGTTAGGGGGCGTCTCCAGAGAAACATAAAGATTAAAGAGGAGGACTATGATCCATATTATGGCGATATAAAAACAGAGCCAGACACCGAGAAAAATTATTATCCACATTGTGCAGGCGCCCAAACTAGAGGGTGTCAGGTATTCAGTCCCAGGAGAACCCGCAGGAGACCTTGGATACACCCTGGTAACCATACGTCCAAACTCCGAAGGCAACATAAAAAAAGAACCTCATACCTCATTCATTTCAATGTGTATGCTTTTTTTTTTTATTTTGTGTCAGAACAAAGAGCTGCTTACTGTCAAGGAAAGTGAAGAGATGTTACAAATTACAGAAAGTATGGTAATTTCTTGAACATGTATTAACTCAGTGAAGTTTTAATACACTGCATATTACAGTTATACACTATTTAAAGGGAAAAAAATACTTTGATCCTGATAAACTACTATATTTTATTGCTTTTTGCTACATTTTATATAAAGTTCTGAAGTCATCTCCTCTCATCCTGTGTTTTGTTCACATATTTCACAAGGAGTGGTATCATCCTCTTTAATAAATGTAATAAATACATGTTGATAAAGATCATAGGGACATAGATTGAATGTCCAGCATTTATACTGTGAACTACAGTAGTGGTCCCCCTTTCTGGTTATGGATGGTTACCGTGAAGATGTAATGCTAAAACTTGGCTGTTGGGGGTGCTCCAGACCAGCAGCTTTCCTGTTCTCTCTGGTGCCAGCTCAGACCTTTTTTAAACTCTATAACCCCGTAAACGTTGCAGTTAAATACAGATAAGTACATCTCAGAGGAATTGACCCATCATGTAGGGCTGATAAGAAAAAAAAATGATGCAAATGTAGATCAAAAGAAGTTAGTAATTAGTGTGAATGAACATATATCGGGTCCAACAGGAATATGGCAAATAACAGACTGTATACAGCTCTTCTGTACTTTACAGTGACAATTTATATCACATTTAGGCAAGTGTCTTGCTATTTTGGAACTGAATGAATCTGGCACATGTTGACACATCATATGCAACTAACTACTAAGGATCATCATCTTTAAATGTTCTGACATTAAAACCACACAAAGTAAAGGAGGCATACAGAGAGACAGTTACATTCTTACAAATAATCTAATATTCATATAAAAAAAGCCAGCATGTGGGAGATAGGAATCTTAATCTTATACAGTACAAAGACATCTCCTAATATACTAAAGGCAGTGTAAATGTCATTACAAGTAATCAAATCTCTCCAGTTATGCGAAGAAGAACCTTTGTAAAAAGAAAATTACTCACTTGTTTGCCTTTCAAGAGCAAACAAAGACTGACTGCAGTAGCTACTGCAATATATTGGGGAAATGAACGTGCTTAGCCTGTGATATGAATGAATGATTGAATTACAGTTGTATATTATTAAACTGAGCTTTGTAAATGTTTAATGGCCCATCTTTGAGAGGCACCCAAATAAAAAGGAACTTCATTGAGTTCTGACACGATTTATAAAGGATATTGGGAAGAGAATCTGAGTTCAGTTGTAACAGGTGTCATCATCTGTTTTTAACTAACTGTGGTTCAACTAAGCCGTGAGGAGCGCTCAGCGTTTGACAAGTATTATTTTGAAAGCTGTGGCCGGAAGTGCCTCCGTGTAATTACGTCGGACTTGACTCTCTGGAGACGCCCATTTCGTCCACACCCGCCCCGGCTGCTGGATCCGTGCACCTCCCTCTTCGGCTGCTCAGATTGCCAGCCTGGATGTCGGATCACTGCCGCGACCCAACCGCAACAGGTAAATTCCCAGAAACCGTTTACGTGTTGTTGTTTATTTAACGTGACTGGACAAATTGTTACACAGGCCGGCTACTGTCGCTGCTGACCTTGTTGGGTTTTTTTTTTTTAACCTGTTCTCGGTAGGTGAGTGGGATGTCCTGCTTTTATTACGCCGTGCATTTACGGAGGCGAGGCGGTGTAGCGTAGTAACACTGTGCTTTCATCAGCTGCAGCATAATGTGATATCTTTTTCTTTTCTCTTTTTTAACCACCCTTAAATATGTGGATACCTGCCACAAAACCCTGAGTGTGAAAGCCTATTGTCTCCGTGTTGATGAAGAAAAATAGCCTCTGGCTGAAAAAGGTCTTTCGACCTTATATTTATTTAGTAAATATAAGATAAGGTGCTTTTCTTGTTGTAACACAAGATACAGTGCGATTACAGGAATATGCCTGAATAGCTTTAAATTACAGATAAGTCTATTTTAAGTGCCCAAAGAAAGGGCTGTAGGCTACAAATTTACCTTTATGTTGTAAAGACAATACATTGCTGCTGATAGTATCAAGTGTCTTGAATGTATAGTGTGATGAACACAGGTTTTTTGGGTTGTTTTTTTTTTGGGGGGGGGGGTCCAGAGGTTATTCACCCTTTTTGCTATTTACAGAGAGGGTGTGTTCACTGGAAATAACAGATTACACATTCAGTGTACTCATATGTCAAGTCAGCAAATGAGTACTGATCTCAAAAAAAAAAGAACAAGAAAAATTACATGATATTTGTGGGACTTTCCACAGAGGTGAGTGTCAAAAGACCCTAAAACAGCTTGGAGAATTTTTCCTCGTGTCTGATAGCTAAATATATGTATATATGTGTGTATATATGTATTTTTTTCTCTAAAAGATGACTCAAATTTTAAACCCATGCCTTTTTATAGCATGGAAAATGGAACACAAGCGTGCCCTCTTGCTTGAAGGCTGTCAGGTGTGATTGTTGCACCACCGTCTCCGGCTTTACAGCATTTGCTGTGGACTGGCATTATCAGACATTCAGTCGCTTTTAACATCAGTCCGCCTGTCCATTTTTATACAGGGTGACTGGTGCACGTTCAAAGGGTTGATGTATGCTTGTGTTCATTCACTGCAGCGTAGACTAATTATAGAGATTGCTTAGTGTGTGTGTGTGTGTGTGTGTGTGTGTGCGTGTTCTGCTGTACTCAGTGAAAACAGAAAGAGGAGGCTTTCTTTGCTGAAGTGGCAAAGTCCATCTTTACTGTAGCTCCTATTGCATCTGGCCCGGTCCCAGGGTTTGTTTCATATCCACCTGCAAGAAACAAAGCATTGCGTAACACACGCATCCTTCTCTTATTGGAAGCAGGAGCCGAGGGATGTTCAGGGTCTATTTTCATGTGGCAGTCACAGTATTATGAATGCGAATACTTTTTTTGGACGATTTGGCATTATTCTTGAAATGACTGGGGAAACTGTTATGTCAGAGGTACACAGGTACAAATCGGGGGACTTGCTGCTGAGTGTGCAGTTTCAGAGTGGGGGAGGGGAGTACAGAGGAAGTATTAGTTCAGCGGTGTCATCGCTTGAGCTGCTTCATATACGTATCAAAAGGGTAAATATAAGAATGATTCTTTCTGGCGGGTTTTCACCTGCAGCGCGACAGAGGAAGATGAGCGTGTGTTGTTTTTTTTTTTTGTCCGTGTGTTTCCGCGCTCTTGTGAATAGGGCGGCATATACGTGCACATGCACACAGGACGCGCGCACAAACACACAGGCGTCTTTCTTCCCCGGGCTCAGCAAAGCTTCCTGGGCTGTGTCTGCCAGAACAGGGCCCCCCTCTGTGTGAGAAGTGTGTGCCAGACACACTCGCACACACAGGCCGGCGCATTGATACGCACAGCTGACTGGTCCGGTGCTGCGCACGCAGGTGTCAATCAGCATGCAGGGGCAGAGTCAAAGGCCCTTTGATTCATTTACTCCCTCGGTGAGGTGGGTCACCAAACTGCTGGCCCTTAAAGTGACTCACACCATGCCCCAAATCAGGAACTTTGGAAGTACATGGAGCATTCCTAGACATCAGTACACCATCAAGGCTGTCTGGGGTACTTTGCTTTGGCTGCTGCAACAGGTACCCACATAAGAAGAGGAGGGATGGCACACCAGTTTACGGCCTTACCTTTCAAACTTAACCATTAGTTTGAAAGTTATATAGCCAGAGTGTATGTTTAACTATATCGATAAAGGAGTTTTTATTTACAAAACGATAGGGTTGCTCAGAAGTTCGGCAAGGGGCCAGCGTGAGTTGAAGTGGCATTTAAATGTCTCATACCATAGAGATAACCTGCTTCCAATATCTCTCTGCCACAATTACTTCTGTCACATCAACAGGGAGGGAGCTACGAGGTAAATCAAATCAAAAAGGCTCTGTGACATTTTCGAGCACTCCTTCGGGGTGTTTGGGAATCGCGAACAAATTGAGTGAAACATATTTGTGCAGTCAGTGTTGATGAAGAGGGTGTCCTCCGTGCCTTCTGTTGATTCTGCATTGTTGTCTAATCCAGGATGTGTCCTGTTTGAATAGCCAAGTCTCTTGAACGTAGCCAACGGGAGATACTATCTCCTATTAGAAACCATATGCACCTCAGGGTGCAAAGGTGTTTGTGTATGAGGGCGGATGATTCTCAGCTAAATGCCGTCACACAGTGTTTGCATAAAAGGCCTGCAAGCAGCTCTCATACAGTATATACACGTGTACAGCCACATACCTCAGAGGACTATTAAGAAAATTCTTCTGCGTGAGCTAAACATATTTTTTGTATATTATGTTTAATGAATTTTCTGTCGTTATCAACTTGGATTCATGTCAGTTCAAACACTGTTGAAGAGCCCATTGCTCTTAAAACAGGCAGCATTCTTTGCGGCATTGTCCGTGTAACACAATATGGTTCAACAGTACCACAAACTTCATACTCTGAAGAAGACCACGAAGTTGAATCAGCGCATCTCCAACCATCATGAATGGAGGATTTACTGCGGTCCTGCTGCACTGCGCTACATTAGCGTTAGCTAGATTTACCTAATAAACCAGCAACTGAGCATGAATGATGAGTATTAAGTGAAAGAAGTTGAACAAATCTGACTTGAAACTGGATAAAATGCTGTTGGGTAATGATGTGAACTAGGATGATTCATACATTTCACAAAAAAACACTATATGACTCACTAATAACTTCACCTTGTTAGCATTAGCATACTGACAGCTAGTTTCAAACTAGCCAGATAAGAAGTAGTTAGCTTGAAACTTGCTACTTTGAAATATTAAAACTAGCGAGCAGTTAGTTACTTCAACAAGATTTTCTTTGTGTAATTGCTTCCTTCTTTTGTGTTGTCCGTACATTGTTAGTTGTATTATTTACAGTTCTGTACTCGAAGTGTCAGTGCTTGCTTGTTTGCACGCGCTTGTTCATTGCTAACGTTGCGCACGAGCTTTCGCGCGCACACACACCCGCACACGCTGTGTATTCGAGCGCACGCAGAGGTGTATGCCACAGTGAGCGGTTCATTGCTCTTAAGTAATTGGCAGCGTCGGCATGTGCAGGGAATGATTTATACTGCAACAAACCAACGGCCTCCCCTGCAGGAATTCACACGAAAAGAGGGGATGCCAGTGATGGAGCAGTCATATAACAAGAGCAGAAGGAGAGCAAGGGATGAAAGAGATTGGGTGTGAATCATATAAGAGGGGACGCATGTGTGAATGAGGGAGGAATAAGAATAGGGGAGCTGAAATGAAGAAAGATAGAGTGCAGAGGGAGATGGGGGGGGTGATGGAGTTATTTGGTGAAAGCAGAGAGGAGACTGCTTAGACCTAACAGGAATCAGCTGAGGAGAAACTTTTCGCTTGTTAGCTGTGGGCCTGCAGATAGATGAAACAAGAGGAAATGAAGGGGCACGTCTGAATGGAGGGACTAATAGAATCTCAAGAACAAAGCTGAAAAAGTTGCCAGAATAACAGAAACGAGAAACTGCAGGAAACTGATCTTAGGATGGGGGGGAAAAAAAGGAAGGAAAAACTCCCTCTATAAAGAAGCGTAGCTACATTTTCAATTTGAAGATGTGGCAAGCATGAGTGATCAGCAATAGGTGGGGTATATTACCGGAACAACTGAACAGAAAAATGATTCAGCAACAACAGCAAAGCACAGGAAGAGGATTAATGGGAAGAGAACTTGGGAGCACATGAAACTATGGACTAGACATCTGCAGAGGAGTTTTACCTGGCAGGGTTTGCTGACGTGTTAAAAATGATAGTCCAGGTACACATAGGGCCTGTTTGCCAATTTCAGCGTATTAGCTGCCTGGGCTCATCTGTACTATCCACCTCCTGGGAGTCTGCCAGACATCCTACAGAGGAATCTCATGACGTGGGCCAGGCTCCCTTCACTCAGTGCATCCATAAATCTCTGTTCTGTGTGTGTGTGTGTGTGTGTGTGATGCAGATTGATGTGGGTATATATATATTTATTATTTAACTTAATCACAAATGCCCTTCATGCCCCTTTTATAAACCATATTTACAAACCGCTATTTAGATGCATATTTATACCCTTATTAGATAAATATTTGCATCCCTAATGAGACAAATGTTTACATTCTCAAGATAAATAGTCATACTCCTAATAAGGTCAAATATTCTAAGACAAATATTAATATTTTTAATAAACAAAAAGCATTCATATCACTTGAGCCAAATAGCCCATATCCGTAATAAGACAAATACTGTATGTATATTTTTGATTGAGACAGATGATTCTATTCCTAATTATAAGGCAAAATATTTCTGTTTTCAATAAAGGACAAAGCCAATCTGGATGGTACGTATAAATCCAAATGTAATAGACCAGTGGAGAAATAAAGACACACTAAGAGTTGCAGGAGAATGCTGGCTTGAGCCGCCATCTGTGATCTGAGAGCAGACAATGATAGATGCCGCCTTCCTCCCGGACCACCATCCTCTCTCCCTCCTCCGGATCCCGCGGCTGTCTGTCCTCTCGCCCACCTCCCACCGCCGGCATTTTCCGTGTCCCTGCTCTTCCTTCGTTCCTCCTCATCCTCCCCTCTCTCTGTCATTTCGCCCCCCCTTTATTTCCCCTCCTCTGTCCCTCCCTCACGCTGTCATTCCTCACCGTGCTAGCCCGTTCCCGGTGCCTTACTCGCATTGTTAACGGGGAGATGAGATTTTTTTTATTGCCCACATTTGCCCACATTTATATATCTGTTCCATTCCCTTTTCACTCACACATGCATACTCGTGTTTCTCACTCATACCCACCCTTGTGTGACACACACATGCACCCACACTCACACAACTACTCACACATCTCTCTCTCTCTCTCTCTCTCTCTCTCTCGCTCTCCTCTGCAGATGTCTGAGAGCTAGCCAGCTGAGCAGAGGACTTCCCTCTCTGCCCGTGCTCTCCACCTGCAGCCATGAATGGTAAGGGCACTTTGCTTCCATCCTATATGTGTGTGTGTGTGTGTGTGTGTACGCTCTCGATGCGTCTGTCCGTGGGAGGCAAATATGTGGTTTGGGGAGAGTAGTCGGGCTGCAAATGAACTTGATATATGGATGAGGGAGGGAGAAAAATGTAGGACCAGAGAGACAGAGCTGACCAGTAAGCAGCAAGTGAGAGCGCGTCCGTTTCACTGTGATGTTTTGCTGTCTTAAACTCCTTTTGTGTCGTGCAACTGCCTGCCCAAACTGTAAGGTGTAAGCTTTTGTGAGGACGAGAGTTGAGAACCCTGAGATCCTGTTAATGGGATATTGATCCGGTGTCGAACTGACAGGCTTTTAACTGAAACCGTCTCATCCATC
Organism: Psettodes erumei; assembly: GCA_016785225.1. Classification (NCBI taxonomy): domain Eukaryota; kingdom Metazoa; phylum Chordata; class Actinopteri; order Pleuronectiformes; family Psettodidae; genus Psettodes; species Psettodes erumei. The sequence continues at coordinate 1,304,187 of JAFBJZ010000358.1, forward strand.
CCATGACGTGGTTGCTGTGCGTTGTATTATAAACCTCCTCGGCAAAGGGGGGCGGGTATTAAATAATCACTTTTAATTAATTTTATGCAAATCATGAGCTGTTTGTGTGGGAGACTCCCTCTGTTTCTCAGTCTTGTACGTGATGCATTTCTTTTGTCCTTTGCATGGACAGTATGGGTGTGTGTATTTGCGTTTGTGCATGCGTGTTAATCTTCTTGTCTCCAGCCTTTGATCACAGAACAGTAGTTGCGGCTCCGTAAGGGCCTGCGTGTGTGTGTGTGTGTGTGTTTGTGTGTGTTTGTGTGGGATGCATCTTGTGCACAAGACTAATTCTGCAGTTAGCAAACTGCCAAACGCCACGATCGCACACTCTACATTAATCCTGTTGCGTTGATGGAAAGCAGTTTCAGAAACACAGCATCGGTGTGCGGTGACTTTCTCCAAGGAAATGTACAGGATGGGGGGGATGAGCTCTTTGCGTTACCGCACTCTAATTAAGACGGTGAACGTGCAACAAGGCACTTGTAAAGTCATTAGTCTGTCATTTTTCCAAAGCAGGCGGACAGTATGGAGCGCTGCCAGAGACGGAGAGGAGCCGGTGTTTGTGTAGACTGAAACGCTGCAGCATGGAGAGATTGTTGATCCACTGTAGCTATCTGAAACATCAGCTGGGCCTCCCCAGGTGAGGTGTTTGATATGTAAATAGTTAGGAGAGCAGTGATGTGGCGTCCCCCAGAAGACCTGCGCTGGGTGACTGGAGGTCTCCTAAGGACTGTGCAGCACCTAGACAACAGCGCACAGGCTGACGACGGGACCCACAACCACGGCAGGCAGAGGCCCTTTTGTGTTGTGATGTGTGGTACAGCTGGTTGAAATTCTGCACCGGTGATGATTTTCTGTGGATGGACTGCATGTCATACTTTTCTCAGTATTTGCTGAGGGGCCCTTGCGTATTTGCCGAGCATCTGTGTTCTAGGTTGCTGTGCAGGAAGCTGTTTTTATATGTTCCTCTTGGTATTGAAGCCCAGGTAGCGGCCAGGAATGATGGGATACAGGGCGGAATACCTTTTCACGTGCACATATATATATATGTTTTTTTAACCGCACAAGTTGGGAGCAAATTCTGATTTGGAATACGTCCAACCAGATCGACTCCTGAAACTGAAACCAGTTTGTCGTCCTTTGTCTTTGGCAGCTTTTTGAGTTGCCGTACGTTTCCAAAGCCAGTGTGAAGCCGCATGAAAAGGCGCCTATGGATTCCGCCATTGCCGCGTTAAGAAGCTTTGTGGCGTCCCACTTAGTGACAGAGCTTTGAGCCCTCGCACGCGCCGAAACCGACTGACAGGCCGGCGGCCATGCTAGCTTCGTGTCCCAGCGGCGCTGTGCTAAATATCGCCTCCTCTTCTCACTTACAACGGCTTCTAAATGAGGTCTGTCGAAGCCAACGAGACAATGTGAAGAATACTCACATCTCTGTGCGAGATTAATTACTCCCCCCCGCCCCCTCCGTTTTCACGGCTGCATTTTTGCTGACGATGCCCAAAACTAGGTCGGGCACTGCGAGCGCCGACTTGAACAGGTGCTTCTGTGGTGGCTGAGTCTGGAGGTGGGAACCAGCTCAAGGCAGTCGGCCCGCAGTGTTTGCTCACAAACAGGCGGTTCTCAGAGAGGCCAACAGCTGGCGGTTTTCCCTGCGCTCATACGCACAGTATTAGTTTCATCCCGCGTCCTCCGCCGCCGCCGTGGCTCGGCAGACCATTGTGTCATTCCTCAGAGATGCATGCGTAATGCGTCTGCGTGCAGCCAGCGAGCAGCCCGTGGTTTGTTTGGGTTAGAGTTGGGGAGGAAGTTCCATCATGGGCAGGGTGGTATTTCCTGAAGCCGCTGAATAAAATTGCAGCGCGGGTACCAGGTCTGTACAGACATACACCCATAACATCCCCAAAAAATTGCGTTTTTCACAGTCGTCACATTAAACCCAGCATAGTACAGATACAGCACTCGTCCTGCCTGTCTGAAAAGTTACAGAACAAAAGTACAGTGCAGAGATAAGAAAGAAGACGACTCTTCTCCCCTGATAATTCCACATGCTGAGATAAAAAGTTGAGACACAACAATTTCCTGCGTAAGAAACCTCTGTTGGCAGTACTCATGTCATCATAATCATCTTCATCATATTATCATCAGCTTCTTAGTTGCACTTGTGGATCATATGGTTATAAAACAATATACAAAGATGAAGCAACATCTGTTAAGTCAGTCTGTTAAAAGAGGCGCTCTGTAAATTTTTACCCAGTTTTGGCGATGAAGTGTGAAACGCGCAGTGAGGATTGTCTCGCTTCCCTGCTCGAATATAATTTTTCATCTTTCCTTTCCTTTCATCGTCATCATACACTGATAGAACTTCAAAAAAAGAATTATATGCACCCTTTTGTTGATTTCGTCTTTGTGTCCGCCGCACAGACATATCGACTTTTAAGTCACCTTGCACGTCTACATCCTGGCCTCCCATTAGATTTCTTTCAAAACTATCTTCCGTCAAAGTTTTGGGTTTAATTCAGTTTCTTCAAGCACTTTACTTTAGTTTGTGTGAAATTGATTGGACTTCAGAGGGCGGATGTCTTATACATTTTCGCACCAAGACACTTGAGGGAGCTTTAAACTCTTAATCATCGGCAAACTCGGCAACTCGCTGAAGAGTCTGTGTACATTTCGTCTGACGACCGTACCGCTGCGGTTCCTATGGCAACCACCACTGGCATCGGGGCGGGCCCGTCTGTCGGCGTCGAGCGGAGAAGGATGAGGTGGCACGCAAGTCAGCTTGTTCTGTTTTTCCTCCCCTGCTGAGTCTCAGCCTGTAAGTATCCACCCTGCAGCCCCTCGGTTTCTACCGCCTGAATGTAGTTTACAGCCGACAAAGCGGCCCGCGGCTCAGCTACTCCAGCTCCAATTCATCTTCTGTGCATCACTCTCCTGCTCTGTCGTTGTCGTCTGGACCCATTATCTATCTCTGTCTCCTTATCTCCATCGCTGTCATTTAATTACTGCCATATGGACAGATCCATCTGTGCGTAATGTCCACACAGTCATTTCTTTTCTTACAAACGGCTTTGCAGCTCCAAACTCATGGGGGAAACAGTGAAGGAAAAGGCTTTGAGCATGCCCTGATCGCATTATGATTTGATTAATTTCACGGACTGACTTATGATTAATTGATTATCAGCCCCAGTGATTGTCTTTCATCCCCCTCCATTAAAGACGTCTCACGAAACGGAGCGAGAACTGAGTTTCGCACAACTCATGCAGCACATTTTTGACTTTATATTTAATTCATGACCAACCCTGAACTTACCTTGAGATGTGCAAGACTGGAGCAGAGTGCAAAAAAAGCTGACTGGACATTTTTATACATTAATCATTGTCGGGGGTTGGTTAAGAGGGCTTCCATCTGAGGGGGAGAGCTCATTTGGGATGGAAATTATGCAGACTTTTTAGGTTTAAAAAAAAAAAAGACACCATGCACTGAATGTGGTATTAGCATTTCTGCTTTGGGGAGTTTCAAGCGCGGTGCCGGATTTCTGTGTATTTAGGAGCGCCGCACGACCAACACATTATGGTTTAACAATGAGCTTTCTCCTTTTATGTAGAATATTTGTGAGTTTGCGTCTTTGTTGGAGCTTTTCAAGCGGTTCTTGTTACTTTCCGTTCACATTGGCAGCGTGGCGGTAGGTTGGTTTCTGTCAAGAAGTTTTGCAAAGACATTCCTTGTCTCTGTTGACTGAGTTTTTGACATGGTACTGAAATATCTTGACAAGTGCTAGCTGGATTGCCATTGAATTAACTGGAAAGAAAATGCTGAACAAAGACAGTGAACGGAAGGGTGCGAAAAGGCAATAAGACATTGCTCTTTAGCCCAGAGCACCACCCTATGTACAGCCGCACAAAGCTGCTAAGTATAGCTCTGTGTTTTCCCCCTCATAGACGATAGCTGTCCATGCCTTTAATAGATGAAACCATAGATGGAGACAGAAAAAGTGGCTATGCGAAGTGAAAGCAGGTCCCCAAATTCAAACCGAGGGGATTCTGTGGCATGCCTCTAAACCAGGAGTGGACTAACCCTGTGGTTTGTGCCTTTTGAGTAATCCTTCATTCTCAATTGAAGATTAAATTAAAGGCAGGATTTATACCAGATTTAGAAGGAGCTTCAAAAGCCCGGCGTCTCTCTTGGGTTTTTTCCTCATCCAGGTGGGGCCAGTGTGTGGGCCATCACTCCGGAGGAGAGAGGGAAACACGACAAACAGTTCGACACCCTCGCCCCCGTCCTCGGCCATGTCTCAGGTAGGATGTTGTCATACCAAACACACGCTTGTTTATGAGCAACATCGTGTAGCGTCACCCGTGAGCCGTGCATCAAATGCCCGCTGCGTCTGTCTCAAACGCCCCCCGTGTCCATCTGCAGGAGAACAAGCGAGGAAATTCTTCCTCCAGTCTGGCCTGCCCGCTTCTGTCCTGGCTGAGATCTGGTGAGTACCAGCAAACAGCAGCGTGGTGGAACTTCACTGTAAATCACGCAAAATTTATCCTTAATCTGTAGCAAGTGGGTCCGTTGATCCACTCGTTGTTTTTGGATTTCTTTTGCTCCTCTAAGTCTGTTTTGAATTTCCTACTGAGCGCTCACTTCCTTCAGACTGCCCCACCTAGTAAGCTGTGTGTGTGTGTGTGTGTGTGTGTACTGTAATTAGAACAGTGTGTATGTTTTGGTGTTTGCTACTGGAATTCAGTCCCACCAGAGATTTGTCCCCTGTGTAATTCTCGGAATTTGTATTGTCCCAAGAAGAAATACCAGGAATGTACACATTGTTGTACCGCTCCCTCTGTCTCTCCCTCTCCGGTAGGAACCTAGCTGACATGGACAGCGATGGGAAGATGGACAGACTGGAGTTCTCCATTGCTATGAAACTCATTAAACTCAAGCTTCAGGGGCGGAATTTGCCATCTACCCTGCCGATCATCATGAAGCAGCCTCCTGCCTCCAACGCAGCTTCGACCATCCCCTCATCAGCGCGTTTTGGAAAAAAAAAAAAAAAAAAAAAATTGAAAAAATTATAACCTAATATATAAACACTGCTCCACAGCTTTCACCAGTTCCTTTAGAACATATCCTCTCTCAATTGTTAGTTTTTAGGTGGCAGTATTTGAAAAGAAATTAGCGCAGTGGTACAATAATTTTAAGGGTTTTCATTCCACAACATGAAAGTCACACATTTTGATGTTTAACTTTTAATGTCGGCCTCTTGAACTCTTTAACCCATCGTGTTCACCTGTGCATTTCCTCCTTATAGGAATGGGTTCTATGCCAAACCTGTCAGTTGGTCTGTCATCCATGTCAGCTATGCCCATCCTAACACCCATCGTGGCTAACCCCCCCATGCCCTCTCTGCAACCCCTGGTGCCAACGCCAATAACTCTGCCCCTCATCACCTCCCTGGGTAACTCTGGACTCCCCAACGGCAATGTCAACCTCCTCACCCCGCCACTTGTTGCCAACAATGCAGGTTGGTTCTGCAGTAGAACTGCTCGCCGGATGCAGAAATATTGAGGAGTGGAATAGCAACGGTTCATTCATACTTGACCCTGGGTCAAGAAATTGACCGTAATCTGAACGTGTCACTGTGAGATTACATGCAAAAGAAGAGGATGTAGAGTGTGGAAACTATAGCACTGAATAACAGAGATAATCTGTGAAAGATTGCGCTGCAGCTGAATGCAAATGGGTGTTAACTCGTGCACATTCAAAGAAAGCTACTGCAGCAGCATCGTAACTAGAACACAGATACAGGTCTGTTGGCGGAGAAGAATAAATGCGCGTTCGTGTACTTCAACGTTTGAGAGTAAATCTGCTCAAAATTTGACTTTGCCGAAGGCCCCTGGAAACGATTGCCTCGAATTTGTAAGTTTACGCAACACTAAACACCCTGAACAGCGAGTTCCTGGTTCGACTCTCAGCCGGCCGGACTATTTGGTACATTCCCCACTCTCTCCCCACATTTCCTGTCTGTCCTGCTCTGTCCTTATAGTCCCTGTTCAAAAATATAAACAAAAATGCCCCCAAGGAAATAACTTGAAAAAGCAGACTTTAAGAACAGCGTTAATAATGGAATGGAATTAAACGTGGCTCTTGCAACCCAATCCTGCTGTGTGAAACTGAGTGTATCAGGGTCAGTTATTCAGGTCCTGAGCTTTAGTAGTGCAGGATGGATTACATATCCAGCATGAAAGGGCTGCACCTTATCTATCTACTGCTTGAGGTCCTTCGCAGAATGTGGAAGTATCTGTATATGTTTATGCTTGGTTTGCAGTAAGAGCTGCTTTTCATCACCAAGAGAGATGAGTAACCACAGTTTTTGCCATAGCGGTACAGGTTTGCAAACACCGGCGATCACTTTGTTTTCAGCCAGATGTCAGTAACCTTGCTGCTGGAGCTCTGTGTGCTGCGACTGTAAAGCGCGAGGAGATAAGATTAGATGCACACATGTTCAAGGGCAGCCGCACTCTGCATGGCAGCGTGGCAGACGCCGATTGCATAAGAAAACCACACGCTTTATTTACGCGCACGTACAGAAGCATACACGCATTTTCTCACATTACCTCCAATTTGTCAAAATTAAGTTTAACCATTAACTGACTGCCTCCGACTGTTTTTCAGCGCTCCCTCTCTCAGGCTTCTCTTCGCCTATGGCGTTCTCTCCAACCACCGGCATGTCCAAGGCCAACTCTCTCCTGGACCTTGGATCCAGCAGGTGAGGGCCTGTAAACACATGTGTACTCCGCAGAGATATTTATGCTAATTACGATCTACATTTCAGGATTGATCAGTGGCAAAAAATCACATCCCCTGTCAACACATCAGGGTCTGGTTGGAAAATAAATTTAGAACCAAGTGCATCATTTCCAAGAAAGTTTTAGTATTTCTTTTTAGGAAGCCCTATTTATTATGCAGTGATTTGCGAGAGAGTTGCGCACAAGTCGCACAGAGTCAAGCCAGCCCATTAGTTTTGAGCACACAAAGAAAACAGAGTTTTTACAGGGAAGGGTTCAGGATGAGAATGCAGGCAGATGAAACACTTAGATAACAGGGAGAACAGGAAGGGCATTTGGAAATCAGATGTTCTAGTTGGCAAGAGTAGGAAGTGGGCTTGTTTAGAGTCACAAAGTTTAGAGGAGAACAGGAATCAAATGACACTCCTGTGGGAATAGGTTATTGTGAAGTTAATGTTTACTCAAAATCTGGTGGTTTGCTATGCAGTTCAGTCCACGCTTATGCCCTCCACCCACCGGATGAATCCTTATCATCACGGTGATCCTTTAACTTATCCTCTATTCCTACCAGGACGAAATATCATTTCGTTCAATACTGTTTTATGACAATAGTCGATATCTTTCCTGTTGTAGTTCGACCTGGGTTCTGACAACCAGACACCAGAGTGGGATTTTGTCAGATTAGATACTATTACATAGCCACTGAATGTTAGTTCATACAGTACCTTAAAGGGAAATGGAGCTGCGTGGCAGTAACTGGATGTCTTTGCAATTCCACATATGTGCCAGTTTGGCTTTCATTTCTGTTTCTGGACAAAGCTAATCTCTAATCTCCTCCTGAAATAGTAACACTGGTGAGACATAACGAGGAGTAAAAAAAAAGAAGAGGTTTTTTTGTGCAGTTTAGCCGACAGCCCCTTTCGCTGCAAAAAAACCCACACAACAGCGGTATCTAATATCCTTAGTCCTTCTCATGGTATTTTGTGTGGTTTGGGGAAAGGATAGGAGTAGTATGTCATTTCATTGTTTAGAATGCCTCAATGGTTCAGACAAAAAGTCCTGACCTCAGGTGTAGGTGGTACAGCAAGCCTCAATAAGGGTAGCAGAGTGCCAGAAAGTAAATAGAGGCCGCCCGGATCACTTTTACTGCCCGGTTCTAACTATTACACCCTTTATTTTCATTTTAGACACACTGTTCTTGCCTGTTTTTGTTTCTAGATACATACCAAGTTTTATAATTAGGGAATTTTACTGCACTAATTAACACATGCACACGCACACACACTCACATATGCATATCCCAACACAGAAAAATGCCCTCGGGCTGAGGGAGGATCCCACGCTCCGTGTCCCATTGTCTGCCTGAAACATCTTCTTTTATTTCAGGGGAGTGTTAGGCGTTTCCACCCAGCTATATAATGACTGAGGAGAAAAAAAAATACATTTTTCTCAAATGAGCATCATCGGCCTAGCCCGTCTTTTTTTGCTATTCTTGCGGAGGCATTGTTTGTAATAAAAACAGAATGGTTGATTAACATTGCCTGAGAGTACAGTGCTGTCTTGTTTCAGAGAGTCATGTGGTCGTTTGCGCTACCTTCCACCACAGCTAATTAAGAGCTGAGAAATAACACCGGGGAGTCTCGGAGCAATTAGTGGTTTTAAGTCAAGACTTGAACGCGGGGAGAAAGGGAACGCTGACCACATAATATTCTCGCGAAATTTCCCTTTAGGTGATACGCTGCCGTATTGACATTCACATCTTTTCTCCGTTCGTAGTTCAAATTCCTCCTCCACCACGTCGCTGGCCAGCAGCTCCCCAAAGACGGGTGCAAGCGACTGGGCCGTGCCACAGGCCTCCCGGCTGAAGTACCGTCAGCAGTTCAACACGCTAGACAAGCTCATGAGTGGCTACCTGTCAGGTGCACCTCACGCACTCGCACGTTCACGCACGCCAACCTAAATAAGCACGAGCCGCTCGAGCGGCCGTGTTGAAGTTTGACAGAGCACACTCTGGGTCAGTTTCACTTTGCACACATGCTCTCCAGTGACTGATCTTAACCACGCTCGGCAGGACTTGGCAGGCGGACGCGCACAAACGCATCCGCGTCAGCCGGTGGGAGAAATCACCCTGCTGTTGTCTCTGATGTAATTTTTTTTCCCTTTCAGGACCTCAGGTCAGAAATGCACTGATGGCATCAAACCTGACCCAGACTCAGCTAGCTACGATCTGGTGAGTATGAGGTGTGATCCGATCAACCCTTGGAATCACCCCTCAGCCTGTGCATGCCTTTTTAATTTCTGAATGCTGCTCTGTGTCTGCTGCAAGTGTAAATAAGCAACTGTTTGCTATCTTATTCAATTTATTATGAGGTGATAATGTTTACAGCTTCTTCCGCTGCTCCAAGTGGCCAAAACTCAATGAGACTGCTATAAAATCATAATATTGTCACCAATAAAAAGCGCAGATTTCAGCTTTATTGCTTAACTATATGACTCTTTATGTTATGCACATAGGACCCTGGCAGATGTGGACAAGGATGGTCAGTTACGGGCTGACGAGTTCATTCTGGCCATGCACCTGGTGGACATGGCTAAAACTGGCCGTCCTCTACCACTCACACTGCCTCAAGACCTGGTGCCTCCCTCTCTCAGGTAACAGACACACACACACACACACACACACACAGATTGACACATTTGCTGGATTCATCAATGAAATGCAACAACATGCATTCTCTTTTGTCGTTTCAGAGGAGGATTCAAGCCCAGTGAGCTTGTTAATGGAACGGGGCCGTACATAACTCCCTGTTTAATTGACACCACAGAGTCCGAACCTGTACAAAAGACCAAGAGCAGTGGTATGGCGTGCCATGCTTGGCATGCTGTGTGTTTTGTTATGTTCTTCTCTCGTTTTCCCCGGTGTCATGCCTCTCTCCCTCCTTTTCTTAGTGTCCTATGAGGACAAGCTGAAGGAGAACTTCGCGCGAGGCAGCGCTGAGCTGGAGAAACGACGCCTGGCTCTGGAGGAGGAGCAGAGGAAAGAGAGGGAGAGGAGAGACAGGGAGGAGAGAGAGGCTCAGGAGCGGAGGGAGCGGGAGGCCAGGGAGCTGGAGAACCGGAGGCGGCTGGAGGAGGAGAGGCGGTTGGAGAGGCAGAGAGAGATGGAGAGGCAGAGGGAGGAGGAGAGGCTGAGGGAGCTGGAGAGGAAGGAGGTGAGTGAGAGAGGTAGCCTCACCTGCGTAATGCTAAATATCTTGTCATATCTCCTGACTTTGTTTCTTCTTACTCCTAAGGTGGCGAAGCAGGAGATGGAGCGGCAGCGGAGGGAGGAGTGGGAGCGAGGGAAGAAGGAGGAGCTGGGCCGGAGGAGAGAGGGGGAGCAGGAAGAAATCTCTCGGCTGAGGGCCAAAAAGAAAAGCCTCGAGTTGGAGCTGGAGGCTGTGGTGAGACTACAGTCACACTTACAAATGTCCGGTGTCATAAAGGTGTGGTTGCTCAGTGGCATCATCCCGTCTCCAGGGCAACAAGCACAAGCAGATCTCCAACCGTCTCCGTGACGCCCAGAGCAAGAGGCGGATTCAGAAGGCAGACGTGGACCTCGTCAACCAGAAGAGGGACGCGCGCATCGCAGAGATCAACACGCTGCAGCTGCAGTTTGAGGTTAAAGGAAATATTTTTGTTTCACTTCTGCCCCGTCCAACTTTTTACATTAAAATTATTTCCATAAATTTATTTCAATCTTGTATTTCTGTGTGCCTTGGCCACAGGACTGGCAGAGGAAGCTCTCACAGCTGGTCCCAGAACAGCAGAGGCTGACGGAGAAGCTGCGCAACATCAGCCTCAACAACCTCTCATGTGGGTGAAACATGCCTGCTGGCACAACACCCAGACACAATCTCAGTTTACTGGTTTATCTGTTACCTCTGACCTCTGACCTTTTGGCTTGCAGCGGTGACTTTGACCTCTCTGACCGCGAGCGTGACGGAGAAAGGCGTGAACTGCCGCAGGCTGAAGGACCAGCTTGACACGCTGGAGAAGGAGACCACCGACAAACTGGCCCAGATGGAGCAGTACAACAAGGAGCTTAAGGTCAGCGCAAACACGTCCCTAATGTGCATCAGTTTGGTATCTTCTGGCGGCATGTTCCAACCTCAACATCACGTTAAATTTATACAACATAAGGGTCTGACTAATTTTCATATCATACAGAAAAAAAGGATTGAAATTTTTGGAATTAAGGAGCTAAAACTTGTACTGTAATGGTTTAAAAATGGCTATGGTAGAGCCTTGGCATCAATATTTTTCAAAATTGTCATGTGAGGAGTAGAAGCTGTTGTTTTTATATCCCTGCTGCAGTGCAGGCTTTATTGAAGTAGAATAAAAACAGGGAGTTTTAAAGCGCCGCTGTGAAATCTTGTTCAACTGGTCACAGTCACTCTGGAGTTTCACCCCGCCAGCAAAGCAAACCTTGTTAACCAAACGCCGTTGCGCGCACACGCGCAGGCTCCGACGCACACGTTTGCCGACAGAAAGCTGGATAATTTAATACCTGTGGAGAATGATGTCACGCCCTCTCGCAATCTATAATACTAATAACCGCAGCATCAAAAAAAAAAAGCCCAGCTCCCTCTCTTTTGCTCTGCTCAGTTATTTCCTAACAGCGTTCGTAAAGCTTTTAACCTGTCCTTCTCTCCTTCCTCTTTTTCTCCTGCTTCCCAACTACTGGATGCTCTCTCTTCTCTACATTTATTTTCTTCTCCCGTGATGCCTCTTCCTCTTTCCCTCCTCTCCCTCCCTCCATCACCACGCTGTGCGTTTCTGTCGCAGCTTGGGGATATGGATGACTGTGTCCTGCGGGGCCTTCTGTCTCTGCTGGCCTGCCTCAGCCAGCTCTTCCTTCTCATCAAGGTTGTCCTTCTTCCTCTGTGTCTCTCTCTCGCTCTCTCTTCATCCCCCACTGTGTAATCTTTTACGCCGCCCGTCCTTATGCTTTTTTTTTTTTTTTCCATCTCACCTCTTGTTTTCCCTCAAGCCACAATCTTCCAACCTTTGTTTCCTTTTCATCCTGTGATGGTTCGATCTGTTCCCTCAGCCCTGCTTTTTTTGGGATTTGTTCTAGCTCGTGTTTTTTGTGTAAACAGGATGCACCCCGAGGGTAAAACACACACGCGCGCACACACACACACACACACACAGAGTAAAAGTTATACACATGTACCCGTATCTGCATGTTTCTGTGAATTGCTGTGTGAGTGTGTGTGCTGAATGTTTGGGCTCCCTCCCTTTTTTTAAGTTTTACATCATTGGAATCATTGCACTGCTATAGACTGAGTACAAATGCAGCTTCAGATTTCTGCTTTGTGGTTGGCGCAGAATTAAAGATGGCGTAGAGTTGTTGTGGTGGATTATAGTAATTTGTCTGCTGGTCGATGCTTGTTTCTTTATCTTCTCTCTGATGTGTCGGACCTGCGGTGACGGCGTCAGGAGCTGAGGGAGAAGCAGGTGAGGCAGCAGGCCGTCCTGGACGACCTGTACCGAGTCAAAGAGGAGAAACTGAGAGAGCTGCAGAGACGCAAGGAGGAGGAGAGGGAAAGGAGGAGGAGGGAGGAAGAGGAGGCGGCCAGGTGAGTGTGTCTGGCGCATGCAGCAGATTATTCCCTGTGATCCATGACTTGAGCCGTCTTCTGTTTCTGAACTAAATAGTAAAAAGTTGCACTTACCTCCCACAGACAGGCAAAGCTGGAGCAAGAGAGGAGAGAGCAAGAGAGGAGAGAGCAAGAGAGGAGAGAGCAGGAGCGGAGAGAGCAGGAGCGGAGGGAACAGGAGAAGAGGGAGAAGGAAGAGGAGGAGGCCCGGCAGAGGAGGCTCCTGGAGGAGCAGAGGGCCAGGCAGAGGGAGGAGGAGGAGAGGCAGGCGCAGGCTTGCCTCCGAGCCGCCCAGGAGAAAGCACAAGAAGAGGAGAGGCGAAGACGGAGAGAGGAGGAAGAGAAGGAGGAGAAGAGGAGAAAGCAGGAGGAGGAAGAGAGGAAACGGAAAGAGGAAGAGGAGGAGGAGGAGAGGAGGAGGAAAGAGGAGGAGAAACGAGGAGGCCTGCAGCCGGCGTCGGTGGCGGAGCGATCGTGCAAGCTGACCTCGTACCGAGCCCTGTACTCCTTTGTCGCCCGCAACGCAGATGAGCTGAGTATAGACGCAGATTGTCTCATCGAGGTATGAAACACGCACACACTCACACTGCAAACGCGCGCACACACTCCAGATTTACCGCTGTTCGGTCGTATCTGCTCCTGATCGATCCGAACGGTGATTGCAGTAGCGAGGACACCATGTTTATCACAATCACCATGGTACGTCTGACTGGCTGCGACTGAGCCGGATTTTCCATGATGCAGGTGGATGAGCAGACTGTCGGCGAGCCCGGCTGGTTGTGCGGGAGTTACCGTGGAAACAGGGGCTGGTTCCCCCAGAGTTACGCAGAGAAGTGTCCTGCGCCCTCCGCTACCGAGACTGCCCTTTCTTCGCCTGGGGAAACGTCCTGTCCACCACCACCACCACTTAACATCGGGTAAGATACAGGACAAATGGGGCGGGACAATCTCGAAGACCTTTTCTGCCTGATGTTTCAGTTTCCCGGCACTAAAGATAGTGCTGCCATTTTTTAAGTTTTGGGCATTTTTGCTGACTGCTGGTCTGTAACAGTCACTTTGGGCGGTGTAATTTATGTCATGCCGCTTGTTGTTGTTTTTTTAGTCCTATGCTGTTTCCCTCCCTAATGGTTTTTCCCTCCTGTTTTACCCAGAGTCCCAGATAGGGACGGAACCAGCGACAGCGCTACTCTTGTCCAATCAGATGCATCACAGGTAAGGAGGTGACTCACTTGAGGCAGGCAGTGGGAAAAAAACAAAAAAACAACCTTGTCGCGGTGTCAGTTTAGAGATTTACATTTATTTCCTGGACAAAGTCATGAAATCTATTTTTAGATTATTTATTTTACACCCATCCATTCTATCGTTTCACATCTGCTGTAGGAAAACTGACTGTGCAAAATGTCTTTTTCTGGATTATCTAGAGTCTTTGTCTTGTGTAAAATCCAGTTTGTAATTCGCTGTTTCGTGAGACTGATTCCTGACCCTGGCTGGGTTTCCTGTTATGTGGAATATCTGGCCTATAAACTGGCTATGGTGGCCAAGGAACTAGGTCTGGCTGGGGTGCACACACTGACACTTCCACAGCAGCATGGCTGTATATTTATAGCCCGTCTCCATTGGGAGTTTGTCTCTCTTTCTCTCTCTGCGGGTCAGGGAGACATTTACAGATCTCCATCTCCCAATAGATAACATCAGTGTTAGTAGGTCTGGCAGTTGTAGGTTATGTATTATGTATCATCTTCAAGAGTCAGATGAAGTGACAGCTGTGTTGCAACTGCGATATTTTAAGTCGATCTGTATTTAGATGACATGAATTCATGGTTTAAGTGACTCTATAAATGAATTGCTCGGTTGTAACTGAGCCCTCGCCGCCCCTCTAACCTCGCTCCTCAGTCCCCGGCCTTTCTCCTGGCTCGTGCCGTCTCTCCTCGTGGTCGGCCACCTCAGAAACTCACCTCGGCCTCTCCTCCGGGGACGGCATCACCGCGCTGCTGAGCTTCTCGCAGGGGGACGTCATCGGTGTGCTGCAGCAGAGGGACGAGTGGTGGTTGGGGCAGCTCAACGGCACGCAGGGATGGTTCCCCAAAAGCTACGTCACTTTGGAGAAGGGCGGCAATGCAGAGTAGGAGCGAACACACGAGCACAGACACACACGGCTCTTTGATGTCAAATAGTTGAATGTAAGATTTAATTGACTGCGTGTTAATCCCATTGTAGCGTGGATGCATTCGACACATTCGACTCAGTTCAGCTAGAGGGTAAGAATACAGCAGTTCATCCGTATTTTTATCCCGAATATACAGCCACCTCAGTTAACTTTGACTCTGCCTTGTATTCCCCCATTTAATCCCGTCCAGAGTATGTGGCCTTGTACACGTACGAGAGCCCAGAGGTGGGGGACCTGACGTTTGTTGAGGGTGATGTTGTCATGGTGACAGAGAGAGAAGGGGAGTGGTGGCAGGGATGCATCGGGGACCAGACAGGGGTTTTCCCCTCCAACTATGTCCGCCCTGTCGAGCCAGAGGTGAGTCAAGTTGTGTTTATCAGTAAGAAGAAAAAAAGAAGTAATGTTATCACCAGCAACTTTTCTCACCTCTGACCTAAATTTGGATTTTGTAACTATAACTGAATTGTTAATTATTGTGGATGTCTCTGTTTAATAACCGCAAACTACAAAATTAAATTTTGGAACCCTGTGATGAGCATTTGCTATTTTTTGACATTATGTTCTGCAAAGCAAGTTCATTAATGGTTAAAAATCTATTTTACTTCCGCTTCATTAATGTAGGTGTCAAAACCTGGAGCTCCAACCAAGAAACCTGGTGAGAATAAGCGCAGCACCTCACATACAAAGCTGTCTGAATCTGCCAGTGAACTTTTACTCTGTCGACTCACTGATCTGAATTCATCTTTGGCCAACAGAGATCGCCCAGGCAGTCGCCACCACCGTCGCCCCGACGACGCATCAGCTGCATTTGTCTCCGGGGCAACTCATCGTGGTCCTGGCCAAGAACTCCACTGGCTGGTGGCTCGGGGAACTGCAAGTAAGTCACGGGCGCCACGGGGGGCTCTGTAATAATGACAGCACTCTTTTTCTTTTCCTTTTTAAAAAGCAATAATAAAATAAAAAAAAGTGTTTTTGCCTTTGCCTAGTCCAAGGTCAGTTGCATCTTGGACTTTGAGCCTGTATAAAGATTGTTAATCCACATATTAGTTCTCTCACTAATGTAACTAAGAGACCGCCGTTTTTCAGAGGTAAATATTTAAAATGTCCACATTCCAGGCCCTTGCTCTCTCTGTGGGAAGGAAATAGAGAGTTTTTGATAGAACAGGCAGAATTATATCTGAAAAATTCTGTTGTCGTGAGAATACTCTTGCCATTAGACTATTTGGGTACTTGCTAATTTCTTTGTGTAAATTTTTGATCAAAATGTGAACAATTCCCTTCTTTCAGCCTGTCAAATGGGGATGTTTGCTGGTTTTCAGTTAGTTACAGTTAATAAAGAAATCAAGCACCAGATTGATCGATAATGAAACATAATTGCGAGTTGGAAGCCGAGTTGCTTGCTCGCCTATTTGTCGCCATGTGCTACAAGTAAGATGAAAGCAAAAGATTGTAAGTAAAGAGGTTTAATAAAGCTTGGTCAGGTAGGATGAGACATTGAACAGCAATCTTTTGGTCATTCCACTGACTCAAGACTAAGCTTTGGCAGGATTTATGAAGGCGGCAAACATAAATTTCCTCTTAACGATCCATCACGGTTTAATATAAAACCTTGTTTGCACTGCCGTGATTTTGGAGGTTCGGCGCTGTGCCCAACAAAATTGATTCATCGGTTCAGAAGTGAACCGGCGGGAGACTGATTTACTCCCTTTTCCCTCCAGGCTCGGGGTAAGAAGCGGCAGAGAGGCTGGTTTCATTCCTCTCACGTCAAGCTCCTGGGTCCCTCCAGCAGCAAGTCCTCTCCCTCCCCTCTGCCAGGTGACGGCTGACACTCTCTGTACACGACACCCTGTTTGTGCTGAGTGAGCACGGTCCATCCAGTTTCATTTTCGCTGGATTGCTTGGTTAACTTAAAACATTACCAAAATGTTTTATCATTTCAAGTGGACACATTATTAATAATACTAGGCTACATTTGGCCTGACAGCCCTGCCAGTAACTGTCAGTTTGCGATTCCACGTCTCACGAAAAAAAAGTGTAGACTGACTTACTAACAACATTTCTGGGTGTAGTGGTTTGCAGTTGGTGAATAGTAATAGTTTTTCTTTTCAATAGATTTCAATTAGATTGAGTGGAGTTTTTTTGGGTTTTTTTTTACCAATTCACATCTGACTAAACTGAAATATCCTCATGATAAACCCTCACTTAAAGCCTCTGAAAATTAGGTTCTAAATCTAAATTATTTCATCATAACATAATTAAATATTCAAGTTTTTTTTCCAATATTTAGTTCTGATGATTTATTAGGAGTTTAACACTCAAAAATTAAAACAACTTTTGATTGCGGAGAAGTGCATCATGTCAGGCAGGACCACGCAGGTTTCTTGTGAAGTCTCCAAGAACGATTTAACTTCATCTGAAAATAGCATATTATATATATATCGCGTATATCCCCTAAAAGTCATTGTAAGAAAAGCTGAATGAGGAAGTTCATAATGTTTTGTGTCCCTCAATCCCTCAGTGTGCCAAGTGATCGCAATGTATGACTACACCGCCGCCAATCGGGATGAGCTGAGCTTCTCCAAGGGTCAGCTGATCAGCGTCCTGGACAAGACGAACCCTGACTGGTGGAAGGGAGAAGCCAATGGGGTCACAGGCCTGCTGCCCACCAATTATGTCAAGATGACAACAGAATCAGACCCCAGCCAGCAATGTGAGTAAACCTCAGTTTTTTTTTCCTTATGTCTTAACAACGTTTTCTCAGAGGGGCAATGTTTCTCTGTCATAGCATTCGAGAGAAAATCAATAATTCACGCACGCGGCTAGAATTACTGTGGGAGTGTTGTTAGTGGTGAGAAATACGATTGTGGGCACAAATGAAATGTGACGAGACACATTTATCAGCTGTTGAAACACAGTTCCCACTTGCTGCTGAAAGATCTTATTGGTTGACTTGGTTCACTCCAGGTATGGTAGAGTCCTTCTCCATGTCAGAGCATGGAGAGACTGACGGTAAGCTTAAAACAGTTGGTGTCTGTCAATCACTGAGGGATCACTGGTGATCATCAATCCGCTGCACTTAAAAGGCTCAATCCCCTGCGTATGGTTGCCGTGATTCTTGCTGGAATTGACAAATTCCTAAATTAACGGTAAATAAAGTCAAATCAGTGTTGAATGGCCTCTAATCGCAGCAAACATAGTGGATCCAGCCTTTTACATTTCCCCCGCACCAACAGCTTAAAATCATATAAAGAATGGTTTGACATTTGCCAGGGATTAGATGAGAAGATTGGCACCGCTCACAGGGATGTGATTTGAATGTGATGCTACAGGTAGCAGGCAGATAGCTTAGCTTAGCTTAGTTTAGCATAAAAAGTGGAAGCAGGGGGAAAATGTTTGCCTGGTTCCCTCATCCCTCTTTATTCTCTTAAACCTTACAAAAAATGAAAATGTAACCCGGCTGGTTGTTTTCCCTTGTTGCCAGTCTTTATGATAAATTAATCAACCATATAACCACCTCCTAGTTGTGTAACGGACCTACATGATAGTGGTAACAAACTTCTCATCTAACTCACAGCGAGAAGAGAGCAAAGAGAGTAGTTTCCCCAAATGGCAAACTGTTCTTTCAAAGCGAGACTCGCCGACAAATGAGAAAAAACTGTTTTATAAGTTTCCGTTTTCATTTTTGAGAAGTGCAATGGGTTCCCACTATAAATGAAACTTTATTTTCATTAAGCTGACCACCGCACCGTCGGGGCGGGTGTGATTCCACTCATGTATATTCCATGCTGATTCACACATAGATAGCCTGAAAATGATAAAAAAATAAATAAATAAATAAAAAGTCCACTCTGAAGCAGGAGGCGTATATGTTTGAATTAGTATTCATAGCGTACATGTTCTCCTCCCAGCAGCAGATCTCTGTTAACAAGAGTGAACTCGCTGGACGTCTAATTAGTGGGGATTTGTTAAAGCCACAGACATCTGAAAACTAATGAACCCCAGTACGCACACGGCCTGCGCTTCATTACAGAAATCAAGTGTGAAGAATTACCATCATGCTCCAGCTGATGTGACTAGCAATAACATTTACATTTCCAGAAATGCATTATTAATGCACCTGCATGTAAGAGTCCAGCATTAATATTAAAATTAATGTCTGCTGTCTCTCCTTCATCTCACTCACCTCCCCCTCCCGCTCCTCCACTTCATTTCTTTTTTTTTTTTTCTTTCCTCTGTAGGACAGTAATGCTGGCTTTCCTCTCTTCTCCTCCTTCCCTTTCCCCCTCCTCCTCCTCCTCCTCTTCCTCACCCCTTGTGTCTGAGCCAATCCGAATTGCCCTGTCGCAACAGGAAGCCCAGCCGCCAGCGAGAACGGCCCCGGCTCTGCGCTTTCCATCTCTCTCGTTCAGGACTGTGGTGTTCTGTGCTCCTCTGTTTTCGATCCCTAAACTCTTTCTCTCATTTTACCTACTCTTTAAATTTCCTCTTCTGTCCTTTCCTATTAGGCTTTAATTTCACACCCTTATCCCCCTCGCTCTCTCTCTCCCCTCCCGTGATTCCCCTGATGTTTCTTTAACCAAATTAACCAAGGGAGCGAGGCAGAGGCAGCTAGACATAAGTTTCAGAGGCTTTTGTCCCTCTGATACGAAAGCATGGAAAGTGTAGTTTTGCTAAAGATGACTGGAAATGAGAGTTTGGTTACACAATATGATGAACATAATATGTAAATGGCACCAGCCTGAAGTCAATTAGTTTTCTAAATTAAGGCTTGGAATGAGTATTGGAGGTTTTTTTAAACAGGGTCACTCATTCTTGCACTAACAAAATTAAATCTTGCTAAAAATGGACCAACACGAAGACTCACTGTTGCTTAAATCACCACTAACCTCGACTGCTGCTTGCTAACCCATTGCTTGGATTAAAGCTAACTGATTGCTTTTTATTATTATTATTATTATTATCACCGTCACTTCTTATGCACCCTTCCATTGATTAATGCTTCCAAGTATTCAACGTCGAGACTCATCCTCAACTGTGATATCACCAGCAGAGAAAAGCAGATATTAGCATACCAACCGATTTAAGAGTCGATCTACAGCACACTGCTGATCCTCACATCCAACCTCTGCCAAATTTGAACCTCAAAGACTTGAACTACCAAACTCAGTCTTCCACTGCTCTTTCACTCAACCATAAGCTCCTTTAATCATTCACACCTATGCAGTCATTGGGAGCCGGCGCTCCACCATGAATGGTGCTTCACCTCTTCACTTCCGTCCACCCTCCTCGGTGTCGTCAGCGTTAAGCATTGCCTGGTGTGTCCCCTGAGTTCATGTAGACCGCAACTACAACGTGCCTCACTCTTGTCTGTGCATTAAATGTAAATAAAATATAGAACTAATAATAAAGAGAGATTTTAACATGCCGCCGCGTGTAGTGTTTCTTTACGTGCATTTTCTCCATGGTAGTGACTGACTGGAAAGTGTTTGTGCGTGTGTTTGCCTTGCGCATGCCACTGCCGTGCGGGTTTGTGCATGCCTGCACAACTGCACGCGTGTTCGTTTGCATGGGCATGTGTTGCGCGTGCGTGTGTGTGTGTGTGTATGTGCGCTCTGCAGGGTGTGCCGACCTGGTGACCTTGGACACCATGACCCCGCAGGAGAGGAAGAGACAGGGCTACATCCACGAGCTCATCCAGACCGAGGAGACTTACGTGGAGGACCTGGAGCTGGTGCTGGAGGTAGAGACAAGCACTCAGACGTTCGGGGATGGGGCGGGAATCTTCAGCCTTTGTCTGGAAGCGCTGATGTTGTTGTTTTCGTCGGTTTCCGTCTCTCCTTGTTCGTTCCTGTGTCTCAGGTTTTCTACAAACCCATGTCTGAGTCAGGCCGTCTAACAGAAGCTGAGATGGCGATGATCTTTGTTAACTGGAGGGAGCTGATCATGTGTAACACCAAACTGCTCAAGTAGGTACCACACACACACATACACACCAGCTTTAACAATCCTGATTCATGTTTTTAATCGATTCTTCTTCCTGTAACTATGAAGTATTGCAAACTGAAAAAAACTGAATTACTTTTTGATCTAATCTGATTATTTTAGACAGTTCAGCCAAAATTCACAAACACACACAGCTCCATGAGCTGGAAATCAGAGCTGCAACACTTGTCACTTGAGATTTGGTCCATTTCAACAAGCCCACTGGCTCTGTTGCCTAACTCCATTTGGTCGACGGGCTGAGTACAAATGCCTGACGATGTCACAGAAACTGTCTCGGCGTTTCACATCATCCGCGTCTTCCTCTGCGTCCCAGGGCCCTGCGTGTCCGGAAGAAGACGGGAGGGGAGAACATGCCGGTTCAGCTCATAGGAGACCTGCTGGCGTCGGAGCTCGCGCACATGCAGCCCTACATCCGCTTCTGCTCCTGCCAGCTCAACGCCGCCGCCCTGCTGCAGAGCAAAACCCACAACCAGCCCGACTTTAAACACTTCCTCAAGGTACTACGCTGTGGAATTCGTGGACTCGAGCGCAATGGGACAAAAATGAAAAAAATGAAGGGCCCGCGGTTTCTGTCAGATGATGTAAATCTTTGTCTCTCTCTCTCTCTCTCTGCTTCCTCTTGAGCAGAAGATCGCCACTAACTACCGCTGTAAAGGAATGCCACTGTCCAGCTTCCTCCTCAAGCCCATGCAGAGGATCACACGCTACCCCCTGCTTATAAAGAATGTATGTGGAGCGTGCTCTCAATACAGTATGTCTGATGTTCCCCACCCACCACTTTCTGATGTTCATCGTCTGATTCCACGGCTCCCTCCCTTTCTTCTCCGTTCTCCTTTCATCTTCCCGTTGAGTCAGATCCTGGAGCACACCCCCGATGGCCACGCGGACCGCGGGCCCCTGAGAGAAGCTCTGGAGCGAGCTGAGGAGCTGTGCTCCCAGGTCAACGAGGGGGTCAGGGAGAAGGAGAACTCGGACAGGCTGGAGTGGATACAGAGCCACGTCCAGTGCGAGGGACCCATAGAGGTAAACAAACGCAGATATGGATCGTGGCATGCGTGGTTTTCATATTGTTTCATGTTGGATGTCGCTGTGGATTGTTTTATGAGAACGCTACTAATTTTTTTTTGCAGTTGAAATAGTGCTTCACAGAAGAATTCACATTTCCTGTTATCGAACCAAATGCACGCGCATTCGGCAGCAAAGCCAGGGAGCGTTTTTTTTTTTACAAAACCGCTCTACAGCGCTCTCTTCCTCCGCTCAGCCGGGCCTCACCGTCTCCCCGTCTCTCTTTCAAGCACTTGGTCTTCAACTCGCTGACTAACTGCCTCGGGCCTCGCAAGCTGCTGCACAGCGGTCGGCTGTACAAAACCAAAAGCAGCAGGGAGCTGTGGGCCTTCCTCTTCAACGATTTCCTCCTCCTCACACACAGCGCCAAGCCCTTCTCCTCCTCGGGACCAGACAAGCTCTTCAGCCCCAAGACCAACATTCAGCTGAAGATGTACAAAACAGTAAGCAGGAGGCGAGGCACTCCTCTTAGACAAGGGAATATGATATGAATGGTGTTTTAGTACTACTTGCCTTGTCTGGATTATTTATAGGTAATTCTGCTTGCAGCCAATTGAATGTTTCACTTCCTAATTTTAGTATTTATCCTATAGATTATAGTATCCATAGGTGTTTTCAGTCCGTATCACTCATTCACCAACCTATTTTCTACTCCAGCCACTATTTCTGAATGAGGTTTTGGTGAAAATGCCGCCCGATCCATCCAGCGACGAGCCGCTCTTCCACGTCTCGCACATCGATCGCGTCTACACCCTCAGAACCGAGACCTTGAACGAGAGGTAGGAGCGCGCGCGAATGTCAGCAACACATCCAAATGATTCTGTCCGAGAGCGATCACACGCGTTTCCCCTTGATGTGCGCCAGGACAACGTGGGTGCAGAAAATCAAAGCGGCGTCTGAGCATTTCATAGACACCGAGAAGAAAAAGAGGGAGAAGGCTTACCAAGGTAAACACAGTCGCTACTCAACCGACTGAACCCAGCGAATGTGGTCGTGTGTGTGTGCGAGCGAGCAAGCAAGCAAGAGAGAGAAAGGGGGAGACGGTGCCAAAATTTGATTTCATCAAAACCACCTTCAACCTCAAATCATTCTGTTTTAGCACGTTCCCTGAAAAGCAGCGGTATCGGTCGGCTGCTGGTGACCGTCACCGAAGCTCAGGAGCTCAAGGCCTGTAAGCCCAACGGTGAGGGATCCCAAACACTACCGCAGTCTGTATTACACGAGCAAGGACAGGTAAAACATTTTTTTTTTAAAAACCCTCCTCATTTCTCTCCAGGTAAGAGTAATCCGTACTGTGAGCTGACGATGGGGGCGCAGTGCTACACCTCCCGGCCCGTCAGCGACACCCTGAACCCCAAGTGGAACTTCAACTGCCAGTTCTTTATCAAAGACCTGTACCAGGACGTCCTTTGCATCACCGTGTTCGAGAAAGACCAGTTCTCACCAGATGGTCAGTGGATAAGAGACACACAACACAGAGATGCTCACTCAAACAATGGATGATGAGGCTTTTTGTCCAATCGCATATCAAAAGCCCTTGAGGCTCTGCGCCAACTTTGTCTTAGAAGCGCTGATTGCTGCAGTTTTACTAAATGACCGTTTTCTGTCCTCGCCAGATTTCCTGGGTCGCACGGAAGTTCCCGTGGCAACTATCAAGAAAGAGATGGAGAGCAAAGGTGCTGCCAACCGACGACTGCTGCTGCACGAGGTCCCGACCGGAGAAGTGTGGGTCAAACTGGACCTGCAGCTTTACGAGCCGAGCAAATGAGGACATTCCCCCGGGAGCAGCCGTTCATTTTCCAGTAACGAAGAGACGACTTTTTGCATAAGCAGAAAAACAGTTTAGCAACAGCCCTAAAGTGCCTGTTTGCAGCAGTGCGAGCGACGCTGCGAAAACCCTTGATTTTACGGCTGAGGCTTTGTTCTGCCCTGAGCCATCCGGACCCATTTAAGTGACTCTCGAGCAGAAAGCGGAAGGAGAATGTTGAGTGACAAAGTAATATTTTATCCTGGAAAAGGGAGACCTTGCTACAAACAAATCAGCGAAAGCGTGAATTTAATGCCCAATACTTTTTAATGTTGTCTACTGGAAAATGCAGTGACTTGACATGCCTTAGTAAAATGTAACCAGGTAGTTCTCCCTAAACGGTAAAGACATGATATTTTTGGATCACCGTATACAAATTTGTGTACTATTTCATTGTTAATGAAGGAATACAGCTTGTCCAATGTGTTCACATACATTCACCCTGCCACACGTATAACTTGCTGTACATTTCTATGCTGCACACTACTGTAAAATGCAACGTCAAAAGTTAAGCCCGTGGTCAAACCAGGTATGCCATTAAATCCTGACAACAGAATGAATAAAGTTTACGTACAGGAGAGAATTCTCTTTGCTGACGGTTTCGTCACACGCAGTTTTGGTTGTTCCAGAATCCTATGCGATAACACTTTCAAGTATACTCCCGCGTAAAAGCTGTGAGGTAGTCAGAAGCGGACAGAGGCGGAGGTTTGCGTTAGACAACGATTATATTGATGTAGGTGAGGACTGAAGTCACTGCGAACCCTTGCGACATCCACGTGCGAAGAACCGGCAGCTGGTCCTGCCGCACCTTCCACCGCGTCGAGCCTCGGCGAGACACATTTGCGCACGTTAACTCACGACTCACCGCTGCGGTTTTCAAGTG
Organism: Psettodes erumei; assembly: GCA_016785225.1. Lineage (NCBI taxonomy): Eukaryota > Metazoa > Chordata > Actinopteri > Pleuronectiformes > Psettodidae > Psettodes > Psettodes erumei. The sequence continues at coordinate 1,328,576 of JAFBJZ010000358.1, forward strand.
ACATTGCCATGCAGCTGTATGCATTACCGGACATACATTTTTAAAATAAAACTGCCTGTGCCTACCTGCTGTTCTTCTTTACTGCAGCCCCATCCTCCGGTGGAGTTTTTCTGGATGCAGATGAGGCTGGTAGAGGTGCACCATCCCGAGGCATCGCAGACTCTCCAAAAGGATGATCGCTCTGAGGTAAGTTCTCTGCTTTTCTCCTCATGTATTTACATCCTGAGATAGAATAGAAATTGGTTTATAATTCGAGGAGTGATGAAAAACCATCACCGGCTTGTCTAAAAGCTTAAAAAGCTACAAGTGACAGTAATGGGATAAATATAAGTGCTGTTTAGCATTTTGCTAAAATGTGGACTGAATTGAGCAGCGGTGCGTTTAATTGCTTAAGAATAGGACGGGAATATGTTGAACACATTTGGAGCAGGAAGAATGTGTATTTCCACGGGGGCACAGCTTCACTGTAATTTCCCCAGATTTAAAGTAAAACGCCGCTGTGGTTATCTCGGCTCAAACTCAAAGCAGAGCATTCGTGTAAGTCTTAAATTTCCTTTTGGTTAAAAAAAAAAAGAAGGAGAAAACCCAAATACCTGCTTCACAAGAGCAGGCGGTTCCCTTTTCCCTCAGACTTTCATGTAGCTGGCGGTACAATGAGTCCTTTGAGTCAGCTGTACTCTGCTTGGGCTAGAGCAGTGAATATATCTCGTCAGTAACAGACACATTTGAAATCCTTGAATGTGTTCAAAAGAGAAGTCAGAAAAATCACCTTGAAGCAGTGTGGCTTTTTGATGTTGAGGAGAAAAGGATTGTACTCCTTCAGATCATAAGTCTCTAGAAACACAAATCCCTGACGATGAAACAATAAGTTAGATAAATATATCTTTGTCTTGTATAGAAGCATAAAAGAAAGTCTGAGCTTCAGCCTTGCCTTGGTGTTGCAGTGACAGAGGTAGTGAGTGTACAAGCCCTGGCGCCTCTTGGCCATCGCGGGGCTAAGGCTGGACGCGCGTTCCTCCACCCTCCTCTGGAGGGGAAACCACACGCGCTCAGTCCAGCGCTTGTGCAGCAGCTCCTTCCTCCTCAGCTCCGTTACATCCCTCTGGCTCAGAAACCTCTCCAACTCCTCAGTGTTTAAACCAGCGTGAGAGTTACGGACACAAGGGTCAGTATGTTTCCCTGCCATTCAAAGCTGTTTTTTTGTAACACCATGATGAGTGAGATATAGAAAAACTACACCTTTGTAAGGCCATTAGAAAAACAAAGATTGTGATGTCAGGAATGATAAAAGTCCACATCTTACCTTCACAAAGCCTTTCTCTGTGTCCAGCAAAGGTGTGATTATCTCCCTCGCTTCCTGAATCTCAGCCTCCACCTTTGCCTGAATGGTAACACATGCAGTGAGAAAAGCCGCCTTCTCTTCGTGTGCGTCTGCGTGTGCGCGCGCACTACCTGCAGCCGTCTGAGGGAGGTGTGAGAGAGCCGGTCCCTGGTGGCGCCCGGCCGCGGCCCAGAGGGCGAGGCCTGATCCCTCTTCCCTGCTCTCGAGCGCCCACCGGCGCTCCGCGGCCTCACGCTCGGCCGAGAAGGCCGCTTGCCGGTCTGAGTGGACTCTTTCACATCTGACGTGCACGCCTGAAACACCAGCAGAGTCAACTTACTTGTGATCCATCACTGTATTTACAACAGAGGCCGGCACAAAAGGGAGTGACAGGAAACATGAACTGCCTCTCACTGTTACACTAAACGTGTATGTCAGAGCACCGTGGAAATTTTTTGCCAGGTTTGGTAGCAGCATTAAGACGGCAGCTTTCTTTTTCGCTCTGCTTTATGTGGTGTTCGTCTTAAATGATTATCTCAACCTGACTTTCAGTGCATAGGGTTTTGATTCTTGGCTTGGTTTTTTCATTTGCATTTCATCCAATCCACACGTTTTCATCTTTTTTTCCCCTTTTTCCTGTTGACCTCCTTAAGGGAAGATAAAAGTAGCTTTCTGCCTGTCTTAAACCCCATAACTTTTTTCGTTCAGGCACTGAGATCCCAGCTTGGACATGTCCCAGTGCAGACGGGGCAAAGAGAGGGGCAGCCATGCATGCAGACTCTATCCAGGCTGGCAGGTTTACACAGCCCCTCTGGCATTAAAAGACTGGTGCTAAATTATTAGTTGGCAGGAGTTCACAGTTTCAGTGTCTGCGAAAGGGCAACACTATGGAGTAAGTGAGTTCAATATCTCGCTCTGTTCTGTTGAGCGGAACACTTGTTCTTTCGCTAAAAAGTTCATGGTATCTTTTTTTGAGTGTGAAGCAGGATTTCATGTTGACAAAGTGTGTGCGTCTGTGTCCAGCGGAGATGATTTAAAGGTTATATTTGGAGTGTGGTGGGTTGTGTGAATACTATTTGGTTCCTTTATAGTTCCCAGTGGCACACGTTTCATTTTTTTTTTTTACCTCAGATTGTGAGGGTGCAAGAGTGTGCAAGGTGATCACACCGTTGGCTGTGTTTTTCTTCATGAGGCTCATCCCTGCAAAAAAAAAAAAAAAATAGTTTTGTGTCATCAGTGTTAGCCCCAATTTAGATTAACATGTATTAACTGCAGTGTTCAGTGCCGCAGGCTACAAATCATCACTTTGTATCACTTAAAAGCCACTAACTGTGGAAGAGCAGTAATTAGTGGAATTAAATTAAACGTGCCCCTCACAGTGCCCCCCTCCGTTAGGAAGCTGCAAGTCTGTGTCGCCACAGCAGCGTTAAGTTTTCTTACCTTTTGCTGGTAGAAGGTTTCACAGCGAAAACTGAGCCAGGATGAACCGTGACGTCAGACGCTCGTCATATTAAAACGTGAAGCAAAAAAAAAAAAAAAAAAAGAAACTTTGGCGGGTGCTTGTGCCTCCCTCGGCCCTGTTTCAGCTGTCAACAGAGACGGTATAACACGTACACAGAGAGAGAGAGACGCGGTGGGGGCGTCCTCAGGTGTCCTACCTTCCGTCTGGAGGTTTCCCGTCACCATGACACCGGCGCAGAGGCGAGGCAAAACGAGCACACCCGGCAAAAACGCTCTCGGGACGCAACTCTTTGCTTTAAAGTTTAAAATGGAAAAGGAAAAACAAAATAAAATCTCATATGGACCGATATTTTTGGGACAAGGGCGCCAATCGATGGCATTTATATTTCACAGGTCATAATCATTTGTTGTCTCCTCCAACCTCCATATAAACTATTTTTTATCCTCCATCACAATAGCCATTATCTACTTAAGAAGTTCGTTGCTCCCACCTTCCCTGGCACTCGCGTGTCTCTGAACAATCTTAGGCACAGACCTAAGATCTTACAGACAGTAAGCTCTGTGGGTTCTCTGGATGTGTCCATGTCTGAGGAACTTCGCCGGGCCTATAAAGCTGCTACTATTAGGTGCAGTAGGTTAAACAGTCTGCTGCTCTTTAATGCGCCTGTCGACACCCGATATGCACGTTCAAGGTGTTTCCGCAGAGGACGCAACTGTCCAGACACCTGTGACAACTGTTAGTGCTTAATGTTTGGGTATTAGCTGCGTAAAGGCAGGGGCAGGGCTTGGCCAGATCATAACTTGGGATTTTCACTGCTTTCTTTCTCTTCGTTGCCGGGTCCAGGACAGGGGGGACTACATGGATTGGTGGACTTGGTTGGCAACGAGTATTGCCCTACTCTGGATTTTCTGCTTTATAGATGGTAAGGGGAAATGCCAAGTGGAGATTTGGAAGATTTTTCGGAAATGGCGTTCATAAACTTACAGCATTGCAAAACCAAACACTGGTTTGTCTCGTCACCTGTATAAAGTAGTTTGTGTGCGATGATGTGAAATGCGTTTTTCTGAGTAAACATACTAGTTGTTTTTATTTTCAATGTTGGTAAGAATTAATTATCAGTTACTGGACATGTGGTGTACTGGGACATCTTGAATCCGGAAACCACGGTAGTCTATTATTTGTTATTATTTGCACTTTGATTTGACGAAAATTCAAAATCGATATTGACTAAAAGAGCTGTCACGTTTATAGCAGTGGATGCAACTCATTACAACATGTAGGACTTTCCTTTTGGTATGTAGTACATCTCTTCGATTGAGGAAGACTTTTGAGACCAATTATTCAAATCATCCGCAAGCAATTGTGTTATGGTATACGTTACTAGATTAAATAAAATGTTGTGATGAAGTTTGTTCTGCAGACTATTTGCGATATTGGTCGTTTTATCGGCGGAAGGATCCGGTGCAGCGGAAGCGCGTTATTACGCGCAGCGCCACTCGCGTTGCGTGCTCGGGTGACACCGGTCGTCCTCACGGCTTGTGGACAGACTTCTTTAATCCAGTGGCAGACGCTGTTTGTAATGGTTGCTGACATTAGCCACTGTTAAATTAGACTCCGCTTGACCCCTTTACCCTCTTATCCCCAGGTAACGCCGTGCTTGAGCTGCGGCTGCTCTTCCATGCTCTCACCAAAGCTGCTTGTCACCTGTACCTGGCCCTGCTCCCGCTGCGCCGAGCCGTCACCCACTTCGCCGACGGCACGAGATACCTGGTCAACCATGCCCAGCAAACGCCCACTCCCCACGGCTACCTCCACCAGGGCCAGCCCCTGGCCAAGAAAGGCACGCTGCACTTCCTGGAAGGCATGTGCGTGGTGTGCGAGACCGTGCCCAACCTGATGGGCGCAGCGCTCAGTGTGGGCGCCGCCTTCTGTCACATGCTGCAGGGAGGGTTCTACGTCCTGGCGGCGACGCTGCGCACCATCCAAATCAACCTGTTCTCCCAGATGAACGGCGAGAAGGATCGATGGGACAAAGAGAGGCACAGAGCCAGAGAGAGCGAGAAAAAGCTAAATTCTAAGGTGTTGGAATACATCTCGGTGTTTTGTCAAGACCCTGTCAGCGCTTTACGCATCAAGGTCGACGTGCCACCTGTGTATAGATAATCTTTATCCAAACATTTTACCGGTTAATTGGCACATAAGAGGCCTTCTTCTATTGAGGGGTTACAGGTGCAGGCAGTACGTTGATGGGGTTGAACTCAGGCCTCGAGGTTCACTCACTGCTGTTGGGGGGAGTGTTACCAACAGAATCAGAGAAGATATTCTATTTAAGTGGAAAAAGATAAAGAATCTATGGTGCATTTTTTTACATTTGTTTTACATCTATTTAGATGTAAGAAAGTTAAAATAAATGCCTGAAACAAATCTCATATCTCACATATTTGATGGGTTACAAAAGTTGACACTGTTGTTACATTTAGACCTTTATTACTTCATGAATGTCCCCGCAATCATTGGCCATAATTCAGTGTTTATGCCACTTAAATGTTAAAATTAACTATTAAATTAACTATTTTTATTAATTAAATCAAATTTATAAAAAAGTTTATTTAGAAGCTTTTTTTACTCATTGACTCATCGATCAACGACAGATTGACAGATTGTTGGGAAAATATATCAAGACAATGTAAGTTAATACAATTAAGTTACTGTTAAGTATCACAATTCATAGACCCCAACAATGCTTCTGACTTTATCTAAAAGGAGAGAAAGGCACCGTTTCAATCTAAAACCATCTTTCTTCCTGATTATAAACACAAACACAATATTTTTTCAACAACATCTTTAGCTCTGTCGGACCAGGAAAAAAAAAATGTTATTGAGCTCAAACTGCAGAGTTAATGTACAACATTTCTTTGGCTGCACAAAGGGAAGAAGTCGTCGTGAGGAGGGAAAGAAAGGAGGAAGGGGTCAAGTGTGGGTAAACAGGACCGTGAGCTGATACCCTGGGTGGATCTGTTCCAGCAGAGACTAAAGTCTTGCGTCAGGTGTCGTCTGGAGCATCTGGGGAGGGATTTTCCCAGCTACAGCGAGAGAGGAAAAATCCCTCAGGCTGCTGTTTGTCAGTGTGATAAACTAAACAAGCATTTCAAATTTAACGACGTAAATTAGATAAATATTCCTCTGGAAAAAACGTAACAGTCACGTGACTGCTGTGTGACTTTATCTTCATCAAAATATCCAAACTTACACAGTATGCCTCCGATTCTTCTGACAGCTCCTTTGTTCACTTTGTACTCGTTCTGCTCAGACCTGTGATGAGAAAACAAGGCACAGAAATTTCACATGCAGAAGTTGGGCATCAGAAATGCAGCTTCTCAACCACCACAGAAAATAGGCTTAAAACCAAACAGATTTCGCAGGGGCTGATCTCATTACTCACCCCTGTGACTTTGTGGCAGCCTCCAGCCTTTGCAGTGACAATAAAGCGTTTTTTTGTGCGTCTGACGAGAGAGCTTCATAGGTGTGAAGTTCACCTGCAAAACACAGAAATAATCACAACAAAGTGACGGCGGCTTGATGTGTCCTAGAGGTCAGAGGTCATTTCTCGCATTTTCTGTTTTACCCGAGAGGATGAGCTTCGTGGCCAGGTTTCTCACAGCAGTCAGGAACTGCTTCTCTGTGAACACGTGAATGCCTCCTTCAGAAATGTACCTGAAAGTTACCTAAACATAAAAACACAACCGATCAAGATGAAGAAGGTAAACTTTCCCCCTCTCTACCTGCGGTTATAGCTGAAAATGTCTGTTTTGTGTGTGAACCTGCCTTTTCAAAATCTGACAGATGCAATGTCCATTTTTTGTTGTTTATTTTGCGCCTTATGTCTTATTTATTTGGCTAATTCAAAAGTAGTAGTTCCTATAAACTACACTTACTACCCACCAGATAAATAATTATTTCCAGGTAACTTTCTGAAAAATTATTGGAAAATAAAGTGTTGCTCATTTATTTTCCACCATGGAGGTCAAAATTCTGTTTCAAAGCCTTAATAATATATTTATATCTGCTCTTTATTTTTTTTGCTTTTTGAATATATGATCAAAAATACAGGAATCAGCTGAAAAAAAAGTCTCACTCCACCCCAAGGAAATGTTCTGCATCCAAATGACTTGCCACATTAAAAGTTTACGTAAGGCTGAAAAAATGCTCTGACCTGATAAGAATCTATGAAAGGTTGTAGTAGTGCCTGCAGGAAGGATAACACCTCCAGCCCCGTGTCTGCTGGTGTCACTTCCTGTTGGCTGATGATGGCAGCTCCACATTTCTTCAGAAGGAAGCATGCCTCTTCAAAGTCCTGACAGACAGACCGATATTAACATCATATCCCGAGCAATATGTCTTGATTGCAACTGAAGCAACAACTTAAGGGGCCATCATTCATAGCAAACTTATAGTGGATAACTACAAAACCTGGCATTCTATTGCCTGACTGAGCCCAAAGGAAGCTGAGCCTTAAAAAATAAGGGTGTCACCTGGGACATTTTGTTAGAGATGAAGATGAACTCGTGTGAGAAAAGGTCCCGTAGGAAGCAGAAGAAGGCGAAGAGCTCGTCTGCGAACACAACAGCAGATAACAATGCGGCAAGTTGAAAAACGTTTATTCTCCCTTGGATGGCACAGTGAATTTCATGGTCCCATATTACCAAAAATATATATATTGCATCTAACCCTCACCTCTCCGTGTGCTCTTTGTGATGTGCATGGACGTCGCGAGCAGGGCCGGACGCACAAATATGTGCAGCGACTGATTCCTATAGGAGGCCAGCATCAGCACCGCCTCAGCTGTCCTCGTTACACCCTCCTCTGGGCTAATTGGACGCATTTTCGCCGGCCCATCCTCCTGAACGAGGTAGACACGCCCGGCTTTCCGCTTGACTATAGAGCGATGAAGGGCCACGGTGGATGACATCACGTCTGAGTCAGGGGCTTTTCCTGCAGAAAACAATTTCTTTAATGGATAGTTTGGCATTGAGGAGGGTCAGAATAGTTTTGTACGTACATGTGTGTGTGTTGATGTGCCTGCAGGTGTGAACCTACACACACCCAAGCCCTGTAAATTGGGACAGTTCAGTAGGGTCCTCTTAGGATAAGTTACTTAAAGTGCATTAATCCACTGGACGTCTCCTAAGTGAATGTGAACGCCCGTGCCAACTCACATTCATCTAATCTGTCTGATCTGCCACAGACCAGGCTGGAGGAGATTTTAACCGCGACAGAAAGCACACAGTTACTTTTTCCCTGCACTGTTTTCTTCCGGCACACTTGAAATGCAATATGCAAATGCCACCTACTGGCCGTTCAAGGCGATGTGAAAGTAAAGCCTCACCGGGGGCCCAGTGTGAGGAGAGCGTAACACTGATCCCAATCATGTGCTCAAGCTTGGCACAGCTGAATTGGCACTAAATGAATTAAAAGTCGCATATAAAGCAAAAATATATGAAAGCCATTCCTCAAACAGTGCCACCCAAACTTTTTGTACTACAAGTGGGTGAAAAGGATCTGGAGGATTGTCTTCCTCCTTCATTTCTCTTCAATCTATTACATTTAGTAAATATACATTTATTTAGGGCTTTTGTTTTGTTATGAATATCTTTATATATTTCATTATTCTGATTAAATGGCATTCCATGTCTTCTCACCCACCAGGCCACTTCAAACGAGCCCCGTATTCCAGCGCCAGCTTCCTGAGCCAGATGGTTTTTTCTGTGAGTTGATGCCAAGGCAGACCCTCCTCTGTTAAGACCGTGATAGGAGCCTGGAGCAACAGGCAGGCCATCAGAGACCAGGGGCTGATCAGAGCGCCCTCTTCTTGTGCAAGTACCACCAGTTGGGCCAGCCAAGTCACGCAGGCCTGAGCCTCCGCAGTGGGCTTCTGAGGAAGATCTCTGTGAAAAGAAACAATGGGAGAGAAGAGGAGGGAGTGAGCAGGAAGAAGGAAGGGACACAGCCAAACAGACTATGTTGCGGTCTGATAGGAAAATAAATGACTACATGGCTGTGACAACTACTGAGGATACTGCATTGGTAATAGTTCAAGAAATTTTGAGGGGTTGTAACTGTTTGAAAAGGTTTACATTTTACAAAACAGAAAGGTGAAATGGGCACTGATGGGGGGAGAAAAAATAACGTTTACAATGAAAAAGAAAGAAAATATAGTGGCCACTAGCCAATAGTGGATTCTGAAGTTATCATAACCTCAGAATTTCTAAAATCCTGTCTTTAGCCCTGGACGATGAGTACGGTACACATGCAAAGAAAAAAAACAGACTGGATACTCTGTTCAGGTCAGTAAAGGACTTTTCAACCTGGGTATGAGGTTGTACTGGCTGCGGTTTATCTTGCCCTGACACAGCTGTCTGACTGAGAGGGGGCGGCCAAAGTTCACATGCATGGTGCCGTAGTCTTCCTGAAGCACTTTGCTAGCCTTCAGCAGACGCTGCAAAGAAAGGAAAGGAGGCTGGGAGTTAATCACAGGCGAGGATAATCAGCTTTGGCCAGTAATGAGGTCGAACTGTATGCAAATACAAGAGATGGATAAAATGCATTTTTTCTCTGTGTTTTTGCATGGAAACAAAACTAGGTTTGTAAAGTTTCAGAACAGGCAGGAGCAATGGGGCAGTCAGGTTCATCTGAACCCAATTAACCGTCACTATAAACTGTTTTTAATCTCAGCCAAAGGGGGTTTCTTGGATTGAGCCAGTTACAATTTATTGCAGACACACCGTGGTGGTTTCTTTAGGTTTGGGGTCACCCAGTAACTCGTGGGCAAGCAGCAACTCCTCCAGCACTCGGTCGTAGCTGATGCTGATGGGGACCAACGTGATGTCGAACACCTCGCCTTTAAAGTAGGGCTCCAGCACCATGTGCATCATACCTGCAGACATGTATGCAGAGTCACACGCTTGAGCCTGTTAACATTCACATTACATTATTAATGTTGAGAAAGAAAGCTTGGCTCTGCTGTGAGAGCAAAGCAACAAAGGCCTACTCGGGAACGCTGACATGTGGACACTCACCTGTCTTAGGAGTCAGGGACTTCAATGTGCGACTCCTGAACCCTTCCACATAAAACTCCATTGGAGCGTATCCTCTCTGCAGAAAGAGAGACGTTACGCTGTTTACAGATGGTCAGAAACTAATGGCAAAAGAAACTTTGAGGCCCCGTCAAGTTACTTGAATTATGTTTCTTGTCATTCATGATTTCTTTGGTGTTTCCTGTTTTATTTTGTTAATATCTGTCTTGTTTTGTTTCCGACCCCACATCCTGTCAAGTTTCCCACCCCTGTGATTACCTGCCCTATCCTAATGTGCTTCACATGTGTCTCGTTGTCTTCCAGTCTATATAAGCCCTGTTTGCCCTCCTTTCTAGTTACAGCTCTCTCTACCCTGTGTTGAGTGTGATGTTACCCTGACGATGCTTTTGACATATTCTGACAGCACTGCCCAGTACAATTTGTCAGAGCCAATGGCACGCCGGATAAAGAATGCTCCAGAGCGACGCAGTATCTTCCCTACCACCTTCATCCCTGCAAGATCTTTATAGTGGAGAGATGGAGAACACAGAGAAATAAAGAGAGGGAGAGGGGGATGTGAACATCTTCAAGCAAAGCAGCAAGTCACTAAGAAGTGTCTACATCAGCTGTAATATGTATTATCTATAATTTTCTGTTTCCATTCAAATAGATACTTGCGAGTTCCTGCAGCAATAACAGGTAGAGGGATGTCATAGGTGAACAGGATGTAGGAGATAACTAAGAAGTCCAGATAGCTCCTGTGATTGGGCATCAGGATCACAGGGGTCTCTTGAATGGCTTGTTGGAGCTGCAGGGACAGAAATTTTTAAATGTACATAATAAACTGTGACTATGCATAAAGTAGCTAGATACCATAATGGATTAGTGGGAACATATAATATTTTTTTTGTTTGGTTTTTGCATTTTCGTGGACAGTCCTCCATGTTTGGTGTTTGTCAGTGCACAGTGCTGATCATTAATCAGTCCTAACCGCGTTGAGGCCTTCCATGTTGACAAAGATGCTGGTGAAGAGTCCCTTGAACACCTTGGTGAGCGTGTAGCCCAGCAGCCTGATAAACCCCAGCTGCAGGTTTTGGGACATTTCCGCCAAAATCCCACGAGCTGCCTCTCTCACCTCCTCCTCCGAGGACCCCGTCTCCACGGTGATCTGAGGAGGAATGCGGGGAGAGGACCGACTCCATGTAGATTAAGCTGCAGCGTGAAACCGCTAGATTACATTTTGTTTCGAATCACACCGTCCCACCTCTTTGGTCACGTAACGTAGATACTGGGACTCCAGCACGGCTTTGTTGAGTTCAGCCGCAGAGCAGGACGGGGCTCCACGGTAGGGGTGGGGGTTAAAGGTCCTGAAGGCATAGCCCAGATCACTGCTGCGCCTCCTCTCCTCCAATATGTCCACAAAATCCTCCACATCCTCCAGGCCTGCCCTGCCTGAATCCCTATACTGGAGGAAGGAGCCATACTAACATTAAAGCCAAGGGTAGCATTTGACACCTTTTTTAATGGAATGTACAGAACTTGATGGCATAGAAACATGGCTGATTCATAGGCTCTTGTAGGTGAGAGAAAAAAGAAGGAAAATAACAAGCACTGCAATTTGATATATCTTACAACATAACATGTCTTTATCCAGTTGTGACGAAAACAAAACACCCTGACTCATTATCTGATTATCTCCAGTTTCTGTACTATGACCACCTAATGCTGGCTGGCAGCTATTAAGCAACAACTACTTTAACATCTTAGTTACAGCAGGCTATTGTGCGCCTCAGCTCTGTTGGTCAGATCTGTGTTCACTCTTTACATCTAAATAAGACCTGCTGGGGACCGATAACAGGATGTTGCAAATGAACTTGCATTTAACTGTCAACTCGAAGCGCATATAAACTTGTGGTAGAGAGGAGGGTCCGACAGGGCGGACTGAGAGGATGCAACAAGCGTCCCGGAGGAAAACCCAACACACCTTTCCAAAGAGGGTCAGCTGGGGGTCTCTTACCGTGTGCGTCATTTTTCACAGGCGCAGGCGTCCCTCGTCGTCTACTTTCGCTTTCTGAACTCCGCAGAGTCCTTCGACGCACCCTGCGCACGGTGCAGCACCCTTGGGGCCAAAGCGAGCCAATGGTGTCGCTCGGCTTTGGAAACTCCTCCCGCGTGTTGTAACGCGCAGCCCCCTTGCTCTCTAATAACCCCCACGCCGTCGTGCTTGATGGTGTATGTGTAGTGGAGCTAAGTTTTGTTGCCAGCAGAAAAGTGCATCCGTATATACAGGAAGCGTATATGGCCAAATAGAGCTGATTTCATCAGCCTGAATCAGTCTGCATCCCTCCACCTGCTTCATGGCCTCAACTGAACTCCTGCATCAGCCGCCATATGTGGCTATATGTCAGACAAGTGAAGAGATTCTTTAGAGTTTGAGACTTTACTGGAGCTCAGTGAAATCTCCAGAGCAACTACTCAACAGACCCTGAGATGGAATAGATTTCCAATTCAAGAATGAACTCCCTGTCTTGGGTTAAAATGACATGGTGTTCATCTGCTCTTCAGGTTAAAGTTAGGTCAATGTGAATTAAAAGTTCTAAAAAGTAACACTGGAGTCAGCGGATATTCACACACGATCACTGCTGTACCAATGCATTGTTTTATTGAGTCTGATTACACCAATTTAACAGTGAACTGGTCAACAGAGGGGATGGAGGGACTGAATGAGCGCACTGTTGACCATGTTCAGTTAAGGCAAAAATAAAACAATTGCAGGCTATTTCAGCTCTTTCATGGAAAGAATAATAACAATGTTGAAGCATTATATACACATCCTGTCATAAACTGTAGGCTTAACCACACCTACTGTAATGCTATGATACTATTTGGGCAGTTTTATTCACAGTAAAGCCCATCATATAGGTCACCGTGACAGCAGCTCACATCAATGACCTCATCTTGTCTGAGGTATTGTAAGAAATAAGGATTCCTGTTCAAATGTGTTGAGTCTGATAAGGATTTACAGAACAGGGTTTTGCTTGGACTGATATTCCACATGGAATGGCAGTAACGGTACAATAAAGGAAGTAATGGTAAGCTATGTATTTCTATCAGACAGTTACTTATGAGATGATTGTTGAAATAAATAATGTATGAATCTCCATACGATCTCAGAGGGCGGAAAACAGTCAAATAGCATTTCTGCATTAGAGGGTGTAGATAAATTATAAGTCGTTTTCACAAAGGCCACTGCAGAAATGACATTCTGACCAAAAACGGATGGAGAGAAAACTGACGGATATGACTTCTGAAAAGGTTGTGCTTTCTTTGCTTGTCAGCGCTACTCTGTCTCGTCAATAAATATTCGTTTAAACCTTGATAACAAACCTTTTTTGTTAGTTAATAAAGCTGGGTGGTCATTCATTCATAATGCGCCGTTATACACCTTTAACGTACCAACAATTAACACTGACTCGATTGATCTCTTTCAAAAAGAACGACTCGTACATTGCTGCAAATTAAAACTGAGCCTGCGCGTATTTATCTGCATTTCCGTGCTGATTGAGGATCGATAACAGTCCTGACTGAAAAAAGTTTAAGTAAGAGTAAGAAAATAATTTCTACATTTGGCACAAGTTGAAGTCACTTGCTTTCCCAAGTCTGCGCAGTATGGTTGTTTTCCTGTATGAAGCACTTATAAACAGATGCTGTCTGTTGAACACAGTATGAAACTGGGTGCACAAAGAGAAAGTTTAGCTACTGAAACAATGTCAACACTCGCTCCAAAAACAATTTATGTGATAAGCTGCCGGAATAAATTACTATCATTTCTCATATACATACATCTATTCGGACGACCACGGAGGCCATCTTTTGATAAAAGTGCGCTTACGTCCATATTGTGCGTTATAAGACTATTCACAGCAGATTGGCCTACTAGGTTGACCCTCCGCTGCGTACTGGAAAAAAGGTGCTCCATCTATTACAAAAATCTACAAATTCATATCGCACACACGTTTAACCATCGCCGCCCAAACGGCCGCTGCGTCTGGAGCGCGCCGTCGCTCAGTCAGGCTGCGGGTAGTCAGCTGCCGCGGTCGGGAGCTTGCGGAGGTGTGGTTCCCTGATGGTCGACCCGGGGGAGCTGCTCCCTCCAGTACGTGAAGTGGCTGTAGGTGTCCGAGCAGGGGAAGTCCGAGGTGGAGGCACGCATCTTCAGGGGGAACACGTGGTCCACCACCTCGCCTAGGCGAGCGTAGCTGAAGAGAGGGGAGGGGGGAACGACAGTCAAGCTAAATCATTTTCTCTCTTGCGTAATTTAAAGTACAGATGATGTGAACTGTACACAGGACGTACGATGAGATGTTGGTCTTGGCGTGCTCCTGCACCAGCTCGCCCTTGGGGTTAACTGTAAAAATCCTGTTTAGTGGCACTCCGGCTTCTTTATAGGAGTAAACATCCTGCAGATATAAAAAGAGATGTTTGAGATACGGCAACATCCATCTAATTTAAACGCCTATACAACAATCTGCATCAATGGCTTCAATCTTCAAGCACGAAACTCTAAATGGACCGAATTCTTACTCAGCACCACCAATCAAAAAATTGAGACTATCAATTATACTGTATATATGTGTTGATGTGTGTGTTTGTGTACCGTTGGTCTGTTGCCAAACGCTGCATAGAAAGGCTGTGTGTTGGGGTAGAAGAGGTTCTTGATATCATTGAGACATTCCACCTTGAACTTCTCCGGTTTCTTCTCAATCACCTCCCTGTCATACACACACACACACACAGCCAAGGATTTAACAGCAACCAACCCTGAAGTCACAGAGCGTGATGAAGGATTACTTTAAGGTACTACGTGCACATGTCAGTGTGTGAATGAAAGACCTGTGCAAAGCAGAGAAGAGGCTGCTGGGGCTCAGAAGAACGGGACCCATAGGAAGCATGGTGCCCCTCTCATTCACCCAGTGCAGGTATCCCCTGGTCATGTCGGCCATGCCGATAGCTCGAGCTGAGCAGTACAGGAACTTGTACCCATTTCTGTTGGAGAGAGAGAGAGATAGATTAATATTGACATAACATTTTAGCTTTGGTAAAAACAAGCAGATGTGTGCTAATACACCAGTGCTTACTGGCTGACTTTGTGGTAGAGGTGTGCGATGCCCTGGTGGGTCCAGTCTTTCCCCAACGTGGGCAGGATGTGACCCAGTGTGTCTGACCTGGCAACAAACACACAAGTGATATTGGAACACGACTGTTCTAAAGTCATAAAGATGCATTTCCTGCACACAAAAAGTTAGCAAAAGAGATGGGAAAACGTATTATTTTGAGGTGAGACGTTAGATTTCCTGGAACAGGTTGATCAACTGCTTGCTCTATGTCATTTTGTCTCACTTGGGGAACGTCGCTGATGTAAGTTATATGTATTACTCACCTGGTGATGGTTCCGTCTATGTCGGAGATGATGATCTTGTCGTCCCAGTTCCACAGGTAGATGGTTCCCTGACAGCGACAGGTTCCCTGGTACTGAGTTGTCACACTGAACACCACATCGTTGGGACCATCCTGCAGCTGGAGAGACATCTGTGTGTGTGTGTGTGTGTGTGTGTGTGTGTGTGTGTTGTGTGTGTGTGTGTGTGTGTGTGTGTGTGTGTGTGTGTGTGTAGAGAGAGGAGGAAGAGAGAAAGACTGAGAATGACAAATGACATGTGAAGGTAAGAACTCCTACAACAACTAAAAAAGTTCACAGTCATGTATTCAAACCAAACTCCTCACCAGCTGCTCTGATGTGAGTCGTAGTGTTTTCTTATAAGACACGCCTCCTGTTGCAAGCCCAGGCTCCGATTGGACAGTGGCTGAGCTCTGACTGGCCGCTTCTGTGGTCTTCATCGCTTGAGGACGATTCTTCTTTATGTCTGTTTCGAGAATTAGCAGTTGATATTAATAGGGTAGGTAATCATTTACGCCGTTCAGTCCTCAGTTACGATATTTTCGGTTCAATTTTAGCCAAAAACGTTTTTAGGTTTCTTACCTGTTTGTCATTTTCCCACACTGCTCAGCAGAGCCACAGGCCCCACGCTCAGACACCGAATCCTACGAGAGAACAAACAGTGTTAAATTACTCACTCATTTACTTTCAGAAAACAAACAAACTGGGATTTTCATGGCTGCCACAGGACAAGAAAAGAGCAGCACGTACGGAAACTTTTACTTTACCAACAGACACGCGGTAATTACCGATTTGGCGCTGCTGTTTCTGCCTCTCCAGGAGAACCACCACCTCCCTCCTTTCTTGGGCATTTTCTCCTTCATGATGTTTTCCACCGTAGCCTGGAGCGGAGCACACACATCCCCGAAAACACAGCCACAACACAACACCATAAAAAACACACTTAAAAAACTAAAACCAGAACTAAGACCATAAATCATCAAACAGTAACACAAAAGCAACAAGGTGTCTGCGGTGGGAATGAGAAAAATCAGGTAAGGGAAAGCATGTCTGTATGGAGGGGCAGCCTGTGATGCGGGAGGGAGACTGAGTAAGGTAGAGAAAGTAAAAAAAGAGAAAAAAAGTAGAAGGGGATGCGAGATGAGGAAAAGGGTGGTGCTGCTTCTGACGTACAGAACTGAAGCCCAGAGCACCAGTCAGGCAACAGAGAAGAAACTCCAAGGCTGAGTGAATACAAGTGAGGAAAGCGTGCTAAATAATGAGATGGAAGGAGTGATAAAAAAAAAATAAGAGGGAGGGAGAACAGAGGGGAAGACAAAGTTTAACTTGAGCGCCCAAATAGAACGGATTCAGTGGACGTTTGTCTGAGGTTGCAGTTACAAAACTTTTAAGATGTAGGGATTCAGGCTGCAGAAAGTTCGCTAGCTTCTTAAGCAACATAATGAATACATGAGTAGAAGCATTTGCATAAAAATACAGGCATACTGGATGCAGTACCAGTTTCAGCCAAAAGGGGGGACTCATACTCAGGTACTGCACCCAACCTATGGCCTGAATCATTAGAGTCAGTGTTGCGTCCGTATCAACTTCTTACCTTTGGCAGTGGTTTCTGAAAGGCCTGCATAGCCAGCATAAGTGGAGCCGCAGTGCTCCAATTATAGTACCTGAAGGAAACAGAATACATTTACATAACAAGCAATACATTTTGTATAAAAAACAACCTTTTTGTACTTAAGCAAGCAGCCATGTCTTACTTGGAGCCTATTTTTACAACCAAGTTGGGGTCGTCGATGATGGAGGGGTTCTCGGTGAACTGATGGTAGGAGATGATCTTCTCGTGGAATTGCTCTGTAAAGACACACAGCGTTCGTGACACGGTGTGCGCGACGCCTGGCTTGCGGCCGTTCTCTGTCGGCGACGCTTACCTTGAGTGATCTCCCGGTTGTCCGTGAGTCCTCCGCACAGAGAGATGGCGATGGACGGCAAGTCCGACATGGGGTCGCAGTAGCTGTCCACACCGCTGTCCCCCCCAGAGCTGAGCGACTGCGGGGACAGGCTGGTGCTGTGGAGGCCCGGGTCCGAGATGCTCCTCACCGCTGCTCCGCCGTCACTGCAGGAGGAGGGGAGGTGACCGGAGAACACTCAAATAACGTCGCACCCAGGGTTATCATTGCGTCCCAACTTTTCATCACGCAAATTGTTATGATTATGTGTGTGCTTGTGTCCACGTACCTCTTAGGGAAGTACAGGGCCGCCACCTCAGGCTCCAGCTCGGTGATGTCATCTAGGTAAATTCCATCTGAACCAAGGTGGCGGCTCCTCTTGTCTGCAACAGAGCAAAGATTCTCAGCATTGAATATTTGATTTTCCGCTTGGTTTGTCCATGGGAAAATCATCTGACAGCTTAGTTTTGACTTTGAATGATACTGAACATGGTGTGTGGTGCACATTTTTCTTAAAACCTCAGCAGCACCATTTGGGGGTTGGTTGAGCTGCACTGAACAAGGGATAACTACAGCTGAGAGCATAAAACCTCACAAACCCCTAAATGATGGCTGGGTAGATTATGTGTTTTATTATGTTATCTGCCTTTTGAATGTCACCTTTTCTCTTGGACGGAGAGTCCGTCTTGCCAAGTGGACGCGACATCATCTCCTCCATGTCAGCCATCGCACGAGGTTCCGCGCTTTCCGCCGCTGTAACCATCTGGGACTCCATCCTCACGGACTCCGGCTCCATCCCAACCGTGACGACTGTTTCCTCTGTGACCGCGGTCTCCTCCGACATCAGCAGTCTGAGTGCTGGTACGTCAGAGGAGGGTCCGCACTGCTCTGAAGCCATCTCGTGAGTAATGACGCGGAAGTGCGTGCTCTCAGACACGGGGATGGATACGGGGCACACCGGTGGAGGGTCAGATTTCACCGGGAGGAAGGACGGCTGGAGAAACGGGGAAAAAAGGGTGACGACGATGTGGGCGCTGCAGCAACGGGCTAACTTTAACACAGCAAAGCTACTGCAAAACAGAAATTAACCGACGTGACTGGTCGATGAAAAAATCCACCCACCAAGCATGTTTTTTTTCCTGGCTAACAGAGGCTAGAGCCACATTTGAAGCAAAATTTAAAGGCTCTGTCTCCAACACAGGCCGAGGACAAAAGTAGAAATCAAGATGCAGTAGCAGCTCCCAGAATAGTGTTTTATTACAGTAAATGATTTTTTTGGGGCAGAACAAACATTCACCTGCCAGTGTGGTGGACAGTCTTCTGAGATTTACCCGCATTTACCCAAGATGTACCCGGTGTTAATTTCGGACCCTGACTCAAAATACACGGACAGTAAGTTCTCTGTATGCGTGCGTGCACGGGGGACAGTCTGGTTACCGTGGCAGCCTGTGGCAGCTCTCCCCACGCCCAGTGCATGGCTGGATTCTGGTTGTCCGCGTCTGACGGCTTAGTCATTAGTTCCGAGTCGCTCTTGGGTGAAGTGGGACGAGAGTGTCCAGGGCTGCGAAGGGACAAACGACGGTTATAGATGTGTTAATTATTGCATGTTGGCGTGTGTCGATCTTTAATCGCGCCAGTTGCCCACCTCTGGATGGGACTCCACTCTCCGTCCGAACGGGTGTAGATGCCGGCCTGTTTGTAAGAACTGCTGGTCGTCTCCTCTCTTAAGACATCCCGAGATGAAGACCTGAAACAAACACACACACGCAAACATGTCATGTATACAGTATATATTACTTTTTTCATAACGCAGTGTATCTTTTATTCCGGGTGCCCTGTAAGTTACCTTCCACTTTTCACCTATTTCCCCAAAACAATTTTCAAGACCCAGAGAATTCACGCCTGAACTTGTTCCACTCTGCCTGCACTCAAAACACAACAGGTCTTGTCGCTACATTTCGAGGTGCCATCGTTTTTTTCCCCCTGTGTTTCAATATGGCAAAACTTATCAGTGATATTTTAATCAACTGCAAAAACATTGTGGATAAATCTACTGTGAGCTTACACAAAAAAAACATCCATGTGTTGCTTTCCAGTCGTGTACAGTAGAGACGAGCGAGAAGTTTCGGTGCAACGAACACCACGCTCACGTGCAGAGATGAAAACAAATCCGTCATTGGACATGGATTTGCAGCTGCTGCTATGTTCATTCATGGCGCGAGGATCTCCACGTCAATCTATAGCTGCGGGCCTGACCTGCATACTGCGCATACTAATCCAGTTTTAGGTCGAATGCTGCTCACGCTGCAAACCAGAAGCCAAGTTACAGTGCGGCACGGATGTGTGTAAACAAAAGTAAACGTGCGCTCACACAGTGAAGATATGTCCTGTCTTTACATGCAAAGCTTCTTCTTTTATATCCAGTAAGAAAAAAAAAAAAGATCACAGGGCCGGATGGAGTGTTTTCCATATGGAGTGTGTCATCAGTGTGTGTGCGCCAGCACCACAGCTGGAGGCCTCTTCCAGCACTAATACAGCTGCTCTCAAAGCTCATTTCAGTGATGTATTGTACTGTTTATCTCATTGCCTCAAGTGGCCTCCTTTTACCTCTCCCTTACTCTGTCACGTGTATCGCTTTTCTTCTTCGCTTACACCTCACATGTTTTTCATTTCTTTCGCACATACCCCCCCCATGTTCTTCTTCTCTCCTCCCTCTACCGAATCTCACCTGTTGCCCTCCATCTCCGTCCCCTCATCGGAGCTGATGTCGATGGTGAACATGTCTTCGTCCTCCGAGTAGTCGCCGCTCTCCTCCCTCCTCACGCTGTCCGGCCGGGCCTTCCTCCTCCTCTTCCTCCTCTTCTTCGTTTCTCCGCTGGTCCCCATGGAGCCCAGGGTCTGCAGGGGCGGCCCGCAGCTCTTGCCCATCAGGGAGGAGCTCATCAGAATGACTCCATCTGACATGATCGGAGAGGTGGCCAGGTAGGAGGGAACCACTTCCTGTTAAGACGGAAAGGAGAAGTGAAACTGTGAGTGCTGTCTTGAAGTTCATACAGTGCAATCTGACTGAAAAGAAGAGATGCAGTCTTATACTGCTGCTTACTGTAACGAGAAATTTACACTAAAAACTACCGACATATAGAAACTGTGCAATATCGCGGAAATCAGTAAATCAGATACACGCTGAAAAACAAAACACTGCATCCAAAATATCTTCTCTGGCATGCCCTACAACTCTTTTTGCAAACAAGTTAAATCTAGATTTTAACATTTGGAACAACGCTTAGTGTTTTGCACTGTTGTGGTCTGAGGCAATGGCATGTGCGCAATCGCTGCCAAGCTTTTCACAGAAACGTGAGAGAAAGAGCTTGCCAGCAAAAGAAAACAGCCAATCCAAAGACTTCCTCACAACCCTTAGCTCCTGGAAAGGAGGCAACTTTTTTTTTTGTTCCGTCCTTCTAGGAAAGAAAAAGGCTTTCCAGGAGAACCTTCTGCTGTCAGAGCAGGAGGGGGGGATGTGTATGGGGAAAGAGAGACAGCGAGAGTAAAAAAAGAAAGGGGGGAAGGGAAAAAAAGACATATAACCAAATGATTTGTGGTCTGACAACACTCCCTCACGTTTTTGCTTCATTCTTCCAAGAAAAAGGGTTCAGAGACACAGTCCTCCCTCCCCTCCTTTCTCTTAAAGGCTTGGGAATCCGACACCACCCTGGGGAGAATAAATCACCCACTTCCCTTGTTTCAGCCGGCCCCCATGCCTCAGTAGTTCACCGCTTGTTTATGTCTTCAGGCCGCACGTGCATACAGCAGCGAAAAAGCCATTTTACTATGGCAGTATACACGGCGTGGCTCTTTAAACCTGCTGCTTGAAAAAGCTCGGACAGACAAATGAAAACACAAGATTTTTCCAGACCTGATTAAAAACAACTGATTTTTCCAGAGTTTTAATAGAAGTAAAACTAGAGAGAATGGAGGATTTCTGACTTCATCTATTTAACTCTTCAGAGCCAAATTCTCTAAAGACCCACAGGAGATCGACTTGAATATTCTACAAGCAAATTTCCTCGCCGGGAACCTGGTATACCCTCGACTTTAAAGCCGCGGTATTTAATATGGGTCAGAGAGCCTGGGTTTAGTAAGCACTGCATTCAGGAGTCTTGCTTGCTGATGAACAGAGGATTGCTGTTTAGCCAAAAAGGAAAGGAAGAAATTCCTGGCGGCCGTGCCAACTCTGCACACAGCGTGACCTTGTTCAAACTACTATGTCTGTGTGTGAGGAGGAAGATAGTTTGGATAATGCTTCGCGGTTGTAAACAGGGGCGTGTCTGGCTTTTTCACGAGGGAGGCGGCGCATGACGTGTGTTTTCATTCGAATCTTGTTTTTACTTGAATCAACGCGTGTCACTGAAATGTTATTACAACCACCAAAACCGATGTTCTCCGTACCTGAGCGTTTTCTGTTTCTTGCACAAAGAATGCCTCTCCATTGTCCCCAAGCTTCATATGTAGATCCACTGGCTCCCCGTTGATCTCCATGTCCACCTGGAGGAGGGAGAAGAGGAGCAGAAACGAGAGTTTCAGACCCGAACAGACATTTGACGTTCACGTCAAAGTCAGATGCCTTGTTTATGTCTCCTTACGACTTTCTCTCGGGACCGGAGGACGCCCATCTTGCCGAAGCGAACGTGGAAGGGCGAGCACTGCAGGGAGCCATCGGGCTGCCTCACCACGATGACGTCGATGCAGCCAGAGAGGGTGGCGGGATTGAGGCCGCGGTACAGCTCTTTGACCTGGACGAACACCTGGCCTGCCAACTGGCCCACGTAGTTCATGGTCTGACGGGTCTGATTGGAGGGGGAGACGAGAGCGGGACAAGCCCAGGGCAAAAGAAATTATCAAGCATTGAACTTATAAGCTAAATTTGCTGCTGACATCACCGAGTCGCGCACACTATGCGCACGTGCACGCCTCCAATTCAATCACCCTACAAAGGAGGAGGTGTTAATGATCCGGCAGCTACCGCCGCATTCTTCAGTCTGTCAGTCAAACCACTGGTGACACATAGCTGTCCTTTACTGGAATGAGGTGAAGTTATTCTAATACGCTGAGCTAAAGTCAGCTTTTCAACAACACTAGGATTGGTTTGGCTGAGGAAAGAGGACAAGGTGGCTGGTACCCCGTTCAGCGCTCTCTTGTAATTTCTCCCAGGGCAGTCTGTGGCCTAGATACTGTAACTAAGAACCTGTTGCCACTTTGACCTTCCCACCCTCTTTTCCCCTTCCCGACGAGTCTGGAAGCCCTATCCAACTGTTTTGCCTTCAGCAGGTCCAGACACCGGAGGTCAAAGGACAAAACATGTTCGACCAGTGCTCATCTGGTGAAGGTGATGCTGAGCTAAACTAAGGCGCTGTGAGATCAAAAAAGATCAAAACCTGGGAGATGTTTACGGAGACAAGAGAGACGAACTATGAATGTCAACAAGGAGGAAGGAAATTTGAAGGAAATGGGCATTGCCATGCAATTACTTGACTCAAGAGTCAAAGTTGATGTGTTGATTGTTATTTGTTTTTCGACTGACGACAGCAGCTTCTCGAGCGATGATATCCTAAAAATGAACACCTCATCTTCTGCTTCAGTTATACAAGTTCTTTGGGTTTTTTTCACGCTTGACATTTCTGTAATTGCCTTTTGTTTGTGGACTCAGCTGGGAAAAAAAAGGTGAAGTCATGTACCTATGAGCACCAATCAGGGTTTGGCAGCAGCTGACTCAGAATCTGATGACAGTTGTTGTCGCTGTTGGCTAACTGCTGTTGAAAACTCATCAAACCACACCATTCTGCTGACGAAGCAGATCAGCTGAGGTTTGGAGAGGAGTCGTGGAGAAATACTTCAGCTTCTTCGGGGGCTCGAAACCATGCAAACAACATTTTTCTCCTCAGTTGGAATGTTCAGTTGTGTTGTTCTTTATGGTATGTCACTACAGACACTGAATCGTGTTTGTTAACTTCTGAACCAATCAAAGTACACTGATAAAGGGCTTTTGAGGTAAAAAAAAAAAAAAGAAATATTGGAAATATTCCGCATGACATATGACATGCCAATATACACAGTCACATCACTGCACAACATTCTGTACAGGCACATATATTCAATCCTAAACTCCTCCACTCTAGTTTTAATCCTATTAAACCTGCAACAGTTTCCACTCTTAAACAAACAAGGAATGCAAATACAAGACACAATGCAGAGAGCAGAACAGTTATCGCAGTTTCTGTGATGCAAACCCCAGTGTCCAAATGTAATGGCCGTCTCTATAGCTTTCAAAACTCCTGTCTGAAACATGGAAGAGGGGTCTGACCTTGACTCAGTCGGCAGAGGGGCCCCAAAAATGATTGCAGCGCCAGGGAATATATGCTTGGAACAATGCCAACATACTGTACTCTCCCCCCCCCCTTTTTTTGAGCACATGTGACCACAGAAGAGGCCCCTTGCAAAAAAAACCAAAACAGGAGCCCTAATTTTAGAGCCACAAATGCATCTGAGAAGCCATGACCACGTCTGAATCTTACAGATGGCCTTCACCGCCTTCAATTATTAATTGCACTTTTCGCTAGGGGGTTGAGTTACAGAGCTGCAAGAAAACTCAGCTGATTTTCACAGCAAAATGGGACTTCTGGTGGGAAACAATGCCACATGCCGCAGAGCAGCTTCCTCCAAAAATAGACTGTCTTGTCTTACAGGAGACGACAAGAGAAGCAACGTCTCGATAACACTGACAGCGCTGCAAAATCCATTGTCACTGTAATGTGCTCTTTGCTTCAGTGAATTTACAAGCTGCAGTTTTAAGGATTTCCTCGCAGGCTGGAATCAGGCTGGTCCACTCAGTAGATTATGTGTTGCATGTATGGACAGACAGTCTTTGTTTTTTGACCAAGTCTTACTCGTCCCATGTTACTAACCCTGACATAACCCATATGCCATATCACAAAACAAAACGTTTGCACCACCTACATATTTACGAATATAAAAGCCTACGTCTAGGAGTTGAATACATAAGTGATAAATTATTAGTTTTATTAAAAATACATGTTTAAAGGGAAATAAATATGAAATTTTTTTAAGCGAATTGTTGGCCCTGGCAGTTCTCATGGAAAATGTTAGTAATGAATGATAAATGATTCATGACTATGAGGAGACAGTATTGATCACAGCAGATATGTACAGCCGTGAGGAGGGGACGGAGCAGATAGAGTCCATTCATCCCTCGTGTCAGTGGACAGGCAGGTGAAGACAAATGCGCTGTAAATATATAAGGGGCTCCTACCTTTTAAATCTGTGTATGCTGACAGCCTTCACCAGCAGACTGGCGTTTCCTCAGCGACGTATAGCAGCACGGGACATTATAGAAGAGTCATTTCCTGGTAGAGGTGATGTCTGAGTCCCTGATATAGCACCGACTTACTGTCATCAACTTACGGCGTCAAAATCCGGACTATTTAAGTCAAAGCGACGCTCGTTTCTCCCACTGACAGCCTCTCTCTCTCCTTCTCTCTCTTTCTCTCTCTCTCTCTCTCTCGATCTCAAACGGACTTGTCAGTGGCTGACATCATCACCTGCAGCGAAAACCCCTCCCGCCAGCCAATCAGCGTTCAGCTGTCGAGTCGCCAAACACATCGGTTCCGCTGCCACAGTGGCAACGAAAGCTCGCTTACATTGTTGTTGAGACAACTCGCAGGTTGCTATTGGGCAATGTAAGGCGATTTATGTGTGTGTTTTTATCCATTATTCGGTGCTTTTCATTTGGTCGTATAATTTATCCCTCAGTAGTTAAAGGTTCACGAAATAGTGAAGTGGTTTGCTCTATGTGTTTCACGTAAAAACCACATACGGCATGTGAGTTACATTATACATTTAAGGCAAACCCCCACCCCCACCACCGCGACCACGCTACACAGTATCGGTTTAAAGAGCTCGGGAGATACTCGTAGCCAGCAGCCGCGGGAAATAGCGGCGCTACGTCAGCGTTTGGGTTTGAAGTCGCCGAGTCAGTCTGCGCGATGCAGTGAGGTGATCTTTCTGGCCAATCACAGCCCTGCCCGGTGCCACATGCGATGTTAGCGCTTGTTGAAGCCTGAGACCCTGCGGTGAGACTGTGTTTCGGGAGGATGTGGTTGACCGGTGGTGGTGCGTCACGCACAACCGAGCTTGATGTTTTAATCACACACACACACACACACACACACACACACACACGCACACGCCGACATTTAACACAGTACATGGACCTGAAGTATACCGAGATATCCCCTGCTAAGTGCTGCTCCTCTCTCTCTCTCTCTCTCTGTGTGTGTGTGTGTGTGTGTGTGTGTGTGAGAGAGAGAGAGAGAGAGAGAGAGAGAACAGAGAAGTAAACCAAACTCATGACAATAAAAACATCTCTGCAGCCCCCACATGCTGCTCCTCTACGACTCAGCACGTGTGTGTGCGCACAGAAAAGGCAGAATGTGTCTTTGTCAGGGTTTTTCCATCACGGTCTACCAGTCTGGTGTTTTGTTATCTTGAGACTGTGCTGAGACACTGTGAATTAGTGATACAATTCAGAGGCAGGGGGGCATCCAGATTAAAAAAAACATTCTTTCATGAATGTGGAAGTAGTTTGCAGGTTGATAAATTGTCCTGTAATAACCAGTGTGTGTCTTCCTGTCACACTGTATGGAGTCGCAGCTGCTGCCACATCTTGTACTGTTCCGGCTGTGTGTGTGTGTGTGTGTGTGTGTTTTGTGGTTTACTACCTTGCGCATTCATTATGATAAATTTCCGTACCCGTTTGTCTTTGTCTTGCTAAATCGTTTCGGTTTCATGAATGGAAAGATTGTTGTAATAGTTGTATTTAATTGCATAATAAGTTACGTAAACTATCACATGGTTACCACTTTCTTTTTGTCCATCAACTAAGTAATTAAATCGAGGCCTTTCTTGTGAGACATGTGAAGTGTGCTCTTGACATTTTCCCTCATTGCAAAGTTGAAATATAAGCAGTGGAGGAAATATTTGCGATGACACTCTTCTCCCCTCTGCAGCTAAAGTTCAAAACAACTCATAAATGTTAAAGTAAATACACTTACATTCCTGGAACAACTAGGCATGACACATGCCATAATATTAAAGTGCTACCAGTGGTCAGTCTATACCAGCACTGCTGCTGTTCATGTAATCAGTACTTTGATCTGTAGACTACCACCCCACCCCCCCACCCCCCATGTCAGTGTCACTGCTGGATTCTCCAAGGATTAATGAGCCACACAGCTGCCCCCCCCCACCCCACCCACCCCCAAGCCCCCAAGAACAAACTGTTTTGCCAGGAGGAGCTGAACTCTGGACCCAAAAAGCACATGATGACACTTAATTTTTAAGATCTATGGCCAGAGGCGTAACCGGTATCAGACTACATGCTGGCATGTGACTGTGTCAGTGAACAACTCAGCAACATTTTTCAGCAGGAAAGAACAACAACAATGTTTTCATATGTTATATATGACTTCTTTCATGTGCAAAGATGGATTTGTAGCTATGAGCTGACTGCTCCCTTTGCACCAATCACACTGCAGTAGTGCAGCCATTTGATTACTCTCGTTCTCGCATCTCCCAAAAATAGTAATGTCACAATGATATTTTTAGCCTTTTAGAGAGGAAACGCTAGTTTCTGTGCACAATCACACTGTCCAGACAGCAGAACATTTCTCATTCACTGCCTTTTTCCAAGAGAAATGCCTGTTTGCTCTGTCACCAAACTTGTCATACACTTTAGTTCACTTTATTATGCAATGATAGTGGCATTGATTTTAAAGGACTGATGTCAACACAACCTTGACTAACTCAAACACAGCATCTACTACTACTTGTATATAGATGACATTTGAGATGACACAGTGAAGGGCATGTTGCAAATCCATTGCATAATCTTTTTTTTTTTTACGCACTTGGTTGATACCAAGGTCCCTGATTGGCTCAGGCTATTCTGGCCTGAGAGTCATAAGACCTGACTGAAACAATGACTGTAACTGCCAAACTCTGGAACGGAGATTAAAAGGAAAAAAAACTCTTTGTCCTTAATGAGCAAGATTATGAGCATTAGTAATGGATTTAAAACTCCTCTTGAGCATAATATTGTTGACTTATAGCTGTAGACAGTGAAAGGCGGTGGAAAATGAGATGGAGATTTTAATTAAACCAAGATTTAATACAGGGATTGTTCAAAAACAATATGTACGCATCCACTGTTTTATTCAGATATTTTGATTAAACTTTTACAAATGACCCCATGATTAAGAATTTTGCACCCTATAAAATGTCTGATATGGCCATCATAGTATAGAGCTCGCTAATTGTGTGGCCTTTCCATGACAAAATCCTTTAAAATAAATGCCCCAACAACATGCATTAAACTCATGTAGTTCAAACTGGTTGCTGTTAGATCTATTTCATAACTTTAACCTTACATAATGAGACAAATGAATCTGTGATGCAAACAAATTTGTTGTTTTCTTCCAAGAAAACCTCCCCCATCCCCCTACTCCGTCACCCCACACCGTTTTTCAGCGCAACTTTCAGCCGCAGCAGATCGTCTTACAGAGGAGTGGGAGGGTGGTTTTGAAACACACACCCCTGGTTTCGCTGTCTCTGTTCTAGGAATCAGTTAAGGGACTTAAAAAAAGTTGTCCCCAATATTCTGTCAAGCTTGAATGAAAGCAGAAGATGAATACTGAATTGCACTAACTTATGTCTCTAACCCTGCTGTCACACACTAAAGGCAGGGCATAGACACATACACTCTGTCTCCCCTCATTTATTCTGTTCATGCTGTAAGCTACATGCATGTAAAAGCATAGTCCTTCAGTTTTTCACCTTTCACATCCACTGACTGGTCATCGAGGTATTCTATGTTTTATCTGTATTTCATGCTTTTGTTACTTTTTCACACACGCAGACGATTTACAATTCACTTTACCCAGCTCCAGGTGGTGTCAGTGGCATACTGCTCAACAGTCTCATCTAACTCTTCATCATCCTCTGCTGATGTCATGATTCCATAATTTGTTTGATCCTTAATGTAGATCTCCGGTTGCTTGTGATCTCTCGAAAGACTTGTACGCAGGAAGCTCCACGAGCCTGGTTTGGTCTGGAAGTTGTGTCTTCACTCTAGGAGCAAGTCAAGTGTCTGACTGCTGTGTGCAAGACGACTGCTTCTTACTAAATTTACCTGGGCCCCCGGGTCAGAAACCTGAGACGGTCCTGGAGTGGTCATCATCCACCAGACCCTCTGACTTCCAAAGCATCTGAGGAGGGGGACACCTGTTAGGATTGTCAGACAGAATGTTCGTTTGAGTGAACTTCCTCTGTGACCCACACTCATATGCCAGCCACCAGACGACAAATCACCCTGGCACAGAGCTCTCCCTCCTAATGCCTGTCTGACAGTGTTTTCAGTGTGTAACATTCTCATTAGGTAACACAGTGAGTGTCTGACACCTGTTGTTGCCGCTGACCTCATGCGTACCGCAGTGACGCCACTGACATTCGGACAACACCAGAGCACCTGTCACATGGGGTCAAGTCCAAGTGTCACCAGTTCCCTGAGACCCTTCCAGTGACCACTGTAATTAATGTGACACTGTTGTCACTGATGTGTTTGAACTGGTGACCTATGGTATCTATTTGATAGGTCAGCTGATTGCACTGAACCCTGGCAGCCATCTGTGGCGTTTATTTCATTAACTGCTAGACTACATCGCCCCCCAGTGTTCATAAAAGCTAAATGCAGGGAACGTGGACCTAAGGGCTTCGAGTTGCCTTCACTTGCTGCATTTCAACACAGACTTACAAACAGATACGTATTGTTAGTTTTGCCAAGCTGTATGTGTTTTTGGTAATTACTGATAATTAAATGTATCGTCTTTCTCATATACCCCATGAAAAACAACGGTCTGTTTTCATCAAATAACAACAGAATTGACCCATGCCTCTTATGTCATAAGGCGTATCTTAAATTTTCCCACAGTACCTGAAGGCAGCATAGTACCCTATGCTGCCTTATGCTGCCTTCACGGTGTCCTCCTCTTGTCGCATATTGATCCAGTTAGCTGATCGGGAGCTTTTGTGTCAGGATGGTGTCTGTGGTGTGTCAGTGTTTGTCCGTTGTTTCTGGCTAAAGGTACTTGGCATTTGGCGGCTTTAATGTTCCGTGCAGCTAATCTAAAAACCATCGGCAAAGCGGGAACCGGCTGGTAGGTGGTCTTTGAAATCACCGAGACGTTACATATTGTTCACGTCCACTCCACTCTCATGAATCAACCGGCTGGGGGGGTGAAGCTAGCAATGTTAGCTGGCTAGCAGCTAAGCTCCTCTGAATATCACAGGGTTGCTTTCTTGCTTATTTCCCGGCGACAGTCGTTGAAACCACCAGGCATTAATGTTGCGAACGTTGATACGTAACGGTAGATTATTAGCTTACAGGATTCCATCTGTAGTGTGCCTTTAAGTGGACGTTTGTTGCAGTGGACTTAGCTAGCTAACGAGAAAACGTTAGCTTTTAGAGCTAATAACAACCATAATGGCTAACTAAAGCAGAGTCGTGCCAGTGCTTATGTCAGGGAAATTTGCAGACGACATCACGGGCTCTGTAGTTAGATCGTTGAGAGCTTTATGAACGTAAGTATTAAGCTTTGCAAAACTCCCTAACTCTTTTCGAACAGAGATGAGTGATGTCGAAAATATGAATAGTTCATTATCGAGCTAATGAGAGTTTCACGGCTAACTTAACCACATCTCAGCTAACGTCAGGTGGCCCGCTCTTCAGTGAAACTAGTTTAGGTGACGGCGCTTGCATTTAAATCGGCAGTCTTTCTCCCACACTTGTCTGTCAACTTTTAAATCAGGTCTACTTAGATTGTGCACACTTTATTAACGCATATCAGTATCAATAAGTATTCCAGTAGCACCACATCTGTCCTGCAAACACTGCTGCACACCACTTGCCCAGAAAAACAAAAGTTGCATTCTGTAATGCTGGTGTGGCCCAAGTGTAACAGTGCTCCTTTCTTTCCTCCGCCCCAGGCACTTTCGCCGGACGATGGACGAGCTGGTCCACGACCTGGTGTCAGCGCTGGAGGAGAGCTCGGAGCAAGCTGCGCGCGGTGGCTTCGGCGATGGAGGGGACCACGCTCTGGCGGTGGGCTGTCTGCTGAAGAGGCAGGCTCGGAAGCGGAGGGGTCGCAAGCGGCGCTCCGACAACCCGCACCCGCCGTGGGAGACGGGCCACCTCAGCGAGGGTTCAGAGTCCAGCGTGGAAGAACATAAGGTGAGGTGGCGTGGCTGGATGGAGGACAATGATTCTTAAAAGCCTGTGTCAACAAACTGACTCAAGGGTCCTTGAGCCAAATACTTCAGACAGACTTAGAATATCAAGTCCACCTCACCCTGCTCTTTTGAAAAGACTGTGCTGAAGTACTGTAACTGAAAACACGAGTGTTAACCTCTGTCGCGCTTTTCATACAATCTGATTTTGTCCTGTGTCGCCCTGAGAAACTCCTTTTCCCCTCCGCTCCTTTTTTACCTTCACAATGGGACTGAAATTGAATTTATGGAATTAGATCAACCAATTTGCCGAAACTTGCTTCACAACTTGCTCCCTTAATCTTAATAAATATCTTGGTCTGTTGCAAGAGTATTGAAGCCTTAACCTTGCTGTTATCTAATCCTTCGGTTACTGTAAATCACTGGTCTCAACGCAAAGATATAATTGCCCACTTAACTAGGACTCTTTGTTTTTTAAAGGTCAAGGAGTTTTGGTAAATGACACATGATCCATTTTTTCTAGATACAAACTTAATTTGATCAATGTTGCATTAATGCAGCCTCGCTCTGCTGTTGCTTTAGCCCGACTGACATCCTCAAGTTTAAAGTTCCTTAATTTAGCGTCAGCGTCACAGTCGAGTACTTACCCCACGGACGTTTGTTGCAGGACTACCGTGCCAGTACAGGAGGTGTTTCTGCTGCCAACAGCCACGCCCGCGACAACAGCGACTCGGATGAACAGCTTGGCCCCAAGCGGCGCACCCCCCTCACTGGCGACACGGGGCGAAACAAGCGACTGCTTTGGCAGGACGACCTCGGCGTCCTGGGGTCTGCAGAGGGAACTCGCAGCCTCAGGCGGCGGCGCAAGGTCAAACGCATGGCTGTGGACCCACCTGTAGAACCAGAGCCCTCATCCTCCACCATGCTCGGGCCTCCGCCTGTTCCCAAGGCCCGAGTCGGCGGGAGGCCGCAGAGACTGGGCTCGAATGAGGACAGGGGGGCCATGGAGCTGTGTGGAGCTGGCCCGGCGGGGCCTGGGGGAGGGAAGAACAGGGTGAAGAAGAGGAAACTGGCCCCCCACAGGATGGGAGCGGAGGTCGCAGATGAAGGGGTGGTGGTGGAGAGCGAGGACCACATCTCTTCTCCAGTGGAAGGGTCCAAGGACAAGATGGAGCTGGAGGAGCAGAAGGGCTCCGATGAGGACATGAGTGACAGGTGGTTAGTGTTTTGACTTTTGTTTCCTTTTTGGGCCTAGTGTCTCCAGAAGTTGCAGCTCGGTTATTGGCCTCCTCTTGAGCACTGGAAATGTATTACCTGAATATCTTATTTTCCTTTTCCTGCTCTTTCTTCTGCAGCGAAACCAGCAGTGTCAGTAACAGCAGTGACGGTGGCCTCTACACCAATGATGAGGGGAGACAAGGTATTTATTTTTTCTGCAAAGTCACGAGTTAAACCGAAATAACCCGTTGTTTATTTTTCCTGTAGATCTCGTTGGTTTATGTAAGTAAGTTCGCAGCTTCTGTTGGCCCCGCGTGCGCTGGAACAACAGCTTATATAACACCGTTGCGCACACAGAAAAACCCGCGCGGGGGCTGTGCTCACGCTCCGGGGCGACTCTGTCCTCTCTCTTGCAGGCGACGACGAGCAGAGCGACTGGTTCTATGAGGGCGAGCCGGGCCCCGGATCAGGGCCCGGGGGTGCGTGCGGGATAGCGGGAGTGGTTCCCTGGTGGGAGAGGGAGACGGGGTCGGAGGAGCTGGACCTGGCTGATCCGGTCTTCAACAGCATCCTCACGGGATCCTTCCCGCTCATGAGCCCTGGCGCACAGAGAGGTATACGGGGGCGCTCGGCTTGAAAGCTGCTCAGTAATGTGTTGTTTGGTCCCTTTTTTTTTTGTTTTACGCTCATCTACATGAGGGTTTGGGGCCCAGGAGGAACACGCTCTCATATAAATTAGAAGGTGTTGTTGTGGTTTTGCTCATGACCAGTAGGGGGCGAACGCTTCACACAGAGACAAGGCAAAGATCGACACTGTGGCAATAAAAACATTATAGCAAGTACAGAGTTGAATTCTCTGCCTGTGGCACTGTAGTCTGCAGTATTTAAAATAACTGTGCTTTTCAGGGTTACTGTCCTCACTTATGCAGAAAGCGGCCACAACAATTCAGAGGTGGTCTCCTTGACATTTAAACGACATGTGTTTAAGGGCTATCCCACCCAATTAAATAAAACATACGGGGCAACTCATCCAGCGTGATCTGTCCACTGCACTGAAACGTTACGATGATGAAACTCGTCCAATCTTTTCAGTAGTTACGTCCCAAAACGTGGCTTTTGTGTGCCGTGTTTGCCAGGTTTCCAGGCCAGACTGAACCGTCTCCACGGAAACCAGCAGGCGTCCGAGGCGGGGCTGCAGGGCAGCTCCGGCCAGGGCTTCAACGACAGACTGGGCAGACAAACGCAGGACCCCCACGAGTGAGTCCTCCGTCTTTTGATAAGTCGCCGCCGGTTCGGATTGTTCTGTTGCTGATACTTTTACTCCAGACTTAATTGGCTGAGACTGGCAAAACAAGCAGCTGTCTGAGTGCCACTGTTGTTATAATTAATTACCCCAATAATTAATAAATTAATAAAACAGTATTAAAGCAAAGCAAACTGGAATACAGGCTGCAGCACACAAGGTACAAACATGTCAGTTGACTATGGACACACAAAATTTGTAGTTATATTGATTTGATTGTCTTAATAACATCGGTTCTACATTTGTCCCAGCGTTTGACCGATCTATGTAAAGTGTGAAACTCTTTGGGGGGTTCTATAACCATTTCTGTGTTGATTTGGGCTTTCTGCCTCAGTAACACTGTTATATCCTCAACAGGCCGTGGTTCAGCTCGGGCTCGAGGAGAGACCACGGACAGGTGGGCCGCGCTTTTCTACCCTCGTCATTTTATTCCCTTTGAAATGGGGCGAGGCGCAAAGTTTAGATTTCGATCGATCGCGGGGCCCCGGGGGCGTTGAAACGCGCTGGCGTCGGGTCGTTGCCAGGCTACCCTGTCGCCTGCCCGAACGTTAACTTTTATCACCCCCTCGTCTCTCCCGCACGGCCACTTCAGTTGCACTGGGACCCGCGGACGGACAGAGGGCATCGCAGGAGCTGTTCGGTGAAAACAGCCAGCAGGTGAGGGCGGCGTTTCAACTGAAAACACCTGTGATTTATGACCTGATTAATTTCCTTTAGTGTCCACTTTTGTCTCTGCTGCGGTCTCTGCCGACAGAGCTCCCCGCCGGTTTCACATTGTTTAATGGCGGGGTTTTTTTTCCTCCTTCTTCTTTTCGTCGTCAGAACGAATAAGGCTGCTTTGCTCTGCAGTGTTATCGGAGATCTAACTAATGCTGCCATATTTTTGTCCTGCCTGGCTGGTTTTGCAGACAGACCAGCGGGCACCTGGGCTCTCTATGTACGGGGGATGTCAAGCGGAGGCGAAAAGCAGCCCCCCTCGGTTCCACCGCCCCCTCAGGTATTGGATGCACACCTAGCTACACCTAACACACCATCTGGCACTTATTACCAACCGCCCCGTTTATTGGATTTTTGGCTCTCCTTCCCCCTCTTGTTCTCCTCCCGCCTCTCGGCCGAGCTCGGGGCGTTCGCCAGCCTGCGTTCCTCCTCGCCGTCTGTCTCGCGCGTTCGCCGATTCAGGCACGAGGAGGAGCTGGGGTTTCGCCTTACCTTTTTTTTTTTTTTTTTTAAAGACAGTTAACTGAGAGGAAGCTGTCGGTTCCCACTGTAGCACCAAACCCCATTTCTTCCTAAGCTTTGTTGGACAAGAGTCAGCTGGCTATGATACTGGATTAGCTCTTAGTCAGTGACACTCGTGCATCACCACCCCCCCCCCAAACCATCTCCTTACCTCAGGGCCGGTAGGTGGGGTGAGCTGTTGGACCAGAGTCCCGCCATTAGATATTTAGTCTGAAGCCATGTCCCGTTTTTTTTAAATCATAATTTACAAAGTATGGAGTACTCTCTCTGTTTATCCCCTGAACTGACGCACACAGGCATCACTCGTAAAATGAAAATATGAGAAACAGAAGGCACACAAAAGACTAGGCAGCAAAAAAAAAAAAAAAAACTAGAATTTTTTGATGTTTATAATTTAGGTTTTTAAATCAACTTTAATTAAAACCCGCGGCAACGCCCGAGGCACGCGTGCAAATTTCACGAGCTATAAATTGCCGAAATCGCGTCGCACAGAGTGACGCGTTCGGTGATGCGTTGCAAATATCCAGCATGTCTGACACTCGCTCGGGACCAGCGGGTGGCGACCTCACAACAGGCTGGCGGCAAAGGTCTGCCAAATTCACTTCCTGACAGTTTGGCTTGAATCCACCTGGGACCCAGCAGTCGCGCGTGTGTGTGTGTGTGTGTGTAAATGAGCGGGCAGCTTTGCCCTACAATGAACGCAAATAAAGACGGGGATCTCAGCTTCCAGGAAGAGAGGGGACAAAATGACCGGCGGCTGCTGGAAACGGGCGTAGGCGTCCTCCCGCTCGCTTCATCCGCTCCCACGAAAATGTGGCTAAGTCGATTACTTGATGACATTACTCGGACGCGTCGTCTTCAGGGGAGCTTAGCAATTTTAACGGCGTGACGAGGTCACGGGAGGGGAGCCCTCAGCGCAACAGGTTTTCTCGGGCGTCTGCTGAAGCTGCACCAGAGTCACGGATGCGTGAAACAAGAAGAAGAAGCAGTTTAATATTGAAATGTCAAAATTAGCATCGCAAACGCTGCCGCCAGACCCGCGACTGATTCATTACTCTCCCCACTGGATGCTAATCAGTTAACTTTAGCAGCTGGAACCAGCGGCCGTTTAGTTTTTAGCTTGAAATTAATTAGGATGTTTATTGATTATTAAAATTGTCGACAGTTCATTTGCTGTTAATGAGCTAATCGCTTAATAGATGTTTCCTGCTTCGAAGGACGTGCTGTGTCGGCCATGTGCTTTATTAACAGATTTATTGTTGAAGTTTAAAACACAAGCCGTCAACTCTCTCCTAACCTCTGACCTCTCCGTTCAGGAGTGGTCGGGGAAAACGCTCCCCCCATCCCGGACACGAACATGGGGAACCGCATGCTGCAGACCATGGGCTGGAGCCCGGGGATGGGCCTGGGCCCAGAGGGAAGGGGCATCACCGAGCCCATCAGGGCCACGCAGAGACCCAAAGGCACTGGTCTAGGTTTCAACTGAACGCGACGGATTCTGGAACCCTGAACCCTGAGGCAGGCGGGGAGAAGACGCTCCAGGAGCTGCAAGAAGACGGAGATGGACTGCCGCTCAGGACGATGAACAGTAACAAAAAAAAAACAAGAAAAAAAAACAAAAAAGGTCCAGAATAACCCTCCAGGCATGTGAGGCGTGTCCTACCAACAAGCTGAAAAGAGAAACTTTCCCATATTGGGGAAACTGCAAGAAGCCGGGGGGGATCCACATAGACGTGGAAGCGAATGCAGCTGTAACGGGGAAAAATGCTTCTTGCGAACATCAGGTCTCAAGAAACTCCATGTTGGAGAAAATAAAAGAGGCCGACCCTCCGTTGGCGGCGTGCTCCGCCTCAGCCCTGTTACCTCAGATCACGTACCGAGAGCAGCTCTCCGGAGCAGTGACGAATGCGGTTTGTTTTCAGCCAGCGGTATAGGTTAATGAATTAACGGTAAATGGTTTTTGTCCAGCGTTGTACTAGTGTTTTGGTGTCGAAAGCTATTTCGTGTAGGCCGTACCTCACGATTTATTTTAGGCTCCTTTTTAAATTGTCATGAAGTTTAGGGTTCGCTGTGCAGGGATATCTGGATGTGTGTTTGTTTTGTTTTTGGGTTTTTTTTGCCCATTCATTTTATTGGTCATTTAATGGAAGAAGTCATGTCATCACAATCCCTTTTTTCTCTCCCCAAAGCCCAAAAAAAAAAAAAAAAAAAAAAGATAAAAATCAAACCCACAATTTTCCCTTCGCGTCGCACCACTATGTCTGCATGCGCAGTGGCGGCTGCTGCGGGTTTCCGCTGACGCTTGCGAAGAAGACCCGCGTCGCGACACGCGAGTCTCGTCGCCGACCTTCTCATCCCGCGTTGCACGCAGTATACAACCCAAATGCATTTCAGTGTTTCCATGCAGTTTCTGGCAAAAAAAAAAAGAGCATATGGCTAATTTCAGTGGCGCGCTGCCGTCATGTGACGTGTTAAAAGGCCCTCCATACCCACGCTTCGCGGGTGTTTTCACTTGATTCGCTTGATTAGACCTGTTGTCGGGACTGCGTGCCGTGGTTCGCGTCTCATCAGACAGAAATGAAAGCTGAATGAAACTGTGCGGATGCGCAGGACCTAATTACAATTAAAGCAACAGAGGTAGCGCTACTTTAATTATCTCTTTTTAAATTAGTTTTGGACTCATTGCTATTCACCTGATGTTGTTATGAGTCTTGATTTTGACTGTTGCACCATATAGCGTAGCGAGCACATGGGCCATCTTACATTGCTCTGAATGGAGATTTGAAATCACTCTTTGATGCAGTTGTGAGATTGAGGTCCAAAATAATATGGAAATATGAATTGGAAACTGTGCAGGAAGTTGTTGTAAAAAAAAAAAAATCTTTTCCCTCTGAACAGGTCAGCTCTTGTTGAGACCGCGGATCAGCGAACTCGGCCAAGGCCGCGTCAGAGAAATGTGAGTTGAGCTGTCTGTGACGGGGGAGGGGGGGAGCAAAAGGTGTATTAAACATGGAGACTGCTGAAACCAGATCATGTCCAGTGGCTCATTTGATAATTTGTTCAACCTGGAGCCCGACAGATGCTCCAATTTTTTGCCCCATCGTTTTTCATCATCGTATGTTTTCGCCCGCACATTACAGTTGGAGCTCGTGCGCACAATGCCAGGATCTGGGAGTGGAATCGTTAATGTAATTAAATCCACCTGTGCTTTGTTTAGTTTTCCTGCAGTGGCTTGTAAAAAAGTGTGTGTTGCCTAATGCAGCAGTGAGGGGACATATTGCCCTGGGTGCCGCCTCTCAGGCTGCAGACAGGTTGCCCTGCCTTATCGGAGGAGGTTAATGGGGCAGTATATTTGAATAGATGAATCAGGAAAAGTAACTCTTTCATTTTTTTTTGTTTTTGAATGACTTTACTGGGCCCCACTCTTATTTCATGGCATTGTATTTGAGAGCTAAATCCATAGTTTTACTATTTTTTTTTGATACTGATCCCTTGGGGGAAAAAAAAATTATTGGATGATTTTGGCCAAAAAAAATTTCAAAGCCTTAAATTTTGCAGCTCGAAAATAAACCCGTCGCTTCTCTGTAGCTAAAAAAAGTGATGACATAGTTTTTCCCGCCTGTTGTCACTAATCATACTCAAACAGCAGACTGTAAAATGAACCTGCGGAAGTACATTTTACACCCAGTGTGAATGAAGCCAGTTTCGGTTTCAGACGCCCATCGATTAAATACCAAACAGGAGAAACTTTTTTTGTCTTGTTTTTTGTTTTTTTGAGACAGCGCACACATTCTTCGTTTATGCTGACCCCCTACTCGCCGAATCCTGTCCTTCTGTTTCTTGATGTTGCGATTTCGCTGCTGTGATTTGCGTCGTACTCTTTTTCTTTCCGACGTTTGCTCTGCTGGAGGGAGATGTAAGCCGTAGCTGCTCATAAGAACATGCCCTCTAAACATTTCCAACTCCGTCAACACATGCATCACATTCACATGCTGACTCAACATCGCTGAAATATGATGCTCCCCTCTCTCTCTCTCTCACACACACACACACACACACACACTCTGCCCCCCCTTTTCTCTCCCTCTCTCTCCCATCTTTTGCAAGGCTAAAATAAAACGCTCCTCTGTATCTGTAGGAATACAGGAAAGCTGTGTGTCCTCTCCCATCCCTTGTGTTCACCATCTCCCTCTGCATACATGGGAATGCTGGCTGCCCCCCCCCCTTCTCTTAGGCACACTTTCTGTCTGACACACTCTCTCAGGACTCCCCTGCGAGCAAGCTAGGCAGGTAGGTGGGTAAACTCAGCATTGGATCAGAGAGAGACGCTGGGAGGAGAGAAAGAGGGAGAGGGGATGTGTGTGTGTGTGTGTGTGTGTGTGCGCGTGCTGCTGCTGCATCGCTGAGCTACAGAGACTGGAGGCAAGGAGAGCCGGAGCATTTGTCCTTGAGACTGACTGACTGACTGCAGCTGTAGAGCGGAGGACCGGCCACAGCCAGTGGATGAAACTGACAGTGAGTACTGAGCAAAAGCGGTTTGGGAAGGAGTCGACGCGGGGGGGGGCGGTTTCTTTTAATTGCAGCAAATGGACCGATGTCTGTTTGTTCCCATCTGCTTAGAAACAGTCCAGTCAGTGTTGTTTGGATGGAAACAGATGTGTGTGTGTCCGACCAGGTGAAGGTCTGCTCTGCTCCCAGGTGAACTCGTCTCTCGGGCTTTTTTTTTTTTGTTGGCTCCCCGTCAGTACTTGCTTTCAGTCTTGTATGTAGGACTTTGCAAGCAGTTCGGCAGTTGTTCAGCTTTTGGGTTGGACTGCAGCCGCATCTCACCGTTTCTTTGTGTATGTGTGTGCGTGGCGTCAAGAAAGATGCCAGTAAACACAACATTACTGTAACATCCCCACAGCCCTGCCCCTGCTCTCCCCGCTCCTCTCTACCCACAGCTTCTGTTGACAGATCGATAGTTATGCATCTATAATTGGAAGTCATCATTTATGGCGACCCTCCAAAGCGAGTCATTATCATGTGTAATCTTGCAGAAAATTACATTTTGACTGGTGTACCTCAGCGTGGCCAGGAGGCATTGGACTGTGCTCTGTGGGGCTAACTGCCTGAGGGTGGGGTTACTGTGAGAGGGGCCCCCAAAGCCTGGCGAAGGGGTGGGGTTGAAGAGTGCCATGAGGCATTTTTGTTTGGGGGGGCGGCTTTTTTTGTCCAATCTTGCCTGAAAAGCCTGGAAATTGTACCCGCACCCCTGGGTGCATGTGCGATGCGATGAGGAGGGGCAGGAGTAACAGCGAATATCCACGAAAGACAAGGAGATGCAAAGAGAGGGGACGCGGGATGAAAGATAAGAAGGAAGAAGGGAGGCAGGTGAAGGAATCGGAGAGAGAGAGACGAGTGTCGGTATTAGGTCTCCGTGGTGTGAGACGATGTCGTGAGATGAGACTGGCTCACCTGTGGAGCTGCTGACAGAATGTGTTAGGCCACGTTAGAGGGGTGCCTAGACGGACGGGTTGATAGGAGGAAAGCCAGAAGGTGAATACACAAAGCTGTGGTCGACTTTTTTTTTTTTTTTTTTTTTAAACTCAACATGACAGGATAGCTCTTTTAGTCTGCATGTGTGCGTCTGTATTAATTTGTTCAACGTAGACATGATGACAGTGAGCCAGAGGGCTGAATTTACCACCTGTGGAGAAGATGAGATAGACTGTGTGCAGTTTTGTGTGTGCGCGTTTCTAGTTGTTCCTGACATCAGCAGTAGGTGTGTGTGGTGCTGACTCCCAGGATTCAGCGTGTGTTGGGCCCGCACTGGCGGCTGCTCGCCACACCTGAGATAGATCTGGGAACCAGGTGTGTGTGTGTGTGTGTGTGTGTGTGAGAGATGGGGGGGTTAACTTGTACGACAACATGTCTGTGCATGAACCATATCTTCTCAAGGCAAGTCAACACAAATTTCTACGTATAAGAAAAAAGGGTAGTGTTTTGCCGTTCATTGTTGATAAGGGTGGAACCAGTGTTAATTTTGTGTTTAATTTAAATGAAACATGTGAGAGGGTTCCAACTGGAGGGCCAATGCAATGAACTGAAGGCGAAAAATAAAGCAGCAGAAAATGGAAATCCCTATTTTCCAATCGCTTTCTTTGGGTAAAAGACAGATGCATTTAGGTGCAAAATAACAAAGGGAGAAAACTCAGGAGGATCAAAAGAGAGAGATCCTCTTCCAGAATGGACAGACGTGGAATAAATGTTGAATACGGAGAGTAGCCATGAGTAATAATAGCCCAATGAAAACATTAAGAAACAGAATGGCAATGTCAGGTAGTGCAAAGGAGGGATATGGACAAGAGAAAACGTGCGGCGGGACCTGAATCCCACAGAAACAGAGGTGGGTGAACTGAGGCTTATGTTTGAGACCAGGAGCTGACCGTTTAATCCAATACTGCTTGTTGAGAATGAAGAGCCCGTGCTGTGGTAATCCACATTATGTTGTTAGGAGAGGCTTGGTTACATAATCATCCCAGGAACTTCCAGATGGGCACCTGCCAGAGAAGACGACATGGCATGAGGACGGGGCGGAGGTGGAACAATGAACCTCGCTCCGTGCACAGGGCAAACTTCAGTCACATCAGAGTTCCAGTAGAGTCCTTGACAGGTTTTTTTTTTTTTAAATCAGTACTTATCAAACTTGTGGTCTGTAAAAAAAGCTGCTATGGATGTAAAAGATATTCTCCACTAGGGGGCAACCCAGTCAAGATATTAAGGTATGTCAAGTAGCAGCGTGACGCTTCTTCTCTGTGCATTTTCGCCTCAGATAGTCATAAAGTGAGCCCAAATTAGTTGTAATGAAACCCTGCCCGCCTCAATGCCTTCCTGTGCGTGCATGTTTCCCAGCAGTGACTCACTTCCTGCCCAGTGGGACTGCAGGATCTCTCCAGATAAGTGAAAACCATTTGAAGACCATTGACCCGCTGAGGATTGCAGCAGCAGCAGGTCCCAGTAGCTCTAAGTGACATTTCTATGGTTATGTTGCCTTTTTTTTTTTTCAAGCTTCTCCCAGAGGCTGTCTAAGGTTTCTGTCACGGACGTGTGTGTGTGTGTGTGTGTGTGTGTGTGTGTGACAGAGAGAGAGAGAGAGAGAGACCTCTGATCCCTGGACCATCCGCTACAGATCAATAGAATGAATCTGATCCTATTCCAAGTGCTCATCTGTCAGTCAATCCATCATGTTATGTATCATTTCCCTCCCATCCATCTATTTAAAGACATCCAACTGTAAGGCATGCATATAGATTAAAGCCCTTTTCTGGTTTTATATGGCAGGATATCTTGGTTTCTCTGTTTGTCTCTCTCTACATATCTTATATCTCTACATATCTCTCATATCTCTACATATCTTCTTTTCAGAGAGAGAGAGAAACTCTCTCTCTCTCTCTACCCGTCTCCCCCCTTTGTAAAGCATTTCGGTTTCTGAGAGGTACTGTGTCAGAGCGGCGAGACAATGGTGTTTGCACACAGTGTCAATAGTCTTTCCCTCTGTCTCAGTAATTGATGGATGACTGTGAGTCAGGCATAAACTAAGCAGATTACACTCACTAGATCTGAGGGCTGATGCTAATGTGTGTGTGTGTGTGTGTGTTTGTGTGTGTGGAGGGGGTTGGAGTTGCAGGGTGACTGTCCAGTTTTGGGAGCCAATCCGACAGCTGTCCCCAGAGGCTGAGATTTGGTGGCTGTGAGTTTAGGGGATGAGGAGAGAAGGCATGAACTCACACACACACACACACACACACATCACAAGCACCGCACACGCCTAATGGTGCCTGCTTCACCCGCACTTTTGCTTTTCTTCAGAGAAAACTGGATGCATCTGGTGCGGGGTCAATAGCTGGCAGCTGGCTGCTGTGTTATTGAACTCCTGTCTTCGGTCCAGCCTCGTCAGTGTAAAAACATTTTTGAGTTCTATCTGCAGCCATGCTTGCTCGTTTTCATTCATTTGGCTCGCTTCTGGTTATTGACATTTCTGGATTTAGCGGTTTTTGTCGACAAGTTTGCGTGTATGTGTGTGTATTTTGAAGCCCTTTGGGTTTTTAATTTCCGCACAAGCTACCTTTTCCCTCGTATTTTTTTGTACTAAATACCTTTTTAGACATCCTGCAGGACTTACCAAGCAAAAATGTTCACAACTCTGAGGAAAATTAGCTTCTGTGAGCTTCTTCCTGTTCTTTACATCATTTCGGCTGGAATACAGTTGAGTTTTTGAATGTCGA
Source organism: Psettodes erumei (assembly GCA_016785225.1). NCBI lineage: Eukaryota > Metazoa > Chordata > Actinopteri > Pleuronectiformes > Psettodidae > Psettodes > Psettodes erumei. The sequence continues at coordinate 1,371,210 of JAFBJZ010000358.1, forward strand.
TTGGTCAAAGCAAGAAAAGTGAAGCTATGACTTTGCACTCTGGGATCTTATGAGGGCAGTTTTCACTAGATGAAAAGGTTATTGATCACCAAAGTCAGTTGTCAAGCGACAGAGAATCACCCCGAATCAGTGGGCTTCATCCTCAGAGCACCACGAATGTCTTCGACATGAAAATAATCGTCTCCATCAGATCTAATCTGAGTTTGTTCCTGACTTGTTTGATGATAATTGCTCAATCAGGCGATTAAGTTCAACGAGTGCAACATCTTTTCACTCTGTAACTTTCTATTTATATTTCCTCGAACTATATCAAACTTCGGAAGAGAGCCACGGCGAAGTGAAACAAAAACCCTTTGTGCAGTGGCACACAGTAATAAGGAAATTATCAGAAAAAATAAACCACTCGGGAGTGTTCGTCCCCTTCAAGTGGTTCACTTTGACGCCACTCTGGCTTGACTCAAGTGTGCTTTACTGTTGTTGTGGTGCGCCTCAGGACCACTCAGCTGGTGCCAAGGAAAATATCAACCACTGATACAAGTATTAATCTCTGTTTTAATTTCAACCTGCAATTTTCCTCTTTATGAATATGTGGAAAGGAACACCTAAGCCTTGCTTGAGCAAATAATGAATCCATTGATGGCAGCTGGCAAACTCAAAAGCCTCTGACAGATAAGAGCCACTTCGCTTTAACGTCAACATTCAGTTTCCTAAATGGTTTATAGAAGATAATTCCTCTGTGTAGATAATTTTTTATGTGATACATTAACTTTAGGAGATTTGATACGATAGTAGCACTCTGTCTGGCTTTTTGTATTTTACGGTTTAGATAAAACTATCTGCCGCAAGAAATAACACACTTTATCTGTTGGTTTTTGTATGAACTTTCTGTTTGCACATGCTTGCGTCCATGTTTGTTTGCCCATGTGGCACGCCTGTGTTCGTGGCCGCGTTAATTCGGTGTGCGCGCTACTGTTGGCCGGGTGTTTCATGTGGTGCATAATGAGATAAGGCCCACTCCACGCAGTCTGCTGTCTGGCCTTTATCTGGGCAGCAGATTAGTGCAGGTGATTTCATTCCTGCGGAGATTGGTTCGGCGGGGGTCAGCTCAGAGCATGGCGTTGCGTCGATGAGCGAGGGAGCAACGGGCCGACATCGACATGAATAAGCCTTAGAAGTACCAAGCTCCCTTCGACATGTGCAGCTGGAGTATGATTTTAAACTGGGATCATTTAGGGAATGCTGCTGACAACTGTTGTTCCGTCACCATATGTTGAAGGATATGGAGTCCAATTTCAATAAGTTTCTCTCTGTTCATTGAAGAAGTTATTTGACATATTTGGAGCGAAAATGATATGTGGTATATTTTTTGTCCTTTTCAAATCTGTGGGCTCAATAGAGCTCAATAGAAATTTTCATGTTCAACACCTACGCTTGTACACCATACATGAGAAATATTCCCATTCAGATCCTCATGAGCCTGATTATTGTATTATATATTAGTTCTACTGTTACACTAATATGCAGGGACCTCAGAGTGTGTACCAAGGTTTGAATTTGACCCATGACCTCCCAGCAACAACGACAACTGCTCAAGAGCGAATGTATTTCAACGTAGCCACACGCAAAGTCAGCGTGTTTTCTGTGTGTCCAAATGTATGCTTGTGTATCGGCATAAAGAGGGATTTTTGAAGACTCACGTGTGTATCTGTCTTTTAAGTGGATTAGGACGCAGTGACCACAGGTTGTGTAAATCTCATCTAACACTTGGCTGCTTACTTTAACTTCGCTCTCGCTGGAGAAATGACACTGTTCATTACGATCTAATACATTAAAGTGTACAGATATCCCACTGAAGTTACAGTGAATGATTTTAACAAACAGAATTGACTTCATGTGATCATTAACAGCCTTGTTTTGCAGCATTGCCACAGCAACAGACACACATGGGCTACAACAACTGACATGAACACTGAGTTTCCTTTGTTGACTTGTTTTCCGCCGACCATATCTTGTTGCACCTGTTATCCTTTTTTGTTTCTGGGTAGTGCGCACTGCTTAATGTGGCTTCTCATTCTGTGTGCACATGTGTGTTGTCAGAGAAAGGTGAAAAGCGTTTCATAAGGCACCGAGCCAGAAGTCATTAGATCAGATAAAGGTACAAGCTGGTTAAGACTTGGTTGCAATCTGTGCATACACGATCAGTCACAACATCAAGACCAGTTACTGGTTTATGTATGTATATACTGTATATGCTGTAAATGCACTGATGAGCCACGACATTAAAAGCAGTAACTGACTTTCTTTTTGTGTGTGGATGTGAAGATGGCATTTGCGTTTGCATTTAGAAAACATTTAACCTTGGCAAGTGTTACTTCTTGTGTCATAGCAATTTGTTTCAATTGCTTGCTCTATAAAACGCCATAAATCATGGTAAAATGTCCATCACCAGCTGCTCGAGGTAATGTTTTCATATCGCATGTGTCTGACGAAAAAAACCTTAGTAGATGTTCCATTTACAGTCATATAAAACAAGAAACCTGCCAGGTTTTGCTTGATAAATGACTTTAATTGATTCTTGAGATAGTTTCTAATTAATTTTCTGTGGATGGACTTAAGGTCTCAGTGATTCTATTGAAAACAACTTCTGGTTGTGTTTAATTATTTTTACCGTCAAAAACAAATAAGACTATGCTTACAAATGTGCCCCCCAGTTGAGATATTTTTATAAATGAGGCAATGCATTGTGTGTCCCTTTTTATCAAGTAGAGTGACTACTTGATAATAAATAAATAAATAAATAAATAAATAAATAGATAGATAGATAGAACATGCTGTTACTGAGTTGGCATTCGTCTTCTAAGAATTAAAACCTGTTATATACCCACATCCTCTCTGGTCATATCCACCTGTGAGAGCCCAGCTCTCATTCGCTCAGATGACAGCCAATCAGCTGTCCGTTCAGCCTTCTGGGGGGGAGGGGGGGGGCATTCAAATGGTGCGGCTGGGTGTTGAGGAGGGCAGGATTTGCTCAGAGACCCTTGTCACACACAGCTAGTCACAGCAGTCAGGACTTCAAAGGCAAGCAGCTGGCCCGGGGCTGTTGCTGAGAAGTGTGAGTGACAGGGAGACAGACAGAGGGACAATGAGGGGAGCCGAGAGTGTGATACAGCACAGGAGAGGGCTGTAGATGGAGGCAAAGTTTGGAGGAAGACCAAAGAGAAAGTGACAAAGGCAGTGCAGTGAGAGACACCGTTTGTAAAAGCCGCGGAGGAGAGGGAGAAAAAGCAAAATAAAGACGAGGCAGACGGAGGCAGACGTCCTCAGACAGATCATTTTTCCTCCTCCTCGGAGCATGGTGGCAGAGTGCACATGGATTTAGTCGACCTCTACCTCCCAGAGTGTTTCACCTACCACTCTGACACAGAGTAAGTACTTTGTCATTGGATAAATCACTCTGTTTGAGCATGGTGTGCACACAGGTGTAAGCTGAACTGACACTGCGCGTGAAAGGTTCAACATTAACGACTGACAGCTTCTTTGTGCGTTGTTTGGCGTTGTGCACCACATTGCAATACACCGCTTTATGATTTTGATCTTAATATTTCAGAAAGCTTTGAATATTCCCTCCTGACAGATTATAATCACGCCGATAAACATATCTGTGTAAACGTCCACAAATATTTATCTCATAATAGAGTTGGAGTGTTCGAATGAGGTTCCTCGGGAGAAACATCGAGTGCAATTGAGGATGAAGGATAAAACAAATCATAGAGTATTGCAGGATGCAACTAAACTGCTGTGCTCAAGCATCCTCATATTTTTCTTAAGGAAAAGAAATTCTACTTTTACAACAATTTACAGTAATTTTTCACAAATGCCACATAAACATTTAAGACCATCTGTTTCTATTGCATATATTTCTTCTGTGAATTAAACTGGTTTAAATGTTTACCTTTAATTCCTGGTTTTGTAGTCTTCTCTAATTTATGCTGTGTAGGGCTGCAGTGTGATGATGTCTTTTCCTGATTAATCACAAAGGCGACAAAATGTTTGAAAGTAGTTATTAATTCTCCTTACACTTTCATTAACATTTCATTTTTCACACTTTCATTTTAAGATCACATCTTAAAATTGTCTTTTTTTTCCAACCAGCAGACCAAACCCCAAAGATATTCAGTTTGCAATGATAGAAAACAGGGACAAAAGCTGCAAACTGTCATTACTTACTACATGAAACAATATCATGTTTGGCATCTTTGCATCAGGAATGTCTCAAATTATCAGTGATCAAAATAGCTGTTCCCCAGGTGTGGAGGTTTGTATGCATTGCTCACAGTTGTCATTGTTCAGCCTGTTTGTTTGTTGATAGTGATGGTAAGTGGATAAGACCAGTTTGGAGGTAACTCGCCCTGGTGTGGGGAGTACAGCCCGGGTCATCCAAGGGCTGGTGAAACTCTGACACGAACAAAGCAAATGGAAGCTTGTAAATAAGAATGCAAAGCAGCTGCTCGATTACCCAGACGCTGCGTTTTAGATTTTTTGTCCTATTTTGTTTCCTTCGCTCTCAAGAAATTATCATCACTGCTCTGCTTTTATCAGATGAGACATAATCACTCTGCTCTGAGAACACATCTCATCGAGCATTTTAAGGATTGGCATTAGCTTTCCCCCCCTTGCCCGAGAAGCGTAGAGAAGCGAACTGGTGACAAACGGACGAGGACCAAACTGAGGCAAGAGACGAGCCGATGTGCAGGTAGGCTGATCGTTGGTGACAGATGCAGCCAGATAAAGAATAGGAGAAAAGGCGACGGCCGCAGATGATCCCCCTGCATGGCACGCTACCCATGCTTTTATAGAGCCCGCGGGTCCAAGCTCCGGCCGCAGGCGCTTCACCTCCCAGCTAACAGCTTCGTCCAAAGCCTGACTAAGGCTCTTATGGCTGGCTGGGGGTGCCACTGATCCCTGCTCATCTCCTACTGGCTCATTAGTAAAAAAAAAAAAAAAAAAAAACTACTGAGACCCCACTGACCTAAATAACCACTCCTCGGGGTTAGAAATAGAGCCAAAAGGTTAGTCAACAGGGCCTCGAGAGTATTTTTGTGTTTTTGTGATATTGCAGACACTGTCACCTTGCGTTTTCTTTTCTGCAGATTTGCCTCTCCACGTCCTCTCTATCTGTTGGTCAGGTTCTCCTAATTTTTTTTTTTTTTATTTTTCTTCCCTCCCTGTTTTCCTCTCACTCACCCACTTTCCCTCCCTCCCCGCGGGTCATTGTCTGCATTATGACTCTGCTCATTTGAGAGTGAGTGTTGCCTTCTCTCGTTTCTTTCAACACCCCCAGGTTAATGAGGCACAGGACTGCCCCTTTCTTTCTGTCGCTGGCCGGCTTTTTCACACTCCCTCTTTCTGTCTGCCTCGCTTGTAATTTCCTCCTGCCGCTCTTCTTCCTCTTCTTCTTCCCTCTTTCTCTCCGCTCATCGTTTCACGCTGCATTTTGGCCTTTGTTTGCCAGGGTGCAATCAGAGCTGTTTTGGATACTGGGACACAAAGGGAGTGAGGTATGATAACTTTGACACAGACGCACACGTCTGCTCTGATTTATCCCCAGTGTTTGGGGCGGGAGACGCTGCACGGACCGTCTTTTGATTGGCTTTTACGTGGAGTTGTAGATTAGTAATCTGTCTGAGTGAATATCACATCACATCTGATCACCTCAGTCTAATGCCATTTCATTATGAAAGCAAAACACACACACACTCCCCCGCCCCACCACCTCCTCCTCCTCTTCCTCTCTGTGATGCATTATAATGGGAGAGTACGAAGTATATCTCACTCTGTACCTGTCAGAGACTTGACAGAGCAATATTGATGACTGTGATGGATAGCCAATAAGGGTACCAGTGAGTCATTTTAAAAGGAAACTGAAATCTCTTAACTGTACTGTTTTTATAGTCTTCAAAGTGGATTGGAGAGACTGAAGATGGAGGGGGAGCCGTGGACCAAAATGGCATCAGAGCTGGTTCATTGGCTAATAAGGGACAGTTTGGAGGCCTCAGAGATCTCAGCACCATAAATTTGTCAGACTTTATCATTAAGATCCATTTGCTATTTCCTGAGAGACTGGTGAAAATGTTGCAATATATTCCCGTTCCTTAAACCGGATCTGCGCCAAAATTATCCATGCACTTTTTGCTTAATCCCGCTGAAAAAAAACCAAACAAACAAACCAAAAAGACATGGGCGGAAACATAACCTCTTCAGTGGAGGTCATTTTTAATAGCTTAAACCTGACCATAAATGTAAATGAATACAGGTTTAGGGTCTAAAAACAGTTGTACAGTTGTACAAAATCAAAATCAAAAAGTCAACACTGTGATTTAGATTTTTAAAAATTATGAAACGAAGAAGTTGAGTTTGTATGAAGTTCAAGGCCAAACTTGGCAGGTTACTGGATAGTTTTCAATACTGGGTGCTATGAACATGTTTTTCTATCTGTGCCAAAATAACGTTGAAGTTCGATACCCACCCCGAGAAGCAAGCAGACAGTTTTGTTTTCGGTGCACCGGTTGCTTGGCTTTCACTGAGAGACATTTTACCTGTTGGCCCCTTTTGGAGCCTGTTCTTGTCTGCCTGTCTCTTACTGTGTGGTTGTATGTCTGTCTCTGTGGGTTTGTAGAGGCGTCAGTAGCGCGTGACCACGGTTTACTCTGGGGGTGGTTAAAAGCAGCCAGTTTCTTTACCTACCAAATGCGTTGTGGCTGAGAGAACGCTGATTTACATGGCAGGAAACAGGCGGACTTGGATATCCAAGTCACCAGACCGTGATTAGGTTGGAAGAGACGGATTGATGTGTGTGTGTGTGTGTGTGTGAGAGAGAGAGACAGCAGAGGGTTGTTGTTTTTTTAAAGTTGGCCTGGCGACACACAGTTGCATGCAAGTATGTGTTGGGGTGTTTATGAAGACACATGCTTTAAAATGTGTCTCTAAGTGTGTGTGTACGTGTGTGTTCAGGGGGCTTTAGCATGATCTTGATCATGTGAATGCGACGTGTAAGCGTGTCTGCGCATGTACCTACCATTTTTATTTTTACATCCACACACAAGCGTCTGATGCCACAACGGGTTTGTGTGTGTGTGTGTGTGTGTGAGAGAGAGAGAGAGAGGTTGGTTACAGTAGGTTGGCAGGTCACATGCCTGTACTACTCATACTGTACACCTCAACTGGTCTCAGATGTTGTTTTGTTCTGTTCGGCGTGGTGAAAGTGAGCATGGTGTCACATCTTATTCCAATAATAGAGTAATTACACACACTTTAACATGCTGTCTTAGAAGATGATAACTTTCAAGCAGTTTTTATCTAGGTGTTCATACAAAGTACTTCTGAGAGTACACAAACACAAACAAGAGACGCAAATGTATCGCTAATTATTGAAACCAAACGATACACAAGAAATTAAATAACGTTCTCATTGACTATATATTCTTGTAATATCTCAGCAATTTTCAACAATTCAAGTGTTAACTGTTGCATCAACCTGTTAACCTATAGGCTTGAGTGAGATGGGTAACTGAGAGACACAGACAGTGTTTGTATTGAATATAATGGTGAGGATCATGATGATGGGGACGGTCGCTGGTGTGGATATTTGCCTAGGTTTGTTTAAGCAATCCCCCTTCTTTGAAAAAACAAAGCAGTGTAATGGACAGTAGCTTTGCATATGAGGAGAATCACAAACGGCTGGTTTAGAAAAGGCCAGAACGGATGGATGCATGAATGAAGGGATGTGGAGATGCAGAGGTGTAGGTAGTTAAGGGGGGAGGGTTTCTTAACCTTTCTTGTTGTTTGAAAATACTGTAGATATATGAACCCATACATAAATGGTGATGATTTTTCCAATCTGCTTAATACTGTACATGATTACTATCTGTGTAAATGATGCCTGACTTAATAAAACCAATCACAGCCCACTGACCTGAAGGTCAACTACCGGCCATTAATATTAATGACAATACCAAGGTGACTCATTATATAAAGCTGACCTGAAAGTTAATTTCTCACCATCATGAATATGTATTACAATAAAGTGCACACACAATCATTTATCTTAAATCTTCAATTTTTCCTCCAGACTTCTGGGCAGGATGTCAGTGAGGGGCTTGGACCCCACCTGTCCCTCCTCCATAAAGCGTGAGCCCTCCAGCCCCAGCTCCCAGGGAGATGTCAGCCCAGCCCAGCCCAGCCCTGGAAGCTCTTCCTCAGATACGAACTCCAGCTTTGGGCCCCTGACAAAGAGCCACGGTCACAGCAATGGGCTGGAATCACCGGGCCTCTATGGTCACGCAGCAGGGTTGGCCAGCAATGGAGGAACAAACAGGTTGGTATTTATTACAACTTGTTGTCCCTTTTTTGTGTGTCTCACCCCATTTAAGGTGTAAGACGGAAGTATACCACCACTATCCAAGCACGCTCCTCTTAGTTTCACCCCTTCTCCTTCCCTTCCTGTTTTTCTTTCCTCCTCTGTACAGGCGGTTTGATGAGGAAGAAGGCCCAGTGAAGTGCGAGTTCATGCTGGGCTCGGTTGCCAAGCGGCTGTGTCTGGTGTGCGGCGATGTGGCCTCAGGTTACCACTACGGTGTGGCCTCCTGCGAGGCCTGCAAGGCCTTCTTCAAGAGGACCATCCAGGGTGAGACACAGACACACAAAACACACATGCAGATGCTCCGTTTTGTACTTAGTAACAGCATTTATTGTGCATGGCCTTCCTGCATCATATACAAACCTGTTTTACGAGCAACATGGTGCAGATGCAGTCAGACTGTAAGCATTTGTTTTGGTATAAACAGGCCCCGATCTGTTAACTCACAGCTTCCGCGTCTCAAAGTGCAGGAAGGCTTTAAATAAAGACGTGTTTGCAAACAGCTGATGGGTGATTAAACTTAAAGCACATTGTGTATACAGTCAACATGCTTGAGTTTAGGCTTTAAAGCCCCAGATAACATATGGCGCAGAATGTGTTCTCATTTGCTCTTGAAAGCCGTTAGCATCGAGAACCAGTGACCATGCAGCGTTTTTGAAGGGACCGTCCTGTGCACTGTTGGCTCACGGCCCAGGTTCAGGACCTGGCAGGCTACGCTGTGTTTAGGCCTCTAGAAATTGGCTCCTGTAGATGGGTTCAAAGGGCAAACAGGATGAGCGGCTGTCAGATCAAACGGGGAAATCTGATGTCTGGCGCATCAGATGCTTCCTGTTTCTGATGGAGTGTGGCTGCTGAGGGCACCTGCAACTGGCTGAATGCCAACAAGCTGAAGATGCACATATTTATGTATACATAAATTGTGTATATACTGTATATATAAAATCTAAACAAAAATGACTCAGTCTTTTTAAATTGCAAGATATGAATGTTTTAAAAATGGAATTACATATAATCAGATATATATTTGTATAATGTATATTTATGTAAATAATAAGTTACTTACAAACTGGAGGTGTTGAGTTTGAAGGTTGTGTACATTAAAGAGGCACAGAGAGTCAAATGAAAGATTTTATCATGTTACATTATGGATTAAGTGTTCGATACTGTATTTTTGTGTTTGCTTCCATACAAGGGGCTAAAATTCTGGATTTATCTTGATTTGGACTGTCCTGGACTGAAGAGTAAAATAAATCGCATGCTCTGACAGATTTCCCTGAATTATGAACATTTTTCAAATGAAAACGTAAAAAGTTAAAAACATGAAAAAAGGTTCTATTTTTGTCCACAACTTTTTTCAAAAAAAAATGTTCTCCCTTCTCCTCCAGGTAACATTGAATACAGCTGCCCAGCCTCCAATGAATGTGAAATCACCAAGAGAAGAAGGAAATCCTGCCAGGCCTGTCGATTTGTGAAATGTCTGGCCGTGGGCATGTTGAGAGAAGGTCAGCCACACACTGAAAATCACTTTCAGACCTTTTCAAAAGATTTTTCGAGTTGCTTTTTCCAGGATTGGTCAGTTGGTAGACTTGGCAGAAATTCAACTCTCATCCTTTTTGACAGCTGAGACAGAGAAACTGAAGTCTGACAACAGTTTCCGTGTTGTGCATTTCTGAAAACGAAACCCGGATTATCAACTGAGATTCTCTTAATGTCTCACCTGATAAGATGGTGATGGCATGTACTCGAGTTTTGTAAACTCCAGTGAAACCTAAAACTTCTGACAGTTAAACTTCAGACTCTTCGTGCCAGCTGTGATTTGTGTAGAGGTGTGTATGTGTAGTAAGCACAGGATCGGAACAAGACATAGCCCTGTCTTTCAGAGGGAGGAGAGGGCCGCTAACTGTTCAGGTTGTGTCAGTCTTTGCTTCTCAGAAATAACTCCTGGAAATCTGCCAGTGTGTGTGTGTGCGTGTACAGATGAGCATGCAACACTGCAGTAGCTAGTGAGATAATGGAGGGAGTTGCTGTGGCCCCTTGAATGAGACAAAAAAATTTTATGTAATGGACATATAGCTGGGGAATTAAATGAAAATGGAACAAGTCAACTACCCGAGCAGCCCATTGCTTTGTGATGGGCAATGAAATTTTACTGCAAAAATGAAGAAAAAGATATAAAATACACCAAATATTTTAAGCGATGAGCTTTTACATTCCAAATATGTTGTACAATTAATTTCGTCCAGGCAAAGCTTCGCTACATGTGCTCAAAAACGTGGAGCGATGAGGGAGCCATATACATTCCACAGAGTCAGTGGCAGCGGTCAGGTGATCCTTTAGAATGACTGTGTGCCTCTCTGGTGACATATTGTTGTCCGGATTTAGAAGTGACTCAAAAAGGAAAACATTAGCAGCCTCCATACTGTACTGGCCAATTGTTGCCTGCTGTGTAGAGCCAAGGAATGACAATAAAGAAAGGAGGGCAGATAAAATGCGTGTGTGTTTGACAGCGTTTTAGGTTTATCGCTAACAGGAAAATAAGTAAAAATAAGAGACATATTTATGCCATCGACTCCTTTCTCATAACTGAGCAGTCTGTACTCCAGCAGGGGGGTTTATCTCAAAGCCGATGGCGCAGCACAAAAAGCTTTATCAGCTTTCTCACTTCAGGACTCTCCGGTTCTCCGTTCCCTTAAAGATCCGTGGTCAAGTTTGTGCCAAATTTGTGGGTCGTAGTTGAACTTGAGATCAAGTGATGAATTGCCAGTGTGACCAGGTCTTTTATCAAAGTCTGAGGTTAGCCAAACTTATTTGGAAAAGAAAATGACAGTGAAAGATAAAGTTCTCGCTTAAACTGTCTGTTGTAAAAAATGTTTATGGACATACGTGCACATTGTAGCAGTGCGTGGAGTTTTTCTGTGCAATTAAGGATTATTACCATAATTTTGAGGGCACTCACTTTTAGTTTTACCTCCAAACAAGATAAAATTAAGATGATGTAGCTTGACTGCTGGCTCGTTTACAACCCGTGTGATCGTCTGACCGCATGTTTCTCGGCCTGTCAGGCTTTGTCGTAGCCATATGTTCCCACATCTCAGCAATTACATTTGCGAGTACGATGTTATCATGTCCAATAGAGCTGATAGCCAAAACTATGAAAATATCCCAGTTGTAATAAACTGGAATGATCCTGTAATGTCACCCACTCTTCTCTAAACACACAGGAGCATCTGTTTATTGCTGCCGTGTGTTTTCACAAATGTGTGTGCTGGGTTATGTATACACAAAAGTTATAGCATCCTTACACGCGTATCGGTTTGTGTATAAGAGTTTGTTTAAGCACTCACATTCATGCGCACAGGTCTGTGTGTGTGCGTGTGTGTCTACCTTCTTTCTAAATTAGCTGCTTTTAATAGGGTAGGGGCATCAATAGCATCCCAGTCCGCCTCTCAACCCCCCCCCCACCACCACCACCTTCCCTTCTAGCCACCCTCTTTGCTTTCCCTCCCCCCTCGTAAATTCCTCCAGGTGCCTTGTGGGATTCCTGGACCTCCGTGAAATGCGAACTGCCCCTCGTAACTCCCGTCGTAAGCGCTCTCGTAACGCGCTTCATCGTGTCTCGTAATGCCCCCTTTCCCCCCCCCGGAGAGGCAGCAGTAAAGGCCGAGACAGAGGAGCTGTGAGGTTTAATGGGGGGAGTCAGAGCCATATTAAATACACAGCTAAAAGACATATAGACCCCAGGCAGGATTTGATTAAACCCTGTTTAGTGCCCATTTCTGCCGTAGCTGTCACTTGGAAGGGTTGTAAAAACGTGCATGTTAGCAAAATGTGTGCAATATTTTAGAAATGCAATTCATCATACGGATGTAATTGTGTGATCCTCTACTTTTATGGTGTAACAGTTTATGTTCCTAAGAAATACGAGCAGCGGCGCAGCAACACCTTTATCAAACAACCACTTCTTCCTTCTACCCACGTCCCGTTAGCTGAAGTTATTCGGTATCAGGTGTGTCAGTCGTGCTGTGTTCATCTGCGTTCTGAGAAAATCATCAGAACAGAACAGAACACCACAGAGGGACCGGGTGTACTCCTCGCCGCCAGCTTCCCGAATCCATTTCTTCCTGTTTGTTGACGAGAAGCAGTGCGGGGGATGTTACGCCACTGCGGCGTTGGTGGCTGCCATGTGTACATTTGTCACAATATCTGAGAAGCGTGGGATTGTTTACAGTGAACACATGCTGGCGATGGCAGCAGTAATGAACGGCGGAGAACATGATAAGTTGGACGAGTCTGGATCAGCGCCTGGATGTCCTGGCTCCTGATCCTGCCGTACTGTGTGCATTTTGGGAACTTGTAAAGCTCCTTGTGCGAACAGCCAGACACCCTCAAAAGAAGGCTGAGCGATGAAAGCGGCAAAAAATAGATCAATGTCTGAGTAGCCCGTGTTTATCGACCTCTGATGGGCTGTACAGGAGAACAGGGAGGAGGTGTGTGCGTCTGTTTTGTTATCCACCAAAGCTATTCTTGGCCTTCTGGTTGTCAGCACATTTCACTGTGAAGAGTTACACTTAGCTCTGATGTGTGTGTCTGAATAACTGTCAGATCCAAGACACACACGTATCTGTAGAAAACGCACTTTTTCCGCACATCGACTACCAGAGTTGCTTGATTTATGCCTGCGTTTGCCAAAAAGTTTACGTTCGGTCGGATGACAGCAGACGCATAAGCGCATCCCTCATCCCTCATTTCACACCTCTGAGCGGCACCTGCCAAGTACCCGGGCTAATCAACACTTACTATTTGCCCCTCGTGACATAACGGGAGAGTCAGGGAGCATTGAGTTTACCTGACCAATCTCTCCTTTAATACCTAACTAATCGTCTCCAGTGGCAGCCAGTCTGTCCTTCCCCTTAACTCCAAAACTGCCAGCTCACGTGGGTAACTGATTTATTCATCCAGTCCAGGTAGATTTAAAGCCCTTGACAACTTGTTTTCAAACCTTTGAACCAAGTTTTCACCAATATCATCACTTTCATCATTCTCTTCCATCAAAAAATATCAATACATTATGTTATTTATTGCTGTAGAAGCTAAAGCATGCTTTCCATATAAATATCTGCTATAAGTAGGAATAAGTACAGGAGGCTGCAGGCTCAAAGGGATGGGATATCATGGTGAGGTGTCAAGTGGGTAAATAATACCTTCAGAGTGTCTCTTACAGATGCGAGTGCCGTTACAGATCTATTCGGGGCCACTATGGCCGTTTACACTGTGCAGATCAGGTAACCCAACGCCACTACTGAAGGCCTCCTGAGTCACGTTCGCACTCGCTGGAGACATGCGTTTTTTTCGGAGGGGCACTTGGCGACTGTGACTTTCAGCTTCCCCTCATCTACTTTGCACCCTCACACACATTCTTAAATCCCCATCGCCATGGTGCCGGGGCTGCCACAATGCTTGTTAAGATGTGCAGTTGTTATCAGCTGGGTGTCGCATTACAGGATGCGTGCCGCTGTGCCAACATGAGACATGTCCTATTCAGTCTCCTTGGGAATCGTCAAGACAAGTGAGCAGACGACCGGATACCATCCTGCCTCTTTCTGATAACCGATCACGTACATATTTCAAACTGGTGTCAGTCTCTTTGCTGATGGAAAAAAAAAAGTAAAGCCTGCACTTACCTGATGAAGATCCGAGCGGAATTGAAATGTTCTGTTTAAAATTTTTTGTGCAGAGTCATTTGTGCAGACATTACTCATCGATGCAGATGAAATATGATGAATGACGGCCCCTTTATTAAAAATACTCATCTTCTTACACTCTGGGGATCACTTGCTGTTACTTTTGGATTACTTCATTTCCCAAATCGTCTGAATTTTTCAAACCAACACTCAATTTCTTGGAATCTCAAACTGGGGATTTCTTCTCTGTTTTCTCACAATTTAAATTCTCTTTAAATTCCCAAACAAGATATATTTTTTTGCAGTCAATACCAATTCCTATCAGTCAAAATTAAACGGCTGGATTTTTCATTATTCATATGAAAGTAAAGGCAAGTGTGTGTTTGTTTCTGTGCATGTATTGTTTTGCCCTGTAATATGAGGACACTCAGGCATATTTCTGCATGCAAAGAGTGTGACAATTGTGCATCATTGTTGTGCTGTGTTTGTGCTAATGTAGGTGTGCGTCTGGACCGGGTCCGAGGCGGCAGGCAGAAGTACAAGAGGAGAATAGACGCTGAGAACAGCCCGTATCTGCACCCACAGAACGTCTTGCCCCAGAAAAAGACATGTAGGTGCACAAACCAAAACTTGATATTAACTGCACTGCATATGAACATGACTGTAATACATAACAGCAGTAATACATAAAGCAGTTGTCCCACGTTAATGGATTACTTTATTGTAGTTATGACAGGCTCTTATTTTATCTGCGTTGTGGTCGGTGAGCTCAAAACAGTCCAGTCTTGTTTTCTGTGATGTTGTCTGTCAGAACACTGAATCATTTTTATAGCTGGTATTTGCTAATGAGTTGTCATTAATCACTGCCAGCTGAAATATTAGAAGTGAGGAGTGGGAAGCTTTGCGAGGCTGCGACAAAGTTCTTGTCTACTTTGCACTTTGCAAAGTGAAACGTTGCTGTCCTGCAAAACAAAAACACAAAAACACAAAAAGGCATGTCCACATTGTCAGCTTTTCATGAGCTAACAAAAAAAAGCCCCCGTTTTCAGCTATGTTAGATGATGCACTGCATTTTTCAGATCCTTCTTGGGGTGGGTTGGGGGGAGTTCAAATGATTTATTTAGCCTTAGATGTATGAGAATTTTCTCAACCCATAAAAGAACCTAAAATTCAGAATCACACTTCAAACTTTCCATTTCTCACAAAAGAGTTGAAAAACTTCATCAGTTTTAAGTTTTAAGTGACTTAATTAAAGTCATGCATGTGTTGTAAGTGGTATTGTGTCTGGCCATATTTGATGTGTCTTCTCTCTGCACTGTATTTAGCTCTGTCTTGCAAAACAGATCCTGACCTCAGTGAGTTACAATAATTTAAAAAATCTTCCATTCTCACTCCGGCAGTCTCTGTTGGCGGTGCGGTGGAGAACAAAGTCGTGTCTCTGCTGGTGGTGGCCGAGCCCGAGGGCATCTTTGCCATGCCGGACCCCACTGTACCCGAGAGCGACATCAAGGCTCTGACCACGCTGTGTGACCTGGCTGACAGGGAGCTGGTGGTGAACATTGGCTGGGCCAAACACATCCCGGGTAAGGTTGGGGCCGCCCCCTCCACCTGTCCCCCTCCGTCAGTCGGCAGTTCGCTCACACAATCCGCCGCGCACGTTAGCTCACATTAAGTCTATAATCAGGTCAGAGGAGGAGGTTGTTGTGACTTGTGGTTGCCAAGACGCTCGCTTGATGCCCAGGGGAGAGAGGTGGCACGTGTGTTATCTGTCAGTCATCCTGTGTGTGTGTGTGTGTGTGTGTGTGTGTGTCATGCCCTTGCTGACCAGTGTGTGTATCTAATATATTAACAGAATGGCCAGTGACCACCTGGAGGTTTTAATTCATTTCCTGGGCTGCATCATTCTCCCTGTGCTGCCCAGATTACAGAACTCCCCCTGACACTTGGAAACACACTTAGCTTCTCCTCTGACACAGGCACAGCAGGAGGGATGGAGCTTTTTTTCCTTTGGATGAGAGGGTGGAAGAGAGAGGGGAAGTGTATTCTGACAGTTTAGTGGGATTAAAATGCTGGTAATGCAGCGATGTTGACGGTTGTAATCGTATGTGATGGTGACCAAGCTTCTGCTCTGGAGATTCTCACGAATGAAAAACATTTGGCGGTACTATTCACACTTTGGGATGTGTGTGCTTTTAGGCCACCTTTGGAGGAAAGAAAAAAAAATCTCTTAAAGCTACAGTTTGATAAAAAGTAGAAAAGGTTAAAATATATGGGACTTGAATGAATGAATAAAATGAAATAAATAATGAGCTCCGGTGCTGTTTCAGTGTTGATATTAGTGCTGCGATAATTAGTCCTTGAATCAGTTATTTGCGAAATAAAAAAATGAACAACAACAAGCTAAACTGCTACATGATTGATTAACCCAATTATTTTATGGGTTAATCCGTTCTTTCTCAGGCCATGAAACATCAGCAAATAGTGAGAAAAGGCTGTTATTGGAGAATGATGGACACTTTTTCTTGAATAATAATAATTCTCAAATAAATTTTCTGTTGGTTGAATTGTCAATTAATCGACTAATTGCTTCAGCACTACTACATTTTTGATAATCTATCATTTAGGTCCAACATTTCAGTCAAACATGCCCACTAATCTCCGTCCCCAGCTTCTCAAATGTGAGGATTTTGAGCTTTATTTAAATTATGAATTGCACATATTTGAATTTTTAAATGCTGGTCAGACAAAACTGCCAATTTGCAGATGTCACCTTGGTGTTTGGCAAGTTGTGATGGACACTTTTAATTAATTTTTTGACATTCTGTAAATGAAAAGCAGCGGCCTGTCTGTGGGTCATTACAAAGTCGCACAAACTTTGCTCAGAACCGCACTTTATCCAAAGTCAGCGTGGATCCATAAGTTTCCAACGGCAAATACTACAAGCAGTATTTTGGAGAAAATTAAAGGGGAAAACTGGATGTCAAGTTAATCAAAAAAGTACAAAAAGGAGGAACATCCTTATTGGTCGTACTATAAATGGTAAAAGGTTCCAGCAGTGACCGGTATACTGGAGGCTTTACTGTCTCTCCGATTTCTCTTCTTCCTGTTTTTCCTCTAACTGAAACCCAGGCTGCTTTATCAGCCGTGGTTATCCACACCCACAACATCACCAGGGAAACACCTGTTTTTTTTTTGTTGATGTCTTGTCTCTGAAATGCTTACAATACAAACAAAGCAGGTGTGTGTGTGTTGTATCTCTCTCGACTATATTAGTCTCCCCACGTTTTGTCCCACACAGTGGGCACGAAGAGCAACTGCTTGAGAGGCGTGTGCTGGTGTTTGTAGTCCCTCATCAGCATTTTTCCATTGTTATATGAAAAAAGGAGTAACAGAACAGCCCCCCCCCCCCAAGGCTGTTGCTGTCTGTTTCTTTTGTCTTGATGGTGTTGGCGCACGAGACAGACGGAGTCCAACTGATGGGTGTATTTGCAGCCCTTTGCCAGTGGACGGTTTGGCTGAGGAAGTGGAGCAGCGATGAGACGCAGATACCCACCTGAGGGAAGGGGGGGGGCAGGCGTGATTTCATCGAACTGTCAAGCACATCTTACTCAAACTTTTGAGATGTCACAACTCTAAAACTAAATTAAAATGCAGCAAAATGTTCTTTCAGAAATTCTTGTTCTCAAAGTAACACCCCCAATGAACATTTCCTTTTTTTATTGTCGACTAAATCAAATCAAAAAGTCACATTTAACTTTATTATCCAAAACACTAAATTCATTTGGTCAAAGGCACAGAAAACACACAGATGCAGTACAAAAATACCTACACTAAAACAACAGAGGCAATCCATTAAATTCACATTATCTAATCTCCATGTTGAGTCTTGTACAATATATGTTCTCCATCCTGAAACCTGCGAGCACAGGATATAAAAGCATCTATCCAAGCATTTCATTTTCAGTACTAAAAAAAACTGTTATCAAACTGTTACTTAAAATATTGTCTCACCTGTGATTTGGAAATTTTGGTCAGCAACACTATTTTAATACAGTAGAACTGAGTGAGAGAAAAAACAGAAAGACAGAGAAAGAAAAGGGCACATAAAGAGAAGAAGGATTTTTTAAAAAGACAGAAAAAAAAAAAAAAAAAAAAGTGACCTGACAAAGAGGGACAGCAGCATCATTCAAAGAGCAGGTTGAGAAGATAAAAGAGACAAAGACAGAAAGGTAGATAGAAAAGACAAACACACAGAGAGAATGGGTATATAAAAAAAAAAGACTGCCCCCTCCTAGCAGCGTAATGGCCATGTCACATCAGCTCTGGATGAGTGGCAGGCCACACAGCCCCCGTCGCTGGGAGAACCAGGGTCCTGGGCGTAGTGGCCTGGGCCATCTGAGTTCTTTGCCCAGGGGGAGGTGAGTGTGACGGGGCTACTGTCCTGGCTGTTCCCCCTCCTCCGCGTCTGCTCTTATCAGGCAGATTGACAGTGATGTGGTCTGAAGTCTGAGGGCCAGACTGGCAGATGAGCTGGCTAAAGACCAACTGCCCTCGTTGCTTTTGGCCTTTTTGAGTCTGTGCCGCAAGTTGGCTGTCGAAAGTGTGTGTGAGAGTGACTGTGGTGTGACTGGCTGTGTGTTAGTTTTGATAAGATACAGCTCACACTGGCAACATAATTCTCCCCAAATGTCAACACTCTTTGTTGCTGTCGGTGTCCTTTGCTTTGTCCTTTAAAAACATGCTCTTTTCTGTGTATTGAAGGTTTAACTTGTATTTGACCTTAACATCTATCAATATATTGCTTGAGATTTCATCACACAGGCCTAAACATAAATACACAAACACACACACACACACACACATTCACGCCAGTCTCTGTCCCTGATCGATGGTCCGGTGCCAGAATACTGATCCCTATCGACCAATGAAATTGTGCACAGACAGCGTTTCCAATCAATCAGGGAGCGATAGTGGGGAAACAGGCGCCACTGACGTTCCCATGGTGATTGTAAAGAGCAGGGGATCCTGATAACAATCACTGATGGTGTCAAAAACACAACCCCCACCCCACCCAACCCCCCGGCCCCGTAAAATCATCTGTTTAATTACAGTAAACGTCAGTGTGTGTACGTGTATCAGTGTGTGTGTGTGTGTGTGTGTGTGTGCAGGTTTATGTGGGGAGGATGATCAGGTTTAATCATCCTCCTGCGGGGTGTAATTGTCAATCAAAGTAGGTGTGTCCCACAGAGCGTAATTAAATTCACCACTGTCCTTTGTTATGCCCTCTGCTGTGTGGCCGGCTTTTAAATAGACCATTCTGCCACAAAACATATTCTGTATTATCAATGATATTAAAGTCATCCACACATTAAATTTGTCATTAGTGTAATTATCAATGTAGAACTGTATAGAATGAACGGCAAAAAAGAGAGATGGATCCACTCTG
The DNA here is from genome assembly GCA_016785225.1 of Psettodes erumei. Lineage (NCBI taxonomy): Eukaryota > Metazoa > Chordata > Actinopteri > Pleuronectiformes > Psettodidae > Psettodes > Psettodes erumei. Next base: position 1,390,753 of record JAFBJZ010000358.1, read on the forward strand.
AGCCCAAAAACCATAAAAATTTGCATCTCTTGGGAATGGACTTTCTATTTATTGGCCCATGTTGGGTGTGGCTGCATTTTATGAGATAGTTACAATGCAAATGCATTTAACATTATAACAGGACTGGGATTTTCAGCACCTCACGCATATACGTTGGTGGTTTGGTTAACTTAGCATAAAATTAACAAGAAGCTATATAATGTAAGAAACAATTAACCTGATTGATTGATTTATTATTTACATTTTTATTAAAGGACATCGTCGACTCTCAGACTATAAAATCATTAAACTAAATTTAAAACTTTTCCGACCCAAGTACAGTATCTCTGAGGTGTACATTTTATGCCCTTTCTCTTGTAGGATTTCCTTCCCTCTCGCTGGCAGACCAGATGAGTCTCCTGCAGAGCGGCTGGATGGAGATCTTGATCCTGCGAGTGGTGTTCCGCTCGCTGGCCTTGGAGGACAAGCTGGTGTACGCCGAGGACTACATCATGGACGAGGAGCAGTCCAAGCTGGCGGGGCTGCTTGACCTTAACAACGCCATCCTCCAGCTGGTGAAGAGGTACAAAGCCATGGGGCTGGAGAAAGAGGAGTTTGTGGTCCTCAAGGCTATCGCACTCGCTAACTCAGGTAAAGGGACAGTTATTACAGAGCATTATTATCACAGTTCTGTGTAAATAATGCACACACCTTCAGTTCTCGATTCCGTCTCTTCTGTTAGACTCCATGCAAATTGAGGACTCAGAAGCAGTTCAAAGACTCCAGGATGTACTTCATGGGGCCCTCCAGGACTACGAGGCCACCCACCATCCGGAGGACCCCCGGCGAGCCGGTAAACTGATCATGACGCTCCCCCTCCTCCGTCAGACGGCTTCTCGTGCTGTCCAGCACTTCTGCAGCATCAAACAGGATGGCCGTGTGCCTATGCACAAACTGTTCCTTGAACTTCTGGAGGCCAAAGCCTGACCCGAATACAGAACGCAGCGAACTCCTTCATTCTGACCGCTGGTGCAGAGGTCAGGGTGAGAAGAAGTGAAGGATAACGGGTAATGGAAGGGTGTGACACCTTGTACTTGTCCATTTCCGCTTACGTTTGACAGTACAGTTTTGAATTTGCGGTCGCCAGGACTCAGCCGGAGCTGCGCCGGCTCCTACTTCCAGTGAACGTTCGGAAAAAGCAATCACATATTGCGTTTAGTGTCCCGGCGCCACGGATGCTGTCATCTTTGCTGTTTGTGACACTAATTTAAATGTGCTTACCTGCTTCAGAAGCTGAAGACAGATGACCAGACAATGTAAAAGCAGAAGAAATCGCCTTCTAGAGATATTTACAGTTACATGCCAAAAGTAGAGCTTCTTTTGTCGAAAAGACCACCTGATACTTGAAGACCCTCATGGATTATGTCATCCATCTTGAAGCCTGTTAATATGCATTCTAGTGCATTTAGAGAGCCTTTTAAATGATCTCGTTTTATTTGTCCTTTTTGTATAGAAAAGGTAAATGTGTCCTAAGAGGTGCAGTAAGTCTTGCCAAAGAGTAAAGACTCATACTATTGAATAATACCAGCAAACGTCCACAACATTATAATGTGGCCTGTGAGACATTCACATAACCTGCATCCCTGCTCTGTTGCGTATCGCAAAAATATCTATCCAGTCACGACATTCATATGAAGATGATTAAAGGAAGCAGTTAAGTGATCGCATTTCATGAAACAATAATCAGCCTCCTGGTTTTAGTGGAAAATTTCAGGGAAAGAGTACTAAACACTTCATGATCCAACAATACTACAGCAAAGTGATATTTATTTGAAAGTGGCTCTGTTCTTTTGCTGTTTGTTTTTTTAATTTACTAATGTGGCATTAATGAAGAGTAGATGAAAGCAATTACAGTGGGTAATGATTTTTTAAAGATTTTTAAATGATATCATTGTAAGATAATTTTTTTACTAGCTTCTTTGCTGCAGCACTGATACCTATGTGTGTATACCATATCATGAAATTCAAGACAACGTCAGTATAAGTGGAGTCCGTACTTGAAGATCATAATGTTGTAGAGATGTGTAGATGCATAGATATAACTTTAACTATGTAAAATGGCTGCCATACTGTATAATCTGGATTAGGGAGGCGCTCGGTGTCCTTTCTATGGTAGAAATCTATGTGTAGGATGAAATTTGTGCACTATTTTTGCTTTTAGCCATAAAGTTTGGGGAAACCGGTGATGGCGCTCTGTTAATCTCGTGTGTTTTGTGTGAAGAGTATAATTCTATCTGAAATTCGTCTTTTTTCCGCACATGTTAAATGAAGGGATTGAACTCGGAAGGAAACTCAGTCCAATAAACATAAAGCTCCTTATTATAGTCCTTAATGCGGGGTACTGTGATACAACGATGTGCATAGTTTTGTGACAAGATGATGGCAGCAATACGACGGTTTAAATGTATGTTCTGTACCTTTTGCTGTATATACGTCATGTCCTATGCCAACAGAGATGTTTAAAGATGCAAATAAGCTTTGTCTGGATGAGCTGTGCCGTGCTATTTCATTCTCAGGTGGATTCTTGGGCAATAAAGATGATCCCCATAATGCAAAAGCTCATCATATCATTTGAGTGTCATCTTTCTCAATAAAAGAGAGGAGGGTGGGGGGGGAGGCTTTGAAACAAATTCATTAAGGGCTGGTAAGTAGGCACAGTCCATTCTGCGTGGTCTGACAATGGACTGTCATTTCCAAGTCAGGCCCATTATGTCACATTTAAGCCATCAGAGCCCAGTTGGAGATTTATAATTAACAGCTGCAATGTAATGAAGTCTAACAGCGGCTCCAGGGAGTGCTGGTCATCAGATGCCCGTTGAGGCTGATTGGGGGAGTTGCAGCCAAGTCATCACTTCCTCATACAATATTTAGCACGTCTCAGCAGCATTAGGGTCCTTAATACACTCGTTGAAAAAACACTACAGAGTCACTGTAAGCAAACACAAGGATATTTTTATTCATCTTTTTTTTGACATGCATATTTTTAGCACTCATCACAATTCAGTAAGTTTCTGAGTCGCATTTACTACTAATTCCTCAAACAATGTCACAGGAGCAAATCCTTAATGTTTTCTGTAGCATATTTATTATTTCCTCCGAGGAGGTTATGTTTTTGGTTTTGCTCTTTTTTTTATACACACAATGTCAATGCATTCACTTTGAGTGCGTTCTGAGGACATTTTTGTGCCTTACCATTCTATGACATTTTTCATGATGTTTTCATGCCTCCATGACATTTTCATCTTGATGCCTGACAAAACTAAGACATTTTTCAGTCACCCGAATTATGTTCCTTGTCATTCATGATTTATTTGGTGTTTCCTGTTTTATTTCGGTAGCATTTGTCTTGTTTTGCCTCTGATCCCACATTGTGTCAGGTTTGCCGCTCCTGTGATTACCTGCATCGATCTAATGAGCTGCACCTGTGTCCCGTCGTCTTTCAGTCTATTTAAGCCCTGTTTCCCCTCCCTTCTGTTTAAATCTTCCAGCGTTATTCCCCATGTTCCTTCTTAGTTTGTTGTGACCCCTGCTGGAGTTTTGGACTGTTCCCAGTACCAGACAAACCTTTACTCCTGCCAGAGTCAGCTCTGTCATTCCCTAGTTTATATAAAAAAAGGTGTGCCTAACTATAGTTTGTCCTTTTTTGTGATATTTTTGTCCCTCAATATACTAGGACATATTTATGCTATTACTCATGCAATGATATTCTTACCCCCATCATGGAGGTTATGTTTTGGGGTGTGTGTTTGTTCCTTGTAAGCAAGACTATGCAAAAAGTAATGTAGGCATTTTCAGAAATAAAATGTGTTAACCACATTTCTTACAGACTGATCAAAGCCAACATCATGTTTTACACCGTTTATTTTGAAAATGTAATTGGAAATTGCTTGGGTGAGGAGTGACTCCCTGCTTTTATTAGACTGGTGATTGAAGAAACAGATATTTATTTTGGATTACATGGTTTTTGATTGACTTTACAGTTGATACAGGAAATATTAACTGGAGGGATACGCTGCTTTCAGTAGAAATCAGTCACGAGTTGATCTGTAACGTGAAGGATACCTTCTTGTTTATTCATATACAATGAGAAAAAAAGTATATTTATGTATCTTACATTTATATAAGTGATGAGAGGAGAGAAGAGCCAACAAAACCTTAAGAATGATGATGGATGAATGCATAGAAATAAAAATCTAAATCCAAGTGATCCCATTTGTCCTATATCCTCCTGATGTGTCAGCAGAAGCTAAATAATCTCCTTATTTACCTGTGTTTAAAACTCACCACACACGCACACCAGGGGATTTGGAACAAACTGGAGATTTTTCACCACATCAGCCATCAGTGAGTTAGTGATCTTGAGTGATATATCCCCGTACGTCCCTCTCCTTAAATGAGTTAGTATGTGTCTAGTGGCCGTGTCGCCCAGACGCCTCGGTGATGGATGAGGCCCGGAGGAGATGGGCTGTAAAAAGAAAAAAAAAAAAGAAAAAGAAAAAGGCTGAATCTGGCACTCAAGGGTGAGATCACTTCCTCAATAAAAAAGCATTGTCCCGAATCATCACAGCAAGGTATGAATGCTGATTAGGGTATTAGACAGAGGAGTGCTTGTCTGTAAAAATAAATCAAATGAGCTCTTAGTTAATGTGGGGGGCCCTCAGACACAGAGTGGTGATGGGATCAAGGACTAAATATTTAAATATTTAAGTGTTGAATAATCCATTTGTTTTGTACGATTATGTAGCATAATCTATGTAGCAGATTTTGTCCTTGTTTTGCTGCAGACAATGGCCCTTAACACTCAGCAAGATTTCACCTTAAAAATGGGATTGAAACCTGAATTTCAATTCCAGTTGAGTTTTTAAGACAGTGTCCTAAAAAACAATATTCATGCAGTGTTGTTAATCAATAAAATATAAACAGGAAAATGAGTTGCATGTTACAGCCGTTACATTCTAAGGATGGTGAAATAATGATTACAATTTTTACATGATCGCTAGTTTCTGTCTTTTTTCTTAAGATTCCCCCTACAGAAATGTCATACATGTTGTAAAAAATACTCTTTTTCCCTTTGTTGAAAAAGATTCTGTCTCTGTCATTGTGCAAATATTCACTCAAGTTTAAATGTTTCAAACAAGATTTTTCCAAGATGTTTTGTACATCTTTGTTTATTGAAGCACAATTGTTTCCAGACTAGTGGAGATGGTAAAAAATTATGCAAGCTCCCATTAATGTTGAGCATAGAGAAACCTCCTAGTAGACAAATGTGAAAACACACCTCATTCTGCACTGTGAAGGTCAAACATTCAAATTAAGTAAGTTAAATTAAGTTGGAAAACAGATTTAATTAAAATATTATCATCTGCGAAGCCCCATTACCCAGTATTGTGTGTAGAATTATGTTTAGTTCTGCAATTTTCAGGCAGAAGAAGAAGACATGACCACAAATCAGCAAGATATTTCAAATTGATCCCAATCCAGCCGCCTCAAATTCTCCCAGACTTCCACCCGGGCTGCTTATTTTTAAAAGTATGCAGCACTATGAACACCCACTGTTATTTAAATTTGCTGCTGTGTCTTCCATCTCAGCAGATGGACAACTGTCCACGTACAGTTGGAGGTCACTGGAGAATGACTTTTTTTCCAATCAGGGCCTTCCGCTCTCTGGAAAGTGCTGCTTTGTTCTAAAATGAAAGACCAGAGGTGCAGGTATTTTTGAGCATGCAACTGTTTTCAACTGTTCTCAGAGTGACACTAGCGCAGTTATAGCTGGGACGCAGGATAAGGAGCTCTGCAGCTGTGCCTGCATAATGAGTTCCTTCTCTGCTCCCACTGACTCATTAAACTGGATGCTGCCTCGCAACAACACAACCAGCCATTGCTGGTTAGCACCACCGTGTGGTTACAGGGAACATCACAAAGAACAGCAGGGATTCAGGCCTGAGCAGTGAGGTCATGTTGTTCTCAGAACTATAGTAGTTTGCAGGACCATCTAATTCTGTTATTGAGGCTATTATTGTATTCATAAAGGTTTCAAAAATTAAACCAGCAACAAAACCCCTTTTGCTATACTAATCTGGTGTCACATTTGTCATGTAAACATACAACTGCCTATTGTAGTAATACTGCACAGTATAAACTCAGTGTCTTTACACCAATAGAGGTCACATATATGTTTGTATATGAATGCATATATTTGCACATGAGGCACTTCATCTCGTAAGAAATGACTCCAATAGTGCACCTGAGGAGAAGAGCGGTGATATATGTACTACCATTCCGCTTTGGGTAAACTGAAACCTGACTCCTGGCTGTTACCATGGCACTGCTGGAGAAAAGCAAAGGTTGATGGGAGTTTTAGAGGGATTGGGGCACCAGTTTGTTTGAGGCTCAGCAGCTCTGACACTATACCGTGTTCCTTCCTTCTGCATTCTAGGAAACATCAGGCTCGGGGCGGGGATCAAGACATGGGAATACTTTCTTCGTCAAGCGTTGCCTCATTTGTGTGGCGTTGAAGAGAAGGAGTCAGCAAGTAAAAGTATCAGGTGTAAAATATTGATGTGGCGACAGGTGTGATCCTAAACGCCTGGCAGGTCTCTGCCCCCCTGATCGATGTATCACACAGCAAGGGGCTGCCAGCACGCCCGCCACAGGCTGAACCACGGACCTCAGCACTGGTGAGTTTCTGGGTGGACAAACTTTGCTCTTTCTCTCTCTGCAGTATTTTTTTCTATGATTCCTCTCACTTATTTCTCTCTCTGTAAATCTACGACATTACGACGAAAAGGTTGTGCAGGAGAGCCTTTCCTGGAACATGCTGGACAGCAGTATGAAATATCCTCACTAACTGGCCCCTAACCAGGCCTCAAGGGTCTGGAAAAAATACCAATAAATATTCAAAGTCCTGACATATTTAAGACTACAGAAATCTATTGAAATATAAAGGGATAAAATAGTTTGATTAAGGATTGTTGTGCTATGTGCAGGCCAGAAACTCTGCCGTACGAGCCATTGTTGTCTCCAGTTACATTGTTATCTCCTCCACCATGCATGTGTGATCATCTTTCTTTCTCACAGAGTTGACTTGTGATGTAGTTCTATCAAGTGTAAACCTTACTGAGGCCATTACAGAGAGAAAGTGATTTTGAAAGAAAAGGACTTGCACGTGGATTTCAATGAGCAACTCAAATGGTGCCAGGAATGAAGCCATTCGGAAGACTTAATAATTCAAATATTGCCTTACAATATTATATGTGTTTTCTATGATCTGTTAAAAAACAGCTAAGGGTAATGTCTTTATGTCTTTATGGATATATGAGATTACAATCCAGAAAAAAAGGATGGTACTCTTGGTATTTGAAGTGACAAAACCACTGTAACTGGGTGATTAAAGGGAGATACTGTATACTGTGGTTCATATGTTTCCCTCCAGATTCACAGAGCTCCACTCCTCCTGGAGGAGGAGGAGGAGGAGGAGGAAGGGGTGAGCAGGCAGAGGGCAGTCAGGGAGACCAGCCAGTCATCAAGGAGCTGTGGTTCATTGTCGTAATGGCAGGCATTGCCCTGCTGCTGCTGGCCATTGTATTAGGTGTCGTGCTTCATAAGGTGAGAGATATTACTTACTGATCTTTACATTTTACTGTACATGTTGAGGAAAAGTGCAGACATCACAGGTCACTGAATGGTATCAACAAATCGTCTGAGTGGGAAAAGCAAGTGTCAGTACTGGCGTGGGTGCAGACTTCAGAGAATTAGAAAAAAAAGTCTCTCAGCTTGTATGAATGCTCTCTATCCACTTCTCATGAAGAAAGCTTAAACAGCTTCTTGCTTTGTCTCCACTCACACTGCTCTAGGCCCTGAACAAACCCCCCTTCAACCGGGAGAGACCCCCACTGGTGGCTCTGCCCATGCAGAAGAGGAGCCCCATGGCTGTTTACCCACCCTCCGTTTTGGTGAGAGAGGGGTCAATTGATTATTAGGGGGGATAAATTAATTATAACTATATTAATTATAATTATATATTATTAACTATATAGGGTATAGATGTATAATGGAGTTATATCTGTGCCTCATTCTTGAGCTCATAATGTGCTTCCACAAGATTTTTTGTAAAACTAAAATGATAATTTCTAGAGAAATTAACGCACAAAAAATTTCATACAACAAATATCCATGAAATAGCATTAATGTCCTTGTAAAAGATGTCCCTTGGTGTGCTCAAGAATGAAGAACAAATATAAGTCCATATATAACAACTGTCAAGCACAGTTGAGAAAGAATTAACTTATGCAGTTGTTAAAGCTTCTCTCTCTTTCTCAGTTTGACACTGTACCTGACACGACAGGCTTCTCCAGCAGTGTAACACTCAAGGGCTTCATCATGAAGACCGAGGTGAAACTTAAAAAAACTCATAATTACCCACAAATGACAGTTTTGTTGTACATGTGGATAATGTGTTTAGTTTTTTGTCTTGACAGGAAGTTCTGGAAGCTAAGTGTGAACCCACCGATGAGGTCCCTCCGCAGGGTGAGCTCGGGATCCTCAGCGTGAACTCTCTGAGACGCAGCGTCAGCCAGGTGATGGACGGGAAGTCCCTCACAGGCGATGATGAAGCGTGGGACCCAAACGTTTCAGGCCATGACAGCGGGATGGTGAGAGACCCCAAAAAACATTTGCTGAACCTGTTCGGATGACAGCAACTGAAAAACTCTTCCCACTGAGTTGAATTGTATGTGGACAGAGGCTGCGGCACTTCACTTTATTTCTCTAATCTCACGCCTGTGCACCAACACATCAAAACATAAGTGGAGAAGGTGGACATAGTAACATGCTTGGACATTTATAAAGGTGTATCAAATCAAAACAAGCAAAACATTTCAAAGTGACCAGAAACCCAGTGCTGAGTCCTGTCTCTTCCATTTAATGAGCTCTGTTCTTGTCCCTTACAGTTTATGGATGACGAGGAATTTGTGGACACCATCAAAGGTTTCAGCACCGTGAGGAAAGAGCACACCATGTTCACTGACACCAACCTGTGACCTGTGGATGACCTCTGAACCTGACGGGACAGCGGCTCACAAATTCCATTTTGTTATATGAAGGAAGGGAAACTTCACTTAAACTCATGACGAGACCGTTGAGTCACCGTGGCAACTAAGAGAAGAAAAAAAGAAGCTTTAACTGTTACAGTGCTGACATCTAAACACTGGAAATGAGCAGAAAGACGAAGTACCTGATTTTGTGGAGAACTCTTGAGTCTGAAGGAATATGCTTGACATCCAAACATCTTATCATTGAATAAAGACTCACACACTGAGGAAAAGACCAAAGATATTGTGTAGTGATGCAATAGAACATAATTATCTATCTGAGCTTTTTAATTTTTTTTCCCTCTAGAGACAGTTTTTTTCTGATAATTTTATAAGAGGCATATTTGCTTTTTTTAAAATTTATTTTACAGTCATTTTAGTAACAGAAAAGCATAATCTGTTGTGAACTTGCACTGTCTGTCTGGTGAATCCAAGGAAACTTGAAACAATCTTGTGGATGCAGCTTGCAAGTGCCATTCAGTTAGCCAGTGGTAATGGAGAAGACTGTGCAAAATGGGGTTTTTTTGTGTCTTTTCTGAACATGTGCAAAAACTACTGCAGCTACGGTAAACTGAAAACTTATTAGCTGAAAAGAACACTCGTTGTTTTGTGTGTGGCACAGCAGGAGGGATCAACGGAGTACCAAACCCATCCAGCAGGAGGAGCACTAGCACTAGAAAAAGTTGTGTGGTTTGGAATATGTAGTACGTGAGCTAAGATATGTGAAAGCTGTTTGAGAATGTTCTGTCCTCTTGCTCATATTTTGGTGGAAGATGAGCTGTGGAATAATAAACAGGCCTCTAGCACACTGAACTAACAGTGACAGCAGTGAGGATTTTTATTTATTACTTCTACATAACCTGTCAGAACAGGTCAACCATACACTAACATTCTCACGTTTTCTGCTGTTGGTTCTGCCCCGTTGCTTAAATGGAACATCAAACAGGAAAATGTGGAGATTATGAGCTCGGTAATATGACATAATCAAAAGTCTGGGTGAGATCAGTTGAGAAATATGCTACAAATAATAGCCAGAGGATGGCTAATCTTGAGATTTTTAATAATGTCTGACTAAAATTCAGCTCTTTGCGAGTGATGACCAGAGGCCTTGGGGTTGATATTTGATCAGGATCTGCTGTGATATTTAAAATTCATGCAGCTCATACACTGCTGGATAGTTTGATCTGTAACAAGGCATCTTTTTTTACGAGTTGATGGCATTTTGTTTGAAAATTGTTTGGGTACAAAGAAACTATAGCTGTCAGTAAAATGTAGTGGAGGTCAAATAGTAAGACCAAAATTTGAATCCTACATTTCCCACAATGCAACTAAGTAGCATATTTTGGTAGACTTCCCCTATGAAAGGCCACATCTTTCAAACTCCACACCCCAGTATGTAACCCAGGCTTTTTTGCAAAATAGAAAATTGTAGTCTTGGGTGCTCCAGTGGCTTAGACATTAAAACACCAAACATGCACCACAACATCTCTGGTTCAAATCTCTGGAGTGATGACAACTCGAGGCCTTGGGATTTAAGGTGCCAATCGTGAACCACAACGTCCCTGATGTGGTCATCCCAGTCTCTCTCTCCCTTTATTTCTTGTGATCGCTCTTCTTTGAACTCACTAATAAAGGCATAAAATGAGTTCTCTGGGGAGTGGTTTCCTCCTTAGTGATGAAGCTGTTGACCAAATGTGGAGTGAGGTTGCTGTGGTTGGTGAAGGCCATGTCGGTGGGCATCCTCCCACCATTGTGGTCTTCTCATATATTAATGATATGACCGCAGCTCTGCCTCAGTATTGTATATGTAAGGGTGGACCGCTGCAGTCAGTCGTCTGGGTGGCATTTCTGTCTGCAGGGCTGCTAGGAGCTGGCCTGGGAACCGTGGCCATGGTTGGGCTGGGGCCAGGGGTGGCTGGAAAGGTCACTGTGGGAGCTGCGGTAATATCATCAGTGTCCTTGAGAGCTATTCTGCAGTCTCGCTCCTACCCGGGGGCCTGCAGCAGCACAGGGGGAATGCTAGGAGCAGCTTGAGCGGCAGTGATCTGAAAAAATTTTTTTGGTCTGGACATTGAAGGAGGTGCGAGGTGTAACACTGAATGCAACTCTGCCGACAACATCAGAACATATAACCATCTCTCTTGTTGCCGTTGGGGCATCCACACTCAGGTGAATATACTAAAGGACCTTCTCATGGGGCCAGAGCTAATTCAAGGAATCAGCATGGAGACAGTCACCGCGGCAGCGGCACCTATGGGAGCCGGGGCACTCGGAGCTGCTGTGTTAGGTACCGCAGCTCTGGGGAGACTGGGGACTGTGGAAGTTCTGGTGGCTATACTGTCAGCTTTGACAAGTACTCTGAGTGGCATGATCACCACTGACGCCATGTTTACACAGATACTGACTGACACCTTAGTCCTTCTCTCCTGATGGTCACTACAGTAATAGTGCCTGAGCTCAATCACCAAACCTAGACAGAGAGTCTATTAGATTGTTGCCTGCTGATGTTAGGTACCTGTAACACTTGCATTTCTAAGGATTTCTGAGTTATAGTGCAGAATTTGTGTGCATGTGTGTAAATAGATGTGCTTGCATTAATATGTGTACACTGAGTGCAGTGACTGCAGTTTTGCAATTTAATTTAGTTTAAACAGTCTCCAGATTTTTTACATGAAATTACATTTTCCCATTAATCAGACCTTACATTTCACAAAATTGGGTATTTTTTATGGCTGCCAGCATTGACTGACACAGAAGGGTTAAAGTGGTGGATTTATTCACTGATAGTGTACATTGATACCATGTTATTCTCAAGGAAAATATAGGAATTATTAGTTCCAAGCAATAGAGAATAAAATATACCTGGTTTAGCTGACTTTTGGCGATGATGAACCTCTTTCCTCACTTCTTCACACCATCACTGCCACATTTCCCCAGACGTGATTACAAGCTGGCAGTTACTTTGGCTTCATCTTAGCAACAGTAACAGACGACCTGGTGTTTAGAAAAAGGTGGGGAGGAGAGGGAGGAGAGAGAAGCCAGGAATGATATCAGAAGACAGAAGAGGATTTTAGAGTAGATTATGTTTTGCGCAGCTTACTGTGAAACGTGGAAACGTGGATTTACGCACACAAAATATAACATCATTCTGCTGAGGAGATGGTATCAATGCAAATGGATAACCACCTGTGGCGCAGGGTTTTGCCGTGGCTGCAAACAGGACTTCAGCTGCAAGATGAGGATGCAAGTTGAAGTTTAAAATCTGCATTTTAAGGACTTAAACTGCGCTGCAATCAAACGAAGAAACATGGTAGTGCAGTTTGAAGGTAAGATACTTTTTCAAGGTGGATACATGGTCAAATTCACCCCGGAATGGAATAAGTTTCGGCACTGAAGATGATTTTTGCACAATTAAAACCTTGATAATGTAATTGTCTCCTGTAGTAGCATAAAGATGGGACACATCACAACTTTTTCGTGGAATGTGGCGTCCTGCGCACTTCAGGAATATTGAACACAGTATTACATGACTCCAGAGGATTGCCTTGCTTAAAACCAACATGTCTCTGAACCGGGTCCGTACAACGGGCACGGAGCAGTCTGCAGAGTACTCCGTGGAGTATGCAGCGCAGGCTCCCAGTGACCCGGGTCGGACGCGTGAGGTGACCGTGCTCCGGCAGACCTGCTGCCGCTGCCTGCCGCGCGCGGTGCTCCTCACCTTTATGCCCGAGTCGCTGGAGAGACTTTACCAGAGCTACTTCCGTCGCCAGAGGCAGGACAACCTGTCGGTTTTGGCGATGTTTGCCGCTCTCTTCAACAGCTTCGTCATCATCATGTGCGCGGTGGTGTACAGCGAGGACAAACTGGCGATGGTGGTGGTCGCGGCCGTGGGGCTGGCCGCGGACATCGTCCTGTACGTGCTGTGCTGGATGCACAAGCTCCCCACGTCGTCGGTCTCCCGCGGGGCAGTGCCGTACATACTGTGGCTGATGATCACCGTCCACGTTTTATGTTACATGGGGCTGAACTACGAGCGTTTCCCTCACGCCAGCGACTCGGTGGGCTGGCAGGCGTTTTTCAGCTTCTCCTGTTTTCTGACCCTGCCGCTGAACGTGGTGCCTCTCCTGCTGCTCACCGCCCTCTCCTCTGCCGTACACACCCTGGCCTTGGGGGTGACCGTCACTCAGAGGTTCGATGCCGACTTGCAGGGGCCCATGCTGGTTCGACAGGTAAAATACGTCACCTCAGAAAAAGTAACACCTGGAAGTAAAGGGGTAGAGGAGGCCAAAGGTGCAGAAGGTTGGTCACACAGATGTGGAGGGGGAAAAGGAAAAACAGTCTTCCGTCAAAGTGATCACAAATCATGTGGACAACGTTTCCTTTACAAGGAGTTAAAAGCCAAAGAGTTTGGGAACCAGTGTTTTAATACAGTTATTAGCTGAACTAACCCCCCTGTAACACTTGCCCCTCATTGTATCTTTGTATCATTGGCACAGTTATTTTTCAAACAAATAGTGTAATGATTTTTTTGTAACTTCATTATAGATTTTTTTCAAATACAAACACATAATGACTTTTGTGCCATAAAACATACACACGAAATGCAGCATATAACTCATGGTGTCCCAAAGCTCAAAGTAAAATTTGAAAAAGTTTTAACAGATGACAGATCTGTTTCCACAAAGCATCACAGGCAAACACACATCCTCTCTTTGCTCTCCAGCTTTTAGCCAACATCATGCTGTACCTGTGTGCAGCCATAGTGGGTGTGATGTCATACTACATGGCGGACAGGAAGTACAGAACAGCTTTTTTGGAAGCACGACAGTCACTAGAGGTCAAACTCACCCTGGAGGAGCAGAGTACCCAGCAGGTAAGTGGGGCACGCACACACACACACCCGCACAATCAGACATATATTCATTGATTAATGATACGATACATTTTTTTACTTTGGGCGGACGCATTACACCTATTCACAACCACGCAAATACACCTGTGAGGTAGAACACCATGTTCTGCCTTGTTATGGTGTGTTATGCTCAGTGCAGGGCTAATAGGTTGATTAGAGAGGCGGTTGTTTTCACCAGCGGAGACACCGTCAGGGACCTGACAAAATGCAGTCACCTTAACCTCTGTGACAACCAATACAACTGCTACCAAAACTGTGGGAAGATATGATTTGATATTTTCAAAGTACATTTTTTATTGGGTATATAATGTTCTTGATGCCTTGTGTTTGCCTATCCTCATTTTATTCACAGGTTACCATTTTATCTCTTTTGCATTGCTTTTTTTATTGTTGTTTTTTGTAGCTCCTCTGCTTTTTTCTATTTGTTGTTAACGGTCCATTTGCCATCTCGAGGTAATTATCTTTAGTGGGCAAAGAGGTGCAGACCTGTGAGAGATGTGAAGGCCAGGATAGAAAAGACTGTAAAGAGTAAATGAGGATAGAAAGACAGAAAGAAATGGAGAGAGAAAGTGACGGTAGAATTCCCAAAATGCCTTTTCACCGGGGGTTTTGGTAGAAGACAGATTGAACCAGCCAACCAGAACAAATCTGACCGGTTGACAGGCTCACTTGAGGATCCCTCTACGGTCTCCGTCATGCTCTGTGCACACATGGGACAGACCTCACACTTTTACTTGATTGTCTCTCCCTGCAGGAGGAGTTATTGCTATCTATTCTGCCCAAACATATTGCTGATGAGATGCTGCAGGGCATGAAGAACCAGGCCAATCAGAAAGAAGTCCAGCAGCAACAGTTCAACACGATGTACATGTACCGTCATGAAAACGTCAGGTCAGGCTCACAAAATCTTCTTCGATTATTTCGAGATGGAAAATCCAGGATGATGTGGGAATGGTTTTTTTAAAGAGTGATACAATTGCAAATTCTGCACTCTCTGCAGTATCCTGTTTGCTGACATTGTGGGCTTCACCCAGCTGTCCTCAGCCTGTAGTGCCCAGGAGCTTGTAAAGCTGCTGAATGAACTGTTTGCACGCTTCGATAAACTGGCAGCAGTGAGTATCAGTTTGTATTTTGGCTGCTGGGTTCTTCTGTGCTTAACTGTCCTCCACATGTCAAACAACTTCACCATTTTATTAGTGGTGTCATTTAAATCTGCACATCTGACCTAATTTTACAGCAACATCACCAATTGAGGATTAAGATTCTTGGCGACTGTTACTACTGTATCTGTGGCCTTCCTGACTTCAGAGAGGACCATGCAGCCTGCTCCATAATGATGGGCCTTGCAATGGTAGAAGCTATCTCGTAAGTAGTGACGCCCTTTGCAACTTTACGATGTGGAGAATTTTCATTTTGTCTCATAATGACATCAGAGACACCACAATGACCTTTTGCTTCCCCTCTTGTTCCAGGTACGTGCGAGACAAGACGAAAACTGAGGTGGACATGCGCGTAGGCGTCCACACGGGCACGGTGCTTGGAGGAGTGCTCGGTCAGAAGAGATGGCAGTTTGACGTTTGGTCCACAGATGTCACTGTTGCTAATAAGATGGAGTCTGGAGGGATTCCCGGGTAAGAGAGCAGCACCTCAGCATCACCTTCGTGGCGAGCAGTCGAGCTCTTTCATGTATTTTATTTTAAACAGTGTGCATGCTACACAGGAGAGTGCATATTTCCCAGAACACCAAGGACAGTCTGCACGGAGAATTCGACCTGGAGCCGGGGAACGGTGGAGAGAGATGCGAGTACCTGCTGGAGAAAGGCATCGACACTTACTTGGTTCTCGTGCCTAAGCAGGTGGCAAATGGGCTTAATGGAAATGTGAGTGGTTTTAGCGCTGTGCTTATTTTATTTTTCAAAAAACACTCCCTTGTTTCTTTCATGACTCACAGACACAAGATTTGCTTGAATCAAACCCCCCCCTCCAAAAAAACATGAAATGCGAAGCTTTTCCAACATCAACAGCTGTTTTTCTTGCTTCTCTTCCCTCAGACCCCCGGCACTTTGTCCAACAGAAATTCAAACCAGTTGATCAACACCACGGCACCCAATGGGAATGCGGCTTCACCACAATCCACACCCACTGAGTCGAAACATGAGGTGAATGATGATAAATGCATTTATTCACTTCCATTAGCCTGTGATGAAAGTAACCTCCTGCTACAGAGACATAGAGGTTTATAAAAGTGCTCTCTCATATAGTAAGTGCACTTGATAATCTTACCTTCATCCATCTCTGTTTTTCTTATTCTCAGAGGAATAAGATGGTAGAGGAGCATGTGATCAACAGACGACTGCAGCAGGAGCTGCTGGAGAGAGAGACTAAACAAATGTAAGAAAATAAGAGAAAGAAAAAGAGGAATAAAAAGGAGAGGAGATGAGGATGAATGTGGCATTAGAGGGCTGTTAAAGGAAAATGGAGACAAATCTTAATGTTATAATACACGAAGCATCCTGTTTTTTCTCACAGAATGAAGGATCATCAGATCAACCCTGTGTCGCTGCGTTTTGTGGACGGAAGTTTGGAGGAGCATTATTCCTCAGAGAAGGAGAAGCGGAGTGGAGCCGCCTTCAGTTGCTGCATGATAGTACTCTTTTTCATCACAGCAATGGAGGTGTTCATAGACCCAAAGTGAGCTTGCGTATATGGCTTTTATGAATGAAGAGAATGCATGCCTAACATGGAAGCTGAATGCATGCAGAGAAAATTCTCAGCTGCTTTGAATTCAAATATGAACCTACTAGGAATATAAACTACCTGATACTTTAATGGTTGTTTTGTTTGGGAAATTGACATTTGTTAGAAATTGTTTGAAATTGAGTGAACATGTGTGTTCTTGTTCTAGGTTGGCAGTGAACTATGTGACTCTTGCAATAGGGGAGTTATTGTTGCTAATCCTCACAGTGTGCTCCCTGGCTGCCATCTTCCCCAGGGTGAGAAGTGTATAGTTTTTTAAAAAATCATAGAGTTATTGTCACCACTGATTTGTGTAATTAGATTTCTGAGTAAAGACTGAAGTTACCTACAGGATGCCTGTGACCTGCTGAGTGTACAAATTTGAAAGTGACACTGATGTTTGTTTGGCACAGATGTTCTCCAAGAGGTTGGTGTCTTTCTCAATGTGGATTGATCGCACCCGGTGGGCAAGGAACACATGGGCCATGGCAGCCATATTTGTTCTTACCATGGCTGTGATCGCTGACATGGTACGATTCCAAGACGTGACGTGTGTGTGGGTGTATATCGTCATTGTGTGTGTGTGTGTTTGAGTGTGCATCTTACCAAGTGTGTGTTTCCACTTCGTCCTCATCAAACTATCATTGTCTTTTATGTGTCTGACTCCATGTTCCCAGCGGGGTCCATTAGCTGTCTGTCTCAGTGCCTGTAGGCTCATTTGTCACGGCCCCCACAGGAGCAGCCTGTTACACACACTGCTGCCTGCGAGGTCTTGACAGGAACAGGGCACACCATAGTGAACATTCTGTCTTAGCTGTCAGTTCGAGGTGACAGTCATGCCTTGAAAAAGAACCCCACTTGAAAATTATGAAAAAAAGACTTGTTGGTGTTTCGCTATTCCATGTTGCCATTGCAATCGTTGTTTCATCATTTTCATTAATGCTTTTTTTTTTCAATGTTGCAGTTGAGCTGTGCGCCACCGTCCCTCCGGGTCATCAACAGCACCTCTGGCCCCTTCTGGGAGTCACTTGGTGACCAAAGCTGTGCGGAAAATCCGAAGCACTACAGCTTCATGGCTGTGATGTCACTCATCGCGACCGCCATGTTGGTGCAGGTCAGCCAGCTGATTAAACTGGGCCTCATGGTGCTGGTTGTGACGGCAACTGGAGCTGTTAACATCTACAGCTGGCAGGACATTTATGACCTGTATGACTACATACAGTTTGCCTCCTATAGGTGAGAAATGGTTAAAACCAAAATCAGCGAATGGTGAATTTTTATGTACTTTATTGAAATTACACCAATAAATTGCAATAAGCCAATAGATAAGGATTCTGCTAGGTGTTGTTGTTTTTAGTGTTTATAAAATACAAAATAAGATCGCTATAACTATAAGCACAAAGACCTTTATTTGTTATTGCTCTGTTGTTGTGTTTCCAGAACACTGATAGTGCCATCTAAGTACCTCATGACCATTATGATTATCGTCATGATGCTTGGATTCTACTTCTTCGCCCGACATGTGAGTCACTTTCTCCCACATGCCCACACGCTGTCACACTTCACTGACCCGCAGCCTGTCTGCGACAGCCCAAGTCAGCACCCACAAAACACAAGGAAAAGCAATTCTCAAAATTTGTAGCGGCACAATGATATTTCTCTCCAGGTGTCTTTTTGACTTACTTTCATCTTTTCTGTGGTGTGTATGTGTGTGTGTGCAGTTGGAGCGTCAGTCCAGAAAGCTGTTCCTATGGAAGATTGGCATCCACGACCAGAAGGAGAGAGTGTTTGAGATGCGGCGCTGGAACGAAGCGCTCGTCACCAACATGCTGCCCGAACATGTGGCCAAACACTTCCTGGGCTCCAAGAAGAGGGATGAGGTACATATGAGTGTGCCCTGAGCCACAGTATTGTCTAGATATGTGAGTGTCTGGGAACAAGTGAAGTTGAGAAAAAGAAAGTAACATGAGAGAGGAGTGTAAGGAAGGAGGAGTAGGAATGCAGACAGCATCATGCTATTTATAGCCTTTCCAGCGTACACCCTCATCAGTGGCAACAGAAATAAATAATCTAAAGCAAGGTAACTGCTGAAGTAATGAAAGTTCCATATGTGACACCTGTGCCGCATTACAATGTAATTAATTGCATATCAGTGCCATCTTGTGGATGGTCTCATTTGGTCTCTGTGACGTACAATAATAAGCAATTAAAATGAGCTTCATCAAGGAAAAAGCAGCAATATGAAGTCACAACAACCTAACATCTTCATTCATTATTTATAGGAGCTGTATAGCCAGTCTTATGATGAAATAGGTGTGATGTTTGCCTCCATCCCCAACTTTTCGGACTTCTACACTGAAGAGAGCATCAACAATGGAGGTCTTGAGTGCCTCAGGATTCTCAACGAGATCATCTCTGACTTTGACAGTGTGAGCTCTGCTTCTGCTGCTTCTACAGCTGGTTTTATATATTGGGATGTAACAGTGCTGCTTTCATGTGACATTGCGGTGTGAATTATACCACTTTCTCCTCCAGCTGCTGGACAGGGACGAGTTCCGCTGCATCACTAAGATCAAGACGATAGGGAGCACCTACATGGCTGCATCAGGACTCACCCCAGAGAGCAACACCAATGGATATGGCAACCGAAAGGTGGGGGGACACTTCCACAGCTTATGCGTTATAAACAGAATCTGCTGCTATGAAGTTTTATTTCCACTAATGTTATGAATGGAAATGATGATCACCGTGATAGATGCAGTATGTACTGTTGTTCCACAGCCAGAGGAGCAGTCACTGATTTTGCGCTGGCAGCACCTCGCTGACCTGGCGGACTTTGCCTTGGCTATGAAAGTCACCCTCAACAACCTCAACAAACAGTCCTTCAACAACTTCATGCTTCGAATCGGTCAGTGTGTTGTGTATGAGTTGATGTGGGTCTGTCTGTGTGCACAATTGCAAGTGCGTATGTTCACGTTTCCATGCTGATGCCCTTCAGGGCTGAATAAAGGAGGAGTTCTGGCTGGAGTGATTGGAGCTCGTAAACCTCACTATGACATCTGGGGTAACACGGTCAACGTGGCCAGCAGAATGGAGTCCACAGGAGTGATGGGAAACATCCAGGTAGCACACACACACACACACACACACACACACACACAGATATACAACACATTTAAAGATCTTCTATTATTGTTCTTGCTCTTGTTTTTTTCTTGTTTTATGCTCGTTTTCTTTTTCTGCCTTCAGGTGGTAGAGGACTGCTATGACATTCTAAAGGAGTATGGCTTCCGCTTTGTCCGAAGAGGGCCTATATTTGTCAAAGGGAAAGGGGAACTGTTAACCTTCTTCATGAAAGGCAAAGATAAGCCCAGTAGTAATGACGGCCCCGTGACCACTGCCCTTCCACACCAAGTTGGGGGCCTTTCCTGACTAATATCCACGTTTGGAAATATCATTAACACCAGGATAAGCCTGGGCAGAATCTCTATTTTGCTCAGTTTCTCTCATATACACAGTTTATTTGCCTGAATCTTTTTCATATGCACTGTAGTGATGTAAAGCTTATGGTAGTACATGAGCACAGCAGAATAATACTATTATGAGCATTACAGCTGTGAAATACCATTTTACCCATGAAGATATGTAAGAACAGAAACTGATTCTGTAGTTGTATTTTATCACTTTGCACTTGATTCATAGAGTACTATGAGAATTGCAAGCTTGGAACAGACAAATTGATTACTGTTTTTTGTTGTTTTACATTTTGCCCAGGTTTTGTAAAATATTGTAGTTTATTCATGCTGCATTTATACTGTGTTAATAAAAAATGTTTGCACTGAGTTGTTCAGATTTTTTGTCATGTGACGTTGATGGTAATGTTAGTCATTGTGTCTCTTGGTCTACTGACAGTGCTTTAACTGAGCTAACCACAGTATGCGCATGCAGCTCTTATGAGGAGGGGTCTGTATTGATCACATGGTGACCAAGTAGTGTGATTAAAGGTGTTATAAATTATTCTAACTGATCAAAAAAACACAAAACAAACTCAAATAAAGACAAAATTGCAGTTTATATTTTCAAAGGATGGCACCAGCCTAAGATTTATAATTTCATTTTGTACTGTTAAAAAATAAATTGATTATCTATACCAAGTGATAATGGGTGCAGTCATTATTTACTCATTCATTTAATCCGATTATATTTAATTAGTGAGATAACTCATCTAATTATAACTACAATGGAAGTTTCTCTTGACACTTGTTGCTTGTTTAGTCAGTCATCCTGCTGTGACAAAGATCATGTATGGTATATTAATTGAATAATATTAATATCTAAATATGGACTGGTCAAAACTAGCTTTTGGCTATTTGTATTCGTTGCCTAACCCTATTCTTCGAGAAAAATAATTTGGGATAACATGATTTACTTTGAAGTGAATAGTTTTGTATATAAATGCAAATGCTAGGCACCTTTGGAAAGGCAATTATGTGAGTCTCAAATCCCAGATATATTAGAATCAAGTCTCTGGGGACATTCAAATGAATTTTAATGAGACGTGTTATTGTGGTAAAATGATTATTATGCTAACGAAGTTCTTATGCGCCACCCATGGATTATAATTCTACCCGGAAGCCTGGTAGTGTAGGAATTTCCGGTTACGTCAGGGCGTGAGGACTCCATTAGAGCTGCAGCTGTTTTGAGAGAAACAACAACAAAAACGGGCTAACTGTCAAGGCTGTCGTAGTGACAGTCCGCTCTTAGCCCGACAACGAGGCCTCAAATCTGGAAGCTTAACCTTCATTTCCCACCCGGAGCTCCGCCGGCTTCTAACCACGGCCGCTCTCGGTGAGGAAACTCTGGCCTCCGCTTCCTCCTCCTCCGACTCGGACACCGGCGGAGCGTCGCCGCCCCCGCGGAAGAAGCACCGAGCCTCGGCGGCGGAGGGAGCAGGAGAGCCCGGGGCTTCAGCAGTTGTAACAGGCCTCTCTGGAGTTGTCCTAGGACTTGCTACGCACTCTCCACACTCTCAAGCCACTTCTGCCATCCACTTTAACCGAAGTGTTGTCAACAACCTCAGCAGCAGCATGCAGGCAAACGGGGCAGGACAGGGACAAGAATCCTCAGAGCTTTCCTGCCTAAACAGCGCACAAAACGGGGAGTCATCCTCGGCCGGCGGAACGCACTCTAATGGGCTTCTCTCCAGCACAGACAACGGGAATAGTGTCGGTACCAGTAACGGGTCGTCAACCGGGCCCGGTTCGGGGACTTCGACTGCCTCTACGACTTCGGGAACGGACGTCGGTTCGCTGAAAAAGAAGAAACGACTATCGCAGGCGGAGGAAGATGTCATACGATTGATAGGGCAACATCTCCACGGACTCGGGCTAAAGTAAGTTTATTCAGCGTGTCAGTCGAGAGAAAAACCACAAAAGCGCGTAACGTCAGCGTTGAACAGATGAAGTATAGTCTGTATTGCTGGTGTTTGCTGTGCAACTGCGAAACTGCAGCCGGCAAAAGCGCTATTAGTGTGCTTGACAGACACAAACATGGGGGATGGGGTAGTTAGCCTGTGAGCTCGGCAGTTGGTAGAAAGAAGGGGTCCATCTTGCACAATAACAGTTAGCCCGATAGCTAACAGCACTAGCCTGCGCTGAGGTGTTGTGTCCTGGCATTAAACGTTCACGCAAACACAACGCACAGTCTAACAGTTGGCTGCTTCAGAGCTGCATCTTGGGCTGAAATATGTCTTTAATGGCAGGAAGGCAACGGTGCGTGAATCAAAGCATTAGCTTTCGCACTGAATTAAAGGCATTACATCACCTAACGTTAGTAGCGTTTATTTAGGAACCCCCCCCCCCCCAAAAGATCCGCTGACTTGTTATGGTTGGCAAAGCATAAAAATCAATGTCACGCGAAACTTGATTTAGCTTCTTATTAAGTACACAAGCAGGATAATCGAGTTTTCAGTGTTTATTTGTGCGTTTCGAGGGCTGTTGCGCAAAAATGCGGAGGAAATGTTAACGTGTGGTTTGTCAACGTCGGTTTTTTTTTTCTTTAGTGGTGGTGGGGGTTCTTCGATGTCCAGCTTGGCTGGGAAAATAACCGTATTGTCTTCATTGCAAGACCGTGCGGAGGGGGGGCATTAATAGGTCGTTCGCACTGTAATAACGAGCGTGGTTATGAAAACTGCCCCGGTTATTTTAGTATCCCGGGTGCACCCTTCCCTTCCAGCGCGACTTGAGCTGTCATTGCGAGCAACTCCTTTCTATTCACGCGATCGATCACCCTTTTTAATGCGGCCATCTCATCGTGATCGCAACTTTCCTTCCTCCGCCGAGGTCTCCCCCCTTTTTTTTGGTCAGGGCACCGTGTCAGAGCGATGTGTCAACGGTCGCTCGGAGACAGAAACGGCCATGTATTTATTTAAAGGCAGCAGTCAGCACCCCTGGGCGTCAGTTGGTCCTGAATTACACGGAATCAGTTGGTTTCACGGCGGCTGTGGAATGCGCTTTCTACCAGCTGTTTTGAGATGGGAACGCAGTGCTTGAATCTAATTATAGCACAGTGGGATTTTAGGAAATGTATGTCTGCCCCCCCCCTTCAAAGTGGCCTTGGTAGCCACCGTTGGATGGTTAAACATCCGCTGGGCTCTCTGCCTCCCAGCTGAGAAAGTGTGGCTTCCATAATAAGGCATTGTAAAAGGCAGCCTAACATCGCTGTGTTTACAGAGAGGGTGGGTTGGGGGGGGGGCATGACATTGCCTTCTGTGAAACAGAGCCCCTACGTTTCGGTCGGGGAAATGCAAGTGAGACGAGTGTAGCAGCCGGCAGGATGAGAGGCTCAACACAGAGCTGCTGCGCCACTCCATTGATACCTGAGAATGATGTCATCGTGCTGAAGGTGTCAACCTCTCCATTTCCCAACCCACTTGCATTATCTCCTTCGCACAGACGCACATCTCAACTGACCCGTTGGCGGCGGTGGAGTTTGTTTCGCGCAGAGGTGCTGTTTGGACAGACGGTTGTGGTTCACGGTTGACCGGCCGAGAGGCTGAAGTCAACTGCAGTGGTAGCTGGGCTCGTGTCGGTGGACACCCACCCCCCCCACCGTCCACAAATAATGCCCCGGTGACACAACTGCTATGGGCTGGCATCCCCCGGACGGCGCTGGCCGCGAAATTGCCTTCGTCCCATTGTCGGCCAATGACGCTATTATTGTCCCCGTGCTAAATTTGCTGCTGCTGCAGATCTCCCACTCACCTGTTTGCTGTCCCTTAAGAAAGCATGACATCTTCTTAAGGGGCGGGAGGGGCGGCCTCATTAATGATTAGGTTAGTCCAGGAAAGTTAGATATTCTGCCCAGACATGCCCTTTCGCATAATCACAGGCTGACCTTTCGACATCACGCTGTTTGAGCTCACGTGGTCCTGAGCGGCGACTGAGTTTTGTAGCTGAAATATTGGGCGTGACTCTTAAGTTTTATTTGTCATCTTCATAGTCGTCCTCCCTTTTTTTTTTGTCCCTTTTGTCTTGTGTCTACATGTCTGCCTAACTGTTGTCCGGCCCTCTTCCTCCCTCTGTGTCTCTGCAGTCAGACAGTGGACCTGCTGATGCAGGAGTCAGGCTGCAGACTGGAACACCCCTCGGCCACCAAGTTCCGCAACCACGTCATGGAGGGGGAATGGGACAAGGTTGGTCTTGGGGTCGCCGCGGTGACGCGATAGCAGGCGATCATGGACGGGGAATTAGCAACTCTCGCCGGGGATCCGTTGTCCGTACTGTGCTGTAACACTGGGAGCTCGTTCGGTCAAGAAAGACAGCGGACGATGTGTGTTTGTCGCTCAAAACTCATCTCACGGATTCTCAACAAAAACAATCACGAGTCCTGTTATGAGCTGTCGAGCAGCCATAAGTATGTAAAGCATAGTTTTGGGCCTCTGATGCGTAAGTAAGTCTTTTAACTCAAATATTTCCATAAAGAAAAATCACTCAGCGTTTCTGCAGGATGTCTTGAGGGCCGGTGATGTGGGATTTGAAAACGTTAGGTTTAATTTAGCACTTTTTACAGAATCTTAGTGGAAGCACCTGCCTTCCGAATCAGCAGCCTAAGCTGTGCTGCCCTGCCCTTCGTGCAGGATAGCCTCCATTTCGGCTGCCTTGTGAATCTCCTGGAATAATGAACCCATGTCAGAGCTGCGGGCATGGAAAATTTACGCCAGCCTCGAGCCAAATGTTCGGTAAATGTTGGGATGTGGCCGGCAGGTTTGCGCTCCCCACAGACCGCTGTCAGCCCAGCCATTCATTGGGCATTTGGTTTGATTTCAAAAATGGGTTTTTACGGGTAGAATAATAAAGTTGGGCAGTGTTTTTCGAGAGACATAAATGTGCTATTTTTTTTTCCTTCTGTGCATGTACTGTATGGAAACTGCTGAGCTGACCATTTCTCTCTCTCTCTCCCTTGTCCCCCCCCCCACCCCATCAACCTCCCTTTGTTTTGGTCCAGGCTGAGAATGATCTCAATGAGCTGAGAGCACTGATGCATTCTCCCAATGCTATTGTGGTAAGCCTCCCTTTGCCCCCAAACCTGTGCCGAGCTGAATGGCGGCCGCTCAGTTCGCGGGCACAGCTGGAGTTTCTAGAACGGTGCGCGCGCCGTGACGCGGGGCTGCAAGGTTCTCGCCGCGCAACGGCGGAAAGCTGAAAGCGTTCCGGACGAAGCCTGGGAAAGTGTAGCGGCAAGAACGGACGGCGCAGTTCGGGGATTCTCCCCTTTTTACTTTTCGGTCTCGGCCTATTCTCTTACATTTTTGCTAACGATTAATCGAAGCGTTGAGAAAGATAATGCAACAGCATAGTAGTTACAGTAACCCCTGACTTAAATGGGGTGACTACTTAATGACAGTGAATTCCAAACGAGTATGAATTTTCATCCAGATCCGTTTGCAGAGATTTTTTTCAGTTTTGACATTACAGCCTTTACTTTATTTCCTCGACACGATATCGGAAGTGGGACTTGAGTCAGGTCGATTGGCCTCAGCTCCAGAATGAGCTCCAAAAAAATGCTCGGTCCAACTGCCAGGTTGGTTACTGACATACCTGATGTGGCGGCGGATTTGAATCTCTGCCGAAGATGTCGAGCTGCGGCGGCGTATCGCTGTCGGCGTGACTTTCGCTTGGCTTCTTCGTAGGCAGCGGGCTTATGTCACGAGCCCAGTCGGAGAGTTAGGAGATCTCTGCGTGGGTTGGGGTTTTTTTTTGCGCTCCGGCTTTGTCGACGCACGTGGGCGGGCGTTCTGTTGAATGCACGCGCGGCAGGCGTCGGGGCCGTGACTCCCGCTGCATACCCGAGACGAAACGGAGGCTCTTGACGCCGCAAAACGCTGAAAGCCGAGCAGCGGCGGCGGCCACCGCTACAAACTTGCCAGTGGTCATCAGGATGAAGGAAGTAGGCTGTCGGTGTCGCCATATGTCTTGGGCGCGTTATAGTGAGATCATGCAGCCCTGCAACGTGCCACCGCCTTTTTTTTTTTTTTCACAAGTTTTGACGACATAACGGCATAAATTTCATACCAGGGTGTTTATTATATGGTGATTTATGTTGAAATGCTGTGATGTGAACATGCAGACAATCAAAATCCCTTCTCATTGGTCCTAAAAGGGAAGCTTAGGTATTCTAAGCTTATTTTGTCACTCTTTGCTCTCTGCCCTCGGCGTTTCAAATAATAATAATAATAATTTAAAAAAATGAATAAAATCTCTCCTCTCTCTTTATATTTGTCTTCTCCCCGCTCAGCGTATGAAGTTCCTTCTGCTGCAGCAGAAGTACTTAGAGTATCTGGAGGACGGCAAAGTCCTGGAGGCGCTGCAGGTGCTCCGGGGAGAGCTGACGCCTCTCAAGTACAACACAGACCGCATCCACGTGCTCAGCGGGTACTGTTACACGTTTGATATTGTATCTGTCTCATAGCAGTCGTCAGGCAGCCCCCCCATCCCCCACCACCCACCCCACCGTCTGCTCCAACACACACCCACAAACAGCCACTCTACATACCCAGTAATTACCCATGTATCTCCAGTAATTACTGATACAGCCCCCCCCACCGCTGGCAGGTGAGCCAACTGATATTAAAATTTTACACCTCTACGATATCAGACTATACACATGTTTAGTGTTCAGAGAAATGACACGATATTAAATTGCCAGACTCTTCAATCAGTCAAACCTGCGGTGAAAGGATTCTCCAAACGGCGACTGGAGTTTTACGGTTTGACGTTGTCACGCAGCAAATGCTTATCAGGTGACACGGCACCTCGTGGGATGGGTCGCCCTTTTTTTTTTTTTTTTATTGGATAAATGTCTATTTCTCTTGAGCGGAGAGCTACCGGTGTCCCACATATGAACTCAAGGGAGGGGTGACTGTTGACAGTAATCTGAAAATCTAGTTTAGTCTTTACCCTTGACTTTTGTTTTGTAGTCCCAACCTGCACTAATGCATATGGTCGGAAATCAATCGCTTGAATCAATATTATTCAAAGCCTGTTGTTAATTTGGTTCTCCAAAATGCATACACCATGAATTTGTACTTTTCACGTAATAGCGTCAGTAAGCGTGTGATCATCTAATATCTAATCTGGTCAGCAAGGAAATTCTTCTTCTATCAGTAGGAATTGAACTTTCAACCTCCGCTTCAAGTCTGTGTGTCTTAACATCCCATCAGTCAGTTGACGGAACAGTTTGTTGATCTGTGGCCCTGCCTTATCAATCCCTCAGCTGTATCCAGGTGTGTCCTTAATGGCGTCAACGCGTTTCTCTCAGCTTGTTCCTCAATCAGTACCTGCTTTTGTTGCACTCAGTTTCCTCATTTTATGTTCTACCGCATGCTGTATTTCAGGCAACTGCGGGTTTCGCTCAACCTTTGCTAGGTAACTGCAGTGACTTAGCAGCGAACAGCATATACCGTTTTTATTTTTGGCTGTGGTTTTATCTCCATCCCGTCTCCAGTCTCAGTATTCGTTGTTTTGCGGGGTCGTGTCTTCGTGCAGGTACCTCATGTGCAGCCATGCGGAGGATCTGAGGGCCAAGGCAGAGTGGGAGGGCAAAGGCACCGCCTCGCGCTGCAGACTGCTGGACAAATTACAGAGTGAGGAGACGTGGCCGCACTGTACACTGACCCCGTAGCGCTGCAACCCGTCGCCAGGGAGCTGCACTCGTAACCTCGCGCGTGCTCAGTATGTCTGTTGTCTCTCCCTGTAGCGTACCTGCCGCCGTCTGTCATGCTGCCCCCGCGGCGGCTGCAGACCCTCCTGCGGCAAGCGGTGGAGCTGCAGAGGGACCGCTGCCTCTACCACAACACCAAGCTGGACAGTAACCTGGACTCGGTCTCTCTCCTCCTGGATCACGTCTGCAGCAGGTTGGTTCTGCGCGGCTGCTCTGGCAGACTCAGTGCTAAAGTGACAGATAGCTGCATCTGATACTTACTATATGCATCTGTTGGCCTTGATGCCAGATTTTGTCTTCTGCATTAGATGTCTTAAGCCATCTACTCTCTTTTTTTAACCCTCCCTCCCAAGCACCTCACTCTCCCTCTTTTTTTATGGCTCTCATTGTGTCATAGCTTTTAATGTTTTGAATTTTCTCCCTGCGGTCACAACATTTTGAGATATAGGTAGCGGGACCGGCCGCCGCAGCCTCGCACAGCGGAGATGTTAACCGTTGGCCTGTTTTCCCTGTCACAGGAAGCAGTTCCCCTGTTACACCCAGCAGATTCTGACAGAGCACTGTAATGAGGTGTGGTTCTGCAAATTCTCAAACGATGGCACCAAACTCGCCACTGGCTCCAAAGACACTACTGTCATAATTTGGCAAGTGGACCCGGTGAGTCTGAAAAAAATAAATAAATAAAAGCCAAAGTAAATACACGCTGCCTCTTTTTATGGTCTTAGTACACAGCTAAAATTACCCTGCGGGAATGTTGTGGTTAGATCTGCTTGAACATTTAGCAAGTTTGTGTTTTTTACATGTTCCTGACTCTGGCTGTGTGTAGACGGTCATGTTAATCACCTGTCGATCGTATATGTAAAAGCAGAATATGAAAAGGTTCTGCAAAGGTCGCGCTCTAAATATACAGTACATCTGTTTCAGATGTATCACGATGGTATGTACCGTTATGTCCTTTCTGTAAGGGGGGAACCCTGGTATCTGTATTTAATTCTCTTTGACATTTTACCTTGGTTTGAATCCTCGTAAACCCAGTGCCACTGCAAACACATAATGTTTTCCCCCTGTCTCTGTGCAGGAGAGCCACCAGTTGAAGCTGCTGCGGACCCTGGAGGGTCATGCATACGGAGTCTCCTACTTAGCCTGGAGCCCCGACGACACCTACCTGATCGCCTGTGGACCTGACGACTGCTCCGAGCTCTGGCTCTGGAACGTTCAGGTGAACGCCCCCCTCTGTTTTTAGCCTCGTGCGATCCCCTCCGTCTAACCGCGCTTCCGCGTGGCGGCCCCTTTTCTTTCTGCGCGTGGCGGCCACGTCAACGACTTGAGCTGTCGGATTCAAATTCAGTAAACAAGTGGGAAAGAAAAACACGCTTGGAGCCTTCCATAGATTTTCTGTAGACTCTGTGTACTCAATGACCTCTCCTCTTCTCCCATCCCCCGACCCCTTTCCATCCCTTTTATTCACCCCTCCCCCGCTCTTACTTAATGTTTCTTCTCGCCGTCTCCCTTCCCCCCTGCTTATCCTCTCATCCTCTGCTTCCCCACCGTCTGTCAATCTTCAATGTCGACCAGACGGGGGAGCTGCGGACCAAAATGTCCCAGTCCCACGAAGACAGTCTGACCAGTGTGGCCTGGAACCCCGATGGCAAGCGCTTTGTCACCGGAGGACAGCGGGGGCAGTTTTATCAGTGTGTAAGTGGACGGATGCTTTTCCCCGCCGTATTTTCAGTTTTTGAGCATGTGCGAAAATGCGCAACTGTTTCTTTTCAGATGTGTAAAGAGCCATAGTATCCTAAAGAAGCTCAACCTGCATTTGCCACAAATCCATAATCACACGTTCTTCAAGTTGGTCCGTGGTGTTGACGCATCCAGCACGTCCTCTTACTGAATAAAGTTGTCGCCGTGATTTGCCCGTGTTTTCACTCCCCCGTCAAGACATAAGAGATGACGGGGTCTGCCGTCTGTGTTGTCAGGACCTTGATGGTAACTTGTTGGACTCCTGGGAGGGCGTGAGAGTGCAGTGCCTGTGGTGCCTGAGTGATGGCAGGACCGTGCTGGCCTCGGACACCCACCAACGTATCCGGGGATACAACTTCGAGGACCTTACGGACAGAAACATGTGCGTGTCAAACTTCCTGCCTTGTGTGCCGTCGCGCATGTAGATCAAGGTTAAATGCTCCTTTGTTCTGAAAATATATAAAGCAGAGTTCACCTTCTCTGCTTTCGGGCAAGGTAAACTTCAGCGAAGGTTGGGCCACCCACTCCAGCGATTCATTTTGTAGTTGTGAAGCTGTCCGTCTGAACTTTTGCATGCTGTGTAACCTTGAGTAGAATTTCTTCAAGATGCACAGATTTCCGTTTCCACGCCATCATATTGGATGTAGCTGACTAATTGTGTCTTACATGTCCTTTGCAGAGTTCAGGAGGACCACCCTATCATGTCTTTTACTGTTTCAAAGAACGGAAGATTAGCTTTGTTAAATGTAGCAACTCAGGTGAGCCTTTTGACCAACCTCCCGACCGGCAATACAGCTTTACCTTTTAAAAGGATGGGATGTTTCAGCGGCTGCAGTAAATTCCTCTGTGACCTTTCGCAGGGAGTGCACCTGTGGGACCTTCAGGACCGGGTGCTGGTGAGGAAGTACCAAGGTGTGACCCAGGGCTTCTACACCATCCACTCCTGCTTTGGAGGACACAACGAAGACTTCATTGCAAGTGGTAGTGAAGGTACAGTCGGGATCATGAAGAATGAAGCCGGGATGTATCTCCCTTCACTTTGTCGCTTAAATCTTTCAAACCTACCTCTGTCCTGTCCCACGCATGTCCTCGCTTTCACGTCCCCCCCCCCCTCCCGCAGACCACAAAGTGTACATCTGGCACCGGCGCGGCGAGCTTCCCATCGCTGAGCTGACAGGCCACACGCGCACCGTCAACTGTGTGAGCTGGAACCCGGCCATCCCGGGGCTCATGGCCTCCGCCTCGGACGACGGCACAGTGCGCGTCTGGGGCCCCGCGCCCTTCCTCGACTCGCAGGAAGCGGACGGACTCAACGGTAATCGCCGAATCGGTCACTCGCTCATAAATTGTCACCATGTTCACCATATAATTTTAGTCCTCAGGTTTGAAACCAGAATTATCATGGCAGGTATATTTACACAAGGTCTTTTTACCCCCCCCCCCTCAGAGAACTGCAGTAACATGGACAGTTGATGGTCACTCCTGGAGCAAATGACATCTCTCTTTGACAACAATCCAAGAATCCCACAGTAACACAAAACCGAAACGGGCAAACGCAAATCCAACAACCTAAAGAAAGCAAAACAAAAGCCACCAAGACAAAAGAGAAAAACACAACCTGAGGAAAAATACTCGTCTCCCGACTGGCCTCGACAAAAATGGTGGAGGTGATGATGGACGCTCTGAAAATTTAAGTCCTCATCCAAAACCCAAAAAGGCCTGGAAAACCATGTCATTGCCCAGCGGGATACGGCCGTCATCCACTGACGAGCTGTAACAGGCTGTTCTCCTCCTCCCGCTGACCCCCCCCAATCTCGCTGCATGGTCTCCAGCCATGCCAGGTCCTCGCCGATTTTCCCAGGAGACCCACCTCCACCTTGAGCTTGGAGCACATCAAGTCCCCTGTGATGCCTCCGGACAGACGCGGCAGACCAGCCGTCTCCTTATTGGACTACATCTGTCTGCCTGTTTTGTCATTGACGTTACCTGTATAATGTCTCCATGGACATGGGTGGGGTGTCGCTGGGGGAGGAAGAAGGGCGGCGTCGGGGGGGATATAGCAACTCTTCTGTATGTATGTTTCCCTCTTCCCCTCTTTCTAGCTATATACTTCGCATTCGATATGTTGGACGAAGGCCGTAAATCCACCGTAAAAACACTCACAGACCAGCTGACAGAATACAAATACAAGGCTATGCTAAATGTTGGAATTTCTTTTTTTTTTTTTAAATGGTAGTCATAGCGTTTATTCTCAATTAAGAGGTGAATCTTAGCTCGAGTAGTGCCCGTGGAAAGCTTTAGCGTGAAGATTCCACTTTCTGTTTCTCAGCATTAGGAAAACCAACTTTTTATGACTTAATTTAACTTCTAACAAGGACAGTCGCTGTAACGTTTCCAACTGAAGGCCCGCCCCCCCCCAAAAAAACAAAAACAAAAACCCTCTGTCGAGCTAGCTACCGCACAACTCCCATTACATCTGCCTAAGAGGAGAAGGACGGAGGGATTCGCAGGTCACATATCAGCGGTGAGGGGGTCAGACGTTGTCGGTGAGGTGGGGTTCCCACCGTCCGGGCATACACGACCCCTCTCGGAAGACATGCTCTTGCATGTGAAAGGGTACAAGTGCAATTTGGATTGCACGCCGTCGACTGCTGTCCTCCTCCTGTGTGTGTGTGTGTGTGTGTGTGTGTGTGTGTGTGTGTGCGCGTGCGTGCTTGCGTTCGCGTCCGCGTGTGTGTGATTGTGAGTGAGTGAGAGAGAGCGAGTGACGCATACACGCATCAGTGTGAGAGCTGACTTTTGTGGGTGCAGGTTTAATTGGCGCGCGCGTGTGTGTGTGTGTGTGTGTTTGTGCGTGCGTGTTCAATTCACACCAGCAGAAGATTCTCGCCCCTCCCCTCTCCCCTGTGCTCCTAATCCCATAGTAAAATTGTAAAGAGGATTTTAAACCAATTCTAAGTTATCCAAAGCCCCATAGGGACCTCTATCTGTGGAACAAAGAATACTTGAGAGCCATTTTGTAAAAGAAAATCTTTTTTTTTTTTTTTTTTTTTTTTTTTTTTTTTTTTTAAATCTGGGGCTTTGATTTTTACATTTGACCCCCCCCTTACCACGTGGCATTCACAACAGGCACTAAGTTGTTGGCATCGAGTCATCTCTACGGAGGGGGAGGGGGGAGCGCTGAGGAAATCTGAGAAAGAGCAATTTGACCGAGGCACGTTTCAAAGAGCTGTCGAGTGTTGTGCTGTGAGCAGAGGGCGGTATCACGAGTTGATGATTGTAATAACCCGACGAGTAGCCGGAGGGAAGAGGCGCCGATAACCAGAACCGCGCACTGAGCCCGCAGTGTTAAA
This sequence comes from Psettodes erumei, assembly GCA_016785225.1. Classification (NCBI taxonomy): domain Eukaryota; kingdom Metazoa; phylum Chordata; class Actinopteri; order Pleuronectiformes; family Psettodidae; genus Psettodes; species Psettodes erumei. The sequence goes on from JAFBJZ010000358.1 coordinate 1,423,842, forward strand.
GAGTGTGGTTGCGATCCCCAAAACACACCCAAACTGCCTTCCTGTTCATACAGTTGCACACAATCCTTCAGTATGTATGACATGACCCCCCACCCCCTCAATCCCACTGCACTTTGAGTGGTCTTTCCTTTTTTTGCGGTCTTGCACCTACTGCGGCGGCATAAATCCGCAGAGGCTCTCGTCGCCTCGCGGTCGCCGCGCTTGCCGTTCTTTTGGCTCAAAAGGTGGCATTGGCAAAGACTTAAAAAAACCCGACAGGAGATTGCTGAAGGAACCGAGCCCTCCGTATGCCTCTATGCACCCGAAAGGCTGATTACGTCGCAGACCTTGTAAAAGTCAACCGCTCGCACATAAGGCGCAGCAGCCTCGTCTCGATGGTACCACTCTTGGAGCTTAGAGAGAATTCAGCATTAACTCCCCCCTTTGCTCTCCAGCCAAGTTATTCAGTGGTCAGTGCACCATTCAAAGCTTTCTTCCTCCCTTTTTCAGGGTATGTAATGACTATTTGCTACAGACTGATATACAGTAAAAAAAAATGTTTAAAAACAGTGCTTTTCTGTCTGTTTTTATTGAACTTTTTTTTTTGTTACTTAAAATTTTTTGTTCACATTATATCATTTTTGGTTGACCTCTATCCCTGTATGATCATATTAAAATATAACCAGACATTTGGAGTCCTCATTTTTTTGTTATCTTTATTATCCTGCTTAACTTTCTTTTATACTTTTTTTTGTTTTTTTGTTTTTTTCTTTGTACTCAGTTGCATTTTATCCATCACTACTATTTACAAATGAATATGCACAGTAACACCCATGCCAGTAGGAGCAGTGAGAGTCTTTAGGAAGCGTGTTACCTATAATCAAATCAGGTTTGAACTATCCACCCCTCGCCTTTAAAGAGTTTCCTTCGTGTGAAAATCTCCTTTGTCGCACATCTGTGTAATTGACCGAAACCTCTCTCTTGGTGTGCCATTGTTGATTGACCGCTGCCACATCACTGATCCGTTATCAAAGCCAAATCACTTGAGGCGCACGCGTGTCATGGTCTGATATTCGCACGCTGGAAACCTCTTTCTCAACTCCCGGGCCGCAGAACGGACTCCTCTCCCACGCGCCTGACATTATTTCAGGAGACTCGAGGCAAATCGTACACTCTTAAGAACCCAAACAAAAGTTCAGTAAAGCCCATCATTCACCTGCCGGTGGCAAATGCTATGTTTGTATGCAACCTGGTGTCCACTGTGTTCTTTTGTCTGAGTTTACCTAGGAGTTGTTTCTGATTTAACTATGTCTTATTTCTCTCTCAGAGGTGAAGGTGGTGGTTTGTGGGTAGGGGCTGGGTGGGGAATACTAAGGGCTTTCTGTAGCATCTCTAAGTTCCTTGGGCAAGGGCGGGAAAGGGGTGACGTGTGGGTTTGCGTTCAGTGTGTTATTTACAAAAGTGATTGTACTGATAGTACTGTTTTGTATTGTTGTGTAGGAAAAGTGTTATGTATGCATATTTTCAATAAAGCATTCAGGGTTTTGAAAAAAATAAAATTGGTCCATGGAAGTTTGATGGGACAGGAGACTGTGACAACCACCCATCAGTTGCCAAGAAAACCCATTTCCTCCCCACCTCCCCTCAACAATAGGTGTGCAGATCCATCTCGGCCCTGAATTACTGTTTCTGGAAAAGCATGTTTCAGGAAGCCTCTTGTGGAAAACACTGGGTTGAATTTCTGTCAAAATTCTACTTTGTATTCAGTCCTGATTTTTAATTTTCTTGAAAGCAATGTCTGGGGCCAGACCCTCCGGTACAAATAATCTTCAATGCCAAAATTAGGAAAAATGACAACAATTGCCAATAAAGTGACATTATTTTGAGTAAGCCTTGTTGTTGGCCTACATTTCTACTGAACACTTGCCATTTACTTTGAATTGATACAGACAGAACTGAACATTTCTAGAATGAACTAAAACTGTAAATAAATTATAATATGGTAAATTAAAAAATTTAAAAAGACCATATTGAAACAAGAGTTCACAATAATGTGACAGGTTTCAAAAACGATTTCTTATTCCACAGTTTCATGGTTACATATTACATCTAATATACTCATACAATTATGTAATAACATGTCATATTAAAAACTGGGTCTCCACAAACACATCAGATTCACTGCGCCACCTGGTGGTATATTATCTATATACCATGTCAACACAGCTGTCATGTTGGCATCTATCAGGATAACATCCAACCCAGTTGTATTCATCAGTGCATTTCTTCACTAACTCAATCAAAAAGAATAAAGTTAAAATTGTGAAAAAAAACTTACTGGGCCTGGGTGCCATCAATAAAATAATATTAATGGAAAATAAAAATTAAATAGAAAATAATAAATGAATAAAAATAGATATATAGTTAATAAAAAAGATATAAATGATAATGATACAGGCCTAGTTCCAAAAGCTTTTATACTCAGCTTTAGGCTGTTTTAAATTTAATCCCCTCCAGAATGAGAACCTCCTGAGACGTGGGAAAGAAGTGAGTTTGCCTTTAATGTATGTGAGATCTATGGGCTGTTTTCATAAAGGGATTAAATATAAATATGTGGTTAAATATCTGACTGACAGTGATGGGGCTACACAAACGGCACGACACTTACATCCACAATAGAAACCCATTAGACATGGGTTTGTTTTGGTTCATCTGAAAGGGGAGGGGCGTCCGCGCCGACGTCACAACGCTCCGCCCTCCCCTCTTCCTCTCTGCCTCACCGTGTCCTCCAGTGTCTCGAAGCCGCAAGCAGAGCACCATCGAGTGGGTCTAGCTGGCTGTCACCCGAGCTCCCGCGGCAGTCATGGCGGCGCCGTTAGCCCACTTCGACGAGGACTGGCAGGACTTTAACGAATTCAAGCCGTCCTCCTCGGACTCGGCCGACCAGCTGGACCAGCTGAACTCAAACGTGGGCGATCCGTCTTCGGGCCTAGACGATTTTTCCGACCTGGACAACAGTTTCTCGGGGGAGATCTGCAGCTTCAAATCGATGGAGGACCTCGTCCACGACTTCGACGAGAAGCTCACTGTGTGCTTCCGAAACTACAACACCGCGACGGAAAACATAGCTCCCGTCAAACCCATCTCAGAGGACAATTACTTGAAGGACGACGAGTGAGTGCGAATTTCCATGTGGTTGTGCGTTTTTGTTAAATTCCATTCCAAGCTAACTTTTAATCTCTTAGTTAGCTAGCCACCTTAGCCTCGCCAGGCTAATCTAACGTTTACGTTGCTCGGCGAGGGTGTGGGAACCTTGGCTTTAAATCAGAGTCGAGTAAACTTTGCCCGGCCAGTGCATGTTTGCTCAACAACTATACACTCCGATGCATTGTTAACAAAGAGCGTATCACCCATCAGTCATTTTCCTTAAATTTAGGTTGGAAAAAAACGGACTCGGAGAAGCAGTAACACGTTAATAACACGTTTTGGTATGACTGGACTTTGAACGATGAAACGAGAACGTATTTTTTTTACGTTTGCGATGCCGCGCGCGCGTGTGTTTGTGTGTGTGTGTGTGTGTGTGTGGCGCGCGCGCGCGTGAGTGTTGTGAAGGGAGGGGAGGGGGTCATGCCACGTTACCAGCACTTTATTTCATGATAGATCGCTCGCAATGAACCCACTGATCCATAAAGTGTGTACTGGAAGTAAGTGAGTGGCTGTTGATCAATAATTGTGTTGGATATGTCAAACAGCTGTTTTGACTTGACTTTTAGGAGCCCTGCTGCCCCCCCCCCCCAACAGGCGCATCATATCATGGTTCATACATGTAATAACTGCCCTGTGGTAGACTACGCTGCCAGCATCTCCCCATGCCACCTAAACAGCCCTTGTTATCACAGTCGGGCGTCCTTGGCTCGTTAGATCTCACAGTCACAGAAATGTCACAGCTCCATATTCACGCGACGGCACATTACTTCACAGCAACCAGTCGCGTCGGTCGCACACTGAGAGCAGACGCCACTGTACTGACAGTGAATCACCCCCCCCCCCCACCCCCATCCGTCTGCCCTCTCTTGCATCTCAAACTGCAGCATTGTGACACTGTTGGATCAGTTCACTTCCACACAGAAGTGTTGCTTGACTTATCTGGCAAAACCCTTTTTGATTTCACCTTCTCGAGTGTGAGAAACTCAGGACTGGACTCGAAAAAGACACAGGGAACACGGACAGAGTTTTTCCTTGGACATTTTGATATCTAACTTCAGCTTTGCTACACACACACATACATACATTCATGTGTGGCAGAGAGTTTGTAGCAATAGTTAATGGTGCTCCAAATGTCTAGGGGAATATAGGAGGGCTCGTCACATGGGGGGTGGTGGCTTCTCTTGTTGTTATAGGCCAAGAAACAGAGCGATGAGGGAACGGAATAATTGGACAGCAGCCCGGCGAAGCCCGGAGAACAGCGCCAGGCTCAGCGAGGGTCTTTTCTGGTTGACTGGGCTTTTGCAGGACGTGCCCGGGCGCTTAAAAAGTCCTCCAGTAAGAGAATGGCTTACACTGACAATGGGGGGGGATGCGTGTGTTAAAGCCGAGCCGCGCATGCAGATACTGCTGTATCCGCTGCAACAATTTCAGTGAAGCTCATGGTGCGTTTTTGGCACACGTCTGAGACAGTGTCGATGCTCCCGGCGCAAAAGATATTTCTTGCCAGCCTTTGCCCTATTTAGAACAACCCGGCAGCCTCCCCCCCCTGCTCCCGCCAACTCTCCAAGCTGTGCATGATCACTTCAGGGGGAAACATGCACTTGCGACTTACGTAAACATTTGTGTGTGTGTGTGTGAGAGAGGGAGGGAGGGTATGACGCCACAGAGCCACTGTGACACATGGATTCGCAGCATCCATCCCCGCTCCGCTCGCAGCAGCGGGGGCCGGGAACCAAAAACACAGGGGGTTGCACGTGCGCCTGAATTTTTACATCCCGCACCGACCGATTTTCCGTCGCAGTGTCGGTTCGGGGGGCGGGGGTTTGCTCATTCCAGCTCTTCAAGACATGAGCTCGAAGCGGGAGCTGCTGCTTGTCTGCGGTCTGTCGATTTCTCAATCAGACGGCATCGCCGGCAAACTGATGTTTGCTCAAATGCGAGCTCTGCAGACGGGACAGGAGGCCGCGACGCTGCCAAGTAATGCTGGGTCACAGCAAAAAGAGAAGGAAACAGTGTTTGTCTTATCTAACTCAGGACACCTCAGCCATCTTTTGTTCTTTGCTCGAAACATTTAGTCTGGTATAATAGTATATTATTCTCCAGTCCTAATTAAATCACAAATCCTTCCGCTTTTTTTTTCTTACCCCCCAGAGTGTGGAACGCTCTGACGGATAACTACGGCAACGTGATGCCCGTGGACTGGAAGACATCGCACACTCGCTCCCTACACCTGCCCACGCTCAACCTCACACAGCATGAGGTACACACACACACACACACAGAATCTGTATTGTAGTGTGACGTGTCAGGTACACAGGCTACTTGCACATATCTTCTAATGTGAACCTCCTGAAGAAATGCCAAGTTGCAAAGCAGTTCGCTCTTCTCCCTTCAATCTGCTTAACCACCTGTTTGTTGTCTCATCCAAGTTCTGTCTCTCTGTCAAATCTCTGCCCCCCCCCAAAACCCGGTGCACAGAAGTTGGACAACCAGTCTCTGGATCTGTCGGATGACGAGGAGCTGAGGGAGCAGATGGACATGCACTCGATCATCGTCTCCTGCATCAACGATGAGCCGCTCTTCACAGCTGAACAGGTAATGTAGTCACACACACACAAATCTCACACTCTTGTGAATCCTCTCAAACATATTTTAAAATCACGGGCAAAGGTAAAATTATTCTGAGAAAGAAGCTCCAGACAGACTGAACTGAGGTTGAACCAAAATAAAAATTCATTAGTTCAGTTGCCTGGAGCTGTCGTGCCTCTTGAAATGACAAACTCCTGTATGTACATTTGGTGTGACTCCACCCGTACTTGATACTCTCCGCGTGTGTTACGCAAGCGGCGGCTGTGGCGCAACACGCGGGTCACCAACCTTAGTCCCGTGTCTGTTGGAGCGCAGCGGGCGTTTGTGCTCCGCATTACCGCTCTGCGGTTTGTTAAGATGTAACAGCAGTCTCGTTTTTCGTCGTTGTTCTCCAGGTGATAGAGGAGATAGAGGAGATGATGCAGGAGTCTCCGGACCCGGAGGACGACGAGAGTCCCTCCCAGTCCGACCTGTCCGTGCTCTCCCAGGACCTTCACGCTCTGAAACGCTCCGGCTCCAACACCAGCTACGAGGACCGTGAGTGCCGCCGCGGTACTTTTGCTGTTGCTGCTGAGTGTGACCGGCCTCTGTAGGCCATTTGATGGCTAACGAAGTGCGAGAGGTCGGGCGCCGGCGAGGGAACGGCTACGCACGTGCGATGCCGTTCTTATGTAATGTGTAACAAATACAAACAGACAGCAGTCGCGTTATCGCCGCGCGTTATGTAATCGAACGCACGTATTTGGCTCGAATGCAATCACGATATTTTATTGCGAGACACAACTGTAACAAGAAATCTCTAACAAGAAATACATAAATGTAGAACTTGTGTAACGTGTCCACTCGCCATCCGCAGGGCTGCGTCAGCTGTCTGTGTCCGAGCTGACCGAGACCCTGGAGGAGGTGGAAACGGCCATTCGCCGCTACAGCGAAGAGCTGATCCAGGCGCTGGCCCTGCGTGATGAACTGGACTATGAAAAGGAGGTACTTTGGATTTTTTTTTTTTTTAACTTCTTAACTGCACTCAGTTTTTTTTTTTTTCAAAAGCTAAAAACGAGGCCAAGAATGACCAGATTAATAACGGCATTCAGCCGCCTCAACAAACAAAAACAAAAGTCATCAACAGTCAGACACTTCCGCCGTAATGCTTCGTTGTGGGGAAGCTTTACAATAAAGATTTTGAAAATGGGGCCGTTTGAACATCTGTTGTGCGGCGAGAACAGGCTGCAGCGCTCGCAGCGTTCTGCGGACCAGCGAGAAAGGTCAGCGAATCGCCGGCGGCCTCGCTCCCTAAATGTAATTCGCTTCAACGTCAGGACTGTGTCACGGGGTATTTTTAACGGTAGCCGAATCTAGATTCGTCGTCACGCGTGCGCTGACAAAGTCACGAAACAAGCGAGCGGCGCGTTTGGCTGTCGAAAAAAAGGGCCGACGTAAACGAAGTGGGCGTTGTGCGTCAACGCAGGTGAAGAACAGCTTCATCTCGCTGCTGATCGACGTGCAGAACAGGCAGAAGGAGCACCGCGAGCTGCTGCGCAAGAAGAAGAAAATCCGGAGCACGACGACGACCGCGCCCAACGGCCAGAGGACAGTCAGCACGCACATACCAGGCACGGTGAGTCACGCGGCCACGCGGGAGGCGTGCATGATGACAACCGGTGAAGCAGAACTTGCTCCAGTTGGAAGCAGATTGGCGCGACCCGGCGGGTCTGCTTGGGGACGCTGCTTTTATTCCCGCCGAGTTCTGCGCCGAGCCTTCTCCTTCTATTCCCCTAATGCACCCTGCAGAACCTCCTCACCTCTCTTTGCTCTCTTTTTATGCCTCCTTCCTCTCGCTCCTTGTAGCTCCTCACTCTGGAGGGACTCTCCAATGTCATTCAAAATGGTCTCCGTCAAACTTTTGGCAACGCGGGAGGGGACAAACAGGTGCCCCTGCTCTTTCTTTCCACTGCAGATAAAATTCTGTTCTATTTTATTTTTTAATTTTTTTTTGACACTGTGGCATGCTTTTTTTCTTTTTTTTGGACAGCTTCCACTACTGGCGTTCACTCTTTTCTTTTCGTCTTTCTCTCTGTGGTTGATCTCCGTTCTCTTTTTCTCCATCTCAGTTATTTTTTTTTTAAATAACGTGATTCCAGCATTACATTGCTCCATCACCCATCTTTTTTTATTTTTTACAGCTTTTACTGTGGCGTCATCTCACTGTGCCTCTGTCGAGAAGATACTGTTGCATAATCGCATCAGTCAAGATTTGTTGTAGCCTCTGAAAGCCTGAAACCAACCTGCAGTCACATACATAATAAAAAAATCTGCTCTCACTTTGTTCATAATGATCATCAACAACATTCTAAAACCCTCTCACGAGAGTTTGGCCTGTTTTTGTTCCAACATTAGATTAGCACAGCAATTAATAGGGATAATATATGGATTTGTATTTTGGAATTGATTTAATCTCACGTGATCTTTTTTTTTTTTTGCGCAGTACCTGACCACAGTAATCCCCTATGAGAAGAAGGCGGGCTCTCCGTCGGTAGACGACCTCCAGATCCTCACAAAGAGTGAGTGCGCACGACAAGATGCGTTTGGGCTTTCCCCCTCGGGAGCGTTGTTTTTCCTTCGCCTCGCCTCGGCGCGTGCTTTGTTTTGACACACCGCTCTGTCTCTGCCAGTCCTCCACGCCATGAGGGACGACAGCGAGAAGGTGCCCGCCCTGCTAACCGACTACATTCTCAAAGGTAGGCGCGCTCTCCGTGCTTTGACCTCGGGGAGCAGATGAGCTGGGCAAATGCGGTTTGTCCCAGCGAAACACCCGGGACGAACGGATATCGTTTGTTTCCCCCTTTTGCTTGAAAGCAGAAGTACAAAAAATCATTTCTCCATTCAGCGGAGCTGATAGCAGAAAAACCGTATAACGTAGAAGAAGGAAATGATGCATTTCTCAATGCCACCTTTCTCTGTTGACCGTGTGCCTTCCTTTTCTTTCGTCTGTGCTGCGTTTGGGTAGCTCTGGTATGAGAGCAGTGGAACCTGAGGTTTGTGAGGCACCGACACAGATTCTCCACCTCCAGCCTTCCGCGCTGAGCCTTTCCAGACGCCCCCTTTTCTCTTTCTCTCCGCGTGGTAGCGCTCACCGCACCTTGCCCCCCCGGAAAACGCCCAAACGCACTCACGTCCCCCCACCTCCCCCGACTGCGAGCTTGTAGTAGCAGCCGCCGCTCACTTGTTTGCTCCGCATCCGTAGCTGCCGTTTTCCTCTCTTCTCATCCCGCGTTCCTCCCCGTGGTAGACGCTCTTCACCCGCTTACACCCGCTCTCACGGCGTCGCGTCGACGGCTAACCGCTCTGCTTTCGTCTCCGCAGTGCTTTGTCCCACGTAAGAGCCAATGGCGAAGCCTCGCGTTTCCAGGACCCTTCGGCTGGACCATCCGAGCAGGGGTCTGTCGACCTGGAAGAACCCAGATAACGGATTCAAATCCAAACCTTCCTCCCATTTCTCACAACACAATAGACTTTCTTTCCTCGTGGTACATTTTTTTTTTTACTCTTCCCCTGTTGTTGTTCCTAAGATTTTAACTCTCGATGCAACTCCTCGGTCTGAGGAGTTCTTTTCATTTGTAATCTTTTAACTTTTTATCGCCTGAGTTGTACAATCCACAATACCCCGTATGCATGATGACTTGTCTGTGGATGCCAGTAATCAGTATTAGTCTGAACACCTCACATCCTGATTTGCCAGCGGCTCGTGAATGGTGAATGGAGAGGTTGAATAACAAATAGTAGTTTTGGTTTTTCTCGTGTTTTTTTTGATTGATTCGGTGGACTTCATCAACAGCGTGAGGGAAATGATGCAGTCCAATCTGTTTTGCATACCGAGACGATTTGCATCTGTTGCAGTTCAAGCCTGACGGGGTAAACAAGCCCTGGCAGAATCTCTGGATCTGAAAGTGCCAGGCGAGCCGCGGTATCGAGTAGAAATCCCGTTTGGAAACCGTCGCTTTCGTGACGATTGGTTGATGAAACTCACCTCGCTAAGGATCAAAAAGAGCAAACCCTTCAATTATGAAAAAAATCCCAGATTGCGGCCAGATTGCGGCCTCCTCTTACCTTGTCCTTGCCTGTCACTTTCTGGTTCGTGCTCAACGTTAGCTGTTAGCTGAATGTCAAAATGAATTATTTTGTATACGATGAAGTGAAATTGCACAGTTTTGGGAACTTTTTTGAAAAAGGGAAAAAAATGACTCAAGAACGTAATAGCTGGATGATCAAACATGTAAATCATATTTTTGGATAAGGACTCCTTTTTTTATCAGTGAGATTAGGGACTTGCCAGTAGTCCGCTTTCGTGACCGCATTGCGACGTCTTTTTGTGAATGCTGTCCGTTGACCTCTGGGCCCTCAAGTCGTGAGCCCGCCCCCAACAGCTTTATCACCTCCCCATCACATGAGTCTGCAGATACCTCGTTACAACATTTTAGCATTAGTAAAGAGAAAAAATACGACCTATGTGGCCGTATCATTAGTTAAATAGCGTAATTTAGATTGTGTCAGATTTGACAATTCTGTAGTCAAGGTTCTGTCGTAAGTTTTCTCTTAGCCCTTTAAATGTCGTGTAGATTTAAGGCATTTCGTGGTAGCACTTTAGTCTGTCAGTGATCTGGTCATGTAGTAGTGGAATATGTGATGGATGTACTTTAGAGTATGTCTCGCTAGATTAGTTGCTAGATCAAGCTTAGAAACTTAAGCTAGCGGTGCAGAAAACATCCTCTCCCATGTCTTCACCTTATGTCAGTCGGTGTGAGAATTCAAACAGCCTCAAAGGGGGCGCTCCACTGGTTTTACACATTTGCGCATCATCTGCTCAGCCTGTAAAAACACATTTTCGGACAAATTTATAACAGGAAGTCTGCGTTTGAAAACTCAGCAGCTTGCAGTTTGAAAGGCCAAACAGAGAGGGTATAACAACAAGATGCCAACAAAAGGGACTAAAAGTCACGGTAGCTCAGTCTAGGCCTCTTCAGTTTTTCTTTCAAGGCTCCCCGCCTCATGGCAGTGCAGTGTTAAACCAGTGGACCGCCCCTTTAGAGCCACATACAACCGGTCCAGCACTGAGCTTCACGTTGGTACGCTGACGTTCAGATCACCAGCTACTACAGGTGCACCACACACTCTCAGTTCAGGTCTAGTCCAGCTCTCAGGTACGATCATCAGTGTTAAAAAGGTTTAAACCTTTCTGTAAGGTACCGACATTCCTGAGTCTCCTCGTGCTTCTGGCGGCGTTTTTGAACGGCTGGCTTCAACTTGCTGCACTTTTTAATCCTTTCACGCTCGGAATCTCTCTGTTAATACCCGGGCGAGCGGCTGAATCGGGGTAACATCGCAGATCTGCTCAGTAGGAATAGGTGTATTTAGCAGATTTAATGTGAAGCCCTCTCAGTGGCATCCGCTCCGTGTAGCAGTGTGTTATTTTATTAGTAAATCAGCGGTTAATTTGTACGAGGAGGCGAGACTCTCGAAAAGGGAATTGTCTTTTAATAGTTAAAGAGCTGAAGCATTGATTTCATGCTTCTAGCCAGAAGAAAGGGGCGTAAGAAGAAGAAAAGGGGGGTGTGATAAAGATCGCAGATGTTGGGGAAGATTGCACAAAGAGTTGCTTAAACATGAGGGTAGTGCTGTATTTAACTATTTATATGAACGCTTGCCAGCTTTGAATACATTCACAAACTTAGCATGTGCTGCATGCACTTTACTGCTGCAAACACATTTCTAATTATGAATATATATATATATTTTTCTGCTTATGGACGTATGAATATTACACTAAAGGGAGAAGTGCAGAATACCTTGAAACAAATAAGCATTTAATCTTGACTGGTCTAAAGATATGAACTAGGAGGGCTTGTGGCAGTGATGCACAGGCCGCTGTCAGAATTGTACTTGCCGTACTTCCCTCAGATGATCATAATCTGGCAAATCAAGCTTCAGTGAAAGCGACTCCTCATTTTGTTTTGTAACGAATTGGCAGCCAGCACGGAGGTCACTGAAAGATCTCTCTCTCAGGCCAGAGCCCCCTCCATCTGGTCTCCTCTTAGCAGACATATCAGTGTAACTACAATTTAGAGATTTATATTTATATGTGTACAAGGAGAACGAGCAACAAGAAGAGGCCGCCTTTGTGAATGCCTGAAATGTTTTTGTACATTAAACCAGTTCCTTTTTTTGTTTTTAATGCAATGTAATTCCCCAGTTTGGGGTTTTATGTTTACTGTCTCATGTGGTACTGCAGTATATTAATTTATTATGTATATGTTCATTTTGTAACCATGTCATTGACTGTAATGTTACAAGTGTTTGTGCTCACATCGCATTGTAACTCATTTCAAATAAATTAATATGTGAAGAAGTTCAAAACCTAAACAGCCATGGAAAGTAGTATCCAATTATCAACTTTGGGAAGCTGCATAAAGTACCGGATCAGGACACTGCATGATAATTTTGGCCCCTTGTGACATTTCAGAAATCAGAGTCAGATGGTTTTATATAAATAACTGTTTGATGCCCAAAGGTTAAAAAGAGAAAAAAAAAAATTGAATTGCAATTCCAATTCCAATCTTTTTTTCTCTCTTCTTAGACTCTCACAACCACTTCAATTTATCATGTGACTCTTTGGAGGGCCCCAGACCCTAGGTTGGGAATCAGGGGACTAAAATGTTATGGGATTGAATTTTCCCCCAGTGTATCAAAATGCAAGAAATGGAACACCATAAGATAACCTGGCCTACCTGATGGTACAAGAATAGGTTCCAAAAAAAGCAGTGCAGTCTGTGAATTATCCCACATATATACCCACAAGTAATATCATATTAAATGCACTGAATTCTTCTTCTGTGGCTCTGTGGGCGATTATGGCCGCTCCTCTTTTCATGTCTAATGACCTGCGCAGCATCACTTGTGGGGCCTGCAGCAGAACGAAATGGTCATCAGCATCAACCAGGAAGACGAATTGTGAAGGTAACGCACTTGCACGAATCTTAAAATATATATATAATATAGCATAATTGCCTTTTTTAATGAAATATAATTTAAATTAATACATTCTAACATTTATACATGCAGTACATGATGACATTAGGGGTATCCCTAATGAATTAAAAAAAATTATCACATTGGAGACAGATTTTCCACAACCTGGCAACCCATATTTTCGTTAATTCTGTCTATAAATTATCTGACTGGCATTAGTGGGTGTGGATTCATTAAAGATTAATGAAACCATAAAACTTATTTAGACTGTATTAATGGCACAATGTAGGAAAGGTGCAAGGACATAAGTCGGGGAATGCTGAGGTGAGTGGAAGAACAAAACGGATTGCAGCCCGGGTCTTTCCCTCCAACTTCCTGCTTCCTGTTCGGAGGTCGGTCACCTGATAAAGCCGCTGTTCATGTGACTGTAGCTTCCTGGTTCGTGAGAGCCGTTTGCTTCTTTACAGTACCTGTGCAAGAATTTATATGGAGTTTGTTTGAAGGACCGAGCGGGGTGAAGCCAGCAGTAGAAATACAGAGTTGAGGAGGCTTTGACGTATTTTCCTTCCTCTTCCTTTTCCCTTCAGCCTTCCATTACCGTCACTCAGTAAGTTTTCACTGCGTCGTTTGACGATATCGCACATAATACTGGCTGCAAAACGTTTTCAGTAAGATACTTTAAAATACAATTTCGTTTGTAAGTATTTTAGAATAAATGCAATATTTAACATATATTTGGGGAATTACTGGACACAGATTATAATAGATAAAAAAACACGATTTATGCTAGGTATTAACATACATACATATTACAGTAAAAGGGGATGATATATGGTGCGTTATATGCCATGTTGCAGGAATTTTCTGGGTTTATCTTGTTCATAAGTGCTAGGTTCTGATTTAGTCACCTGCAGTTTGAAAACTGTTACGGGAAAGTCACTTTGCAGGTTGTTGCTGCTTTCAGCCGCAGTCACACCCTGTCAGGTGATATCAGGAGGTGTATGTGCATTAGACATGGCTGTCATTCGTCACAAACAGTATCACGCAGCTCAAATGAAAAAGCATGAATAAAGGAAGAAGTTGGCTAAGTAGCAAAACTAGATAAACAGCCATTGGTCATTAAACATCTTTCCAACAGGTCGTTTTTCCCCACTCAGATGTAAAGCTGTGTTTAACATTAATGCCATCAAATATACAGTTTTCAATTCAACTTCATGTCTTTTTGCCTTTGCAGGAATGCATTTGGTGTTGCTTGTATTTGCCTCAGCGCTCCCTGTGACCACCTTGGCCCTTGACAATGGACTGATGACAACACCTCCTATGGGCTGGCTGGCATGGGAACGTTTCCGCTGCGACATTGACTGTGAACAGGACCCGAAGAACTGCATCAGGTAGGGCAACGCAATGTAAATATTCAACACTGTGATCACTCTGGAGCAACCATTAAAAAAAGAACAGTCAAATCATGGGGTGGATTTTGTTGTTAGAAATATTAAGTATACATCTCCCTTCAAGTTCTATTAATGTTTCATGAGAAATCCTTCTGATGTGTTGATTACTTGCAGACATCCTGTTTCAGTTTTTATGTGGGTGTGGAAATCTGGAATGCAAACCAGTTTTGTGGAAACCAAACACATTACACCAGAGTACATCAAACAATGTGCAGTTGTAAGCGGCCCCATTTTTCTTCCAGTGAGAATCTGTTCATCGACATGGCAGACAGACTGGCGGAGGACGGCTGGAAGGAACTTGGCTACGTCTACGTGAACATAGACGACTGCTGGTCCTCCATGGAGAGAGACAAGCAGGGCCGGCTACAGCCTGACCCGAAGAGGTATTTACACACGTACTGTATGCTCACAGAGACACACACACACACACACACACACAGGCTGTTGTTCCTCAGCCAATAAAAAAAATGTAGCATCAGCAAAAGTATCATAGAAGAACTTACCTTTGACCTCCCTGAAAGTTGAAAGTGAAAACAGCTGATAAGCAAATCAAACAAAAATAAAAAAATAAACTTGACTTGGAGCTTCATTATCTGAGTGGATACCCATAATGTATAACTATTAGCAGAAGTGAAACTATTGGCAGGACAAGATTGTAGTCACATCAGCTGGTGACACTTTGGGGTATTTTCAATAAAGAGGAAAAGGGAAGCCTGAGACTGTGGTGTGGTTTAATGAAATGCACAGTACATCCATCCAGTCTTTGATAACAGGCATCTGTATTAACCAGATATTTTTAAACAACTATGTAGAGTGGTTTCTTTGCTGCCTATGATAATTTAAACAAAACACAAGTACAACTTTACAAGTTGAGTCAAAAAACCTTGCCTTGTACTCACTCACACAATTATTACGCCCTTAATCTGTATTTTTTGTATCCTTTCACATAACATTATAACACATTCCTTGATCCCCACCCCTCCCAGATTCCCAGGAGGCATCCATAAGCTGGCCCGCTACATGCACGACAGGGGTCTCAAGCTGGGGATCTACGGGGACATGGGCACACACACCTGTGGAGGCTACCCTGGCACCCCGCTGGATAAGATCCAGATAGACGCTCAGACCTTTGCTGAGTGGGAGGTGGATATGTTGAAATTTGACGGCTGTTACTCTAATGTGACGGAGCAGGAGAAGGGTAAGAATACGAGAATTGGCTTTAACGTTGTGTTTATTAAGATGTTTCTGATTTCATCTTGTCTGATAATTGCTTCTCTCTTGGGCAGGTTACCCTCTCATGTCAAAAGCTCTAAATGCTACAGGCCGTCCCATTGGCTACTCCTGCAGCTGGCCTGCATACCAGGGTGGCCTGCCACCCAAGGTATAATCAGGATTTCTTCAAGTTTTATTTTTTTACCCTGAAGCTTTACTTTAAATCCACGTTTATATATTTTTCCTTTTTGTGGAATTTTCAGGTAAACTACAGCCAGTTGGGTGAGATCTGCAACCTGTGGCGTAACTATGGTGACATCCAGGACTCTTGGGACAGCGTCCTAAACATTGTTGACTGGTTCTTTCAAAACCAGGAGGTTCTGATACCTGCAGCTGGACCTGGAAGATGGAACGACCCCGATATGGTCTGTTTGACTGACAACATATTCCAGTGTTTAGTGTATACTAGATTTTTTGTTGGTAAGGTTGGGAAGCACCACAGTTACAAGTTTTAAGAGAAAGGCCAAAATGCTGCTGGTATAAAAATTTTAGTGTCATGTCATCTTCTTCAGTTGTCTGATTTTGACCTCTGCAGCTGATCATTGGTGACTTTGGCCTCAGCATGGACCAGTCTCGCGCTCAGATGGCTCTGTGGGCGATTATGGCCGCTCCTCTTTTCATGTCTAATGACCTGCGCACCATCACCAGCGGGGCCCGCAGCATCCTGCAAAACAAAATGGCCATCAGCATCAACCAGGACCCCATGGGCATTCAGGGAAGACGAATTGTGAAGGTAACACACTTTTGCCTTGGCTCTTCGAGCTTCTTGCAAGTGCTCTGGATGGGAATGACTATGTCTTTATTCACATTTTCTCATCCATCTCTTCTCGCCAGGAGAAGAGTGGTATTGAGGTGTTCTGGCGCCCCCTGTCAAAGAAATCCAGTGCCTTGGTTTTCTTCAGTCGTCGTACTGACATGCCCTACCGCTACCAGACTTCCCTCAGCAAACTCAACTTCACCACCGGCAGCTACAAGGTATTTCTGCAAAATTCAGTGATGTGCTATATTGGGTTGATTCTTACCTTACAGGCCCTCAACCTATGCCTAGCCTATTCTTGGTCTATTGTTGTGCCTATTATTGGCCTATTTAAATTAAACATAAATGATCCCTAATCAATCTACCAGTAACACAGACTATACTGACATTACGGCTTAAATGGCCATGAAATGCTGAGTCTTGTTGACAATTAGGACCTTGGCTTGACAGCAGACCGTCATTCAAGATTCAAATTTCAAAAATTAAACAAGACTACCTGGTTATAAATAAAGTTGAATTGAATCAGTTAATGTCTTAATCATTTGTGTACTGCTCTAATGTCTTGCAAGTTCGTAACAGTGTTGTTTCACTGGACACATGATTAGCAACACCTGTCTTTGATAGGTGAATACAGCAGGAGAATCACTCACTTCTCCCTTCTCCCTTCTGTTTTCTTTCTGCTCTTCCTCAGGTCTTTGATGTCTTCACTGACGAGACTATGATGCTGAAAGCCTCCACTGACTTTGTGGTGTCAGTGAACCCCACAGGTGTGGTCATGTGGTACGTCTCTGCGCCTGCCAAACTGAACCTCCGCCAGTTTTACAGAGGCGACGAAATCCAGAGGCCCGCCTACGACGATGGTGGAAACGCCCTTCCTCGCGTCTTCCTCTGACCTCCGACTATCATCATCACGTAATAATCGCATCACAGTTGCTGCCTCAGTGCAGTGGCTGCTGATTGTCTCCTGACAAGACTTGGCATGCACATTGTCTGGTGCTCAAAAGTCTTATTACAATATTAACCATAAAATGGTAATGACTAAATCAGGTTATCATAAGAGCATAGCACTACTGATTCCATGTATTGACATCACTGTAAGCTCAGGGACAGACGTTTTGAATCCAGGTATTTAATTTCAATCTGAAAGGGCTCAAAACATAGCACACTGCGTACTAAAAAGTGGTGATATGAGATGTGCTGGGTGCTTCTGTTCTTCACAGAGCAGTCAAGCTAATCTGTGTCTTAAACTATTCCAAAAAAAGAGGAAATATGAAAAGGGCCACCGCTATGCTTTTGTTTCCTTTTTAGAACAATGTTTAACCATGATTTTGTTTTAAATTTTGCTTTGTTTGAAGGATAATTTTTATTGAATTCTGCCAGGATCTGGATGTGGCACTGCCCAGGAAAACTGTTATGAATTGTGTTTAAGAAATGGAGAAGGTTTTATAAGAAATTATTCTGCGAAATGGATGTAAATACAATAGATTTTTGAAAAGTTTGTTTCAAAGCATTTATTCTAGCATTATCTCAGACTGTGAAGAATTTTGTTCTTTTATAATTATTGTATATGTAGAGTTTGGAGCAGCACATCAACATGCAAACATTTCCTCTTACCAGTAGGGGGTGCTATGACTATAATTTAATATGGTATCTAGATGTGTTCAGGATTGGACGAATATTTAACATGTAAAAATTGGACCAGTTTGGACAATGTATGTCTAAGTTGTTGCAACTTCCATTGTCATGGCGAAGCATTGAAATTCGCTGCACAGCCAGGTTTGCCGCTTTGCCGTTTGAGAAAATCACACAGTATTTACGACAAAGCATCACACACATCTTAGGTCTCTTGTCACCAAATTTGAAGTATATCGGTTCAGTCGGCTAAGAGGAGCACGTGGCAGTATGACATTTCATGAATATTAGCACGTAGTCGTCAGAGCGGGGCTGTCATCACGCACGTAATGTTTGGCCCTGATTGGACAATGGTATGTCTGAGCTGCAGCAACTTCCTGTATCACGGCAAATCATCGAATTTCGCCGTGCCACTGAGTTCGCGCCTTGCACCAATCAGACCTTAATGAGAGGGAAAAAGTGAAACGTCATGAAAATTAGCTGCTCGCGGTTATTTAAATTAGCCTATGCTGTGATAAGATAATAAAAGTTAGTGACAGCAACTCTCGAGTCCAGCTTTCAATTGTAAAATACATTTAACTGTGCAAAGTTTAGGATTTGCCAATAGCTAAAACCTAGCCTAGCCTATTTGTGTTCTGTTCAGGATATATCGATTTTTGGCGCCCAGGCAGTCGTAGTGTAGTTTTGTTTGGTGAATGAAGGAAGAACAGATGGATGCTGTTGTGCGGTACTTGAGTGAACGTGACGGGTTCACGCTGAGAAGTGAACGCCGTGAAGTTGGCCCGAACGTCACTGTATCTTGGTTAAACTGCTAAAGTGCATTTGCGTTCGCATTCGATGTTCAATGTTTTTTTTGGATGAAACTTATAGCCTCTGTCCGTTTTTCGAGAATAAGAAGCAAACAAAATATTTTTTGCACAAAGCAGAAACGTAAGTCACAGAAGTTTGAATAAGGTACCGAAAACAAAGCCAGAGGGAAAACTAACCGCTCGAGCCGACCTGAGCGCACGCTCACAGCCATGTTGGACCAGTAGAGGGCGGCACTGTCCTTCAGCGCGGACGCACATGGCAACGCAGCCCTTTCCTGTCCCATCCGCTGCCAAAAAATGCACCTGCTGCACAGCACAAGGACAGTCGGCCCCTTCGGCCCGAGCCTTTATCTCTCTGTAATGATTTACTCTCCTCTGACATCACCTTCTCTCCTTTTTACACACGGACAACAATGTATAAACTCGTATACAGTACTTTGTCCTTCGTCCCCCCTCTCTCCTTTATCCATCAATCGGTTAATTCTTCATTGTATTCATTTTTGCCTCCTCATCGTCATTCCTCCCTCATCTCTCCCTCCTCCTCCTCCTCCTTCTTAATATCTTGTGCATAGTATCACCTCTGACCTTGGCCTGAAAGCCTTGTGTTTGCGCTCGGTCTCAAGATACTGGTGCAGTCACATGAGTGTGCATTGGCATGCATGCCGCCGCATGTGCGCACGTATGACACAGTCAGCTTGCTTTGACTGACATCCGTAGACACACACACACACACACACGCACGCACACGCACATACATATCCCTTCTAGGTCATTTAAGGCCAGATTGAGATTGGCTGTGTGCTTCTGTGTGTGTGCGTGCGCGTGTGTCTGTGTGTGGGCATTTGTGTGGGAAAATGGATCTTTGCTTTCCCTTCTTTCCCTTTCAGTCGTCTCAGATATCCTTTGGCTTTGCGAACACAACACATCTCTCACTGTCAAGGTCCCCGCCATCTGGGAACACGACGTGGGTGAGAAGTGAGGGACTTGTGATAGAGAAAAAGAGAGAACAGTGCAAGAAGGATTTCAGCAAAGGAGGAAAGGGGGGGGGCTGTCAAAAGTCTATTGGAGGGCACAAATGAGCAAAGGAAGGGGGGGGGGCGGCGGATGAGAGCGAGCGAGGGAACCAGTGAGGGAGGGGGTGAGACGAGGAGGAGCGAGAGCGTTCCTGCCGATGCTCACGTAGGCCCACAGCTGCAGAGGAGCAGTTGCCTCTCTCCTCTCTGTGCCCCCTCCCAAATAACCGACACCGCTAATTCAGTTCTGTCGGGGCCCCCCCTTTCCTTTCCTTTCCTTTCCTTTGACCAACACACGCGTTGTTGTCACACGGGTAGTCACGCTCTCTGCCTCGCGGTTCTCAAATCCAACCCAGATGAAGGGGGGGATCGAAAACTCACAGCTGCACTGGGGTGGTTAGGATGCAAACAGGGCTTTGCATATAGGTCATATGCATGGTCTCAAAGGAGGCCACAGACTCGAAAACCCCCGAGGTGCTGCCACAGAAAAAGAGAAGTAATTGAGCTGGGCTTCTTTTGTGTCTGTCGGGTACGTAACGTTTCCACTTCTGTTTGCACATGGTTCCAAGAAGTGCAGCTTTGTAGACGCGCGGGGTCCGCGGGGCATGATTTTGCATGTGCAGACACACACGAACGCTGGCACCGAGCTCTTCGGCTCATCCTAGTGACATCATAGCCCCCCCCCTCGCCCCTCTGTGCTGCCTGTCTGCATGGCTGGACGAATGACATCACCATCCCAAGGTCTTCCAAGGAAAAGGTGTTAAAGTCATCTCCCTGTATACACCACGCTGTTGTTACATAGCCTGACCCCCAGAGTCGTTCAAATCTTTAATCAAGTGCAATAAAAGTACGCTGTTCGCTAACAGATTTGCAAAGAAACCAGTGCACAATGGAGTTGTTAATTACAAAGGCACTGAAGTTGAGAACAAAAAAAAGAGAAAAGGTTTGGAGTTTCCAGGCTTTAAGCCAATGTGTGTAAGAGATATACAGGTATAAGGTGTAATAGGTAATTTTATGCCCTTTTGGCTGGAGCGACCGTGGTCCGGCGCTGCATGCCCAAAGGCCAGAAGTCACGGAGCGACTGACTGGGTGATAGAGCCGGGTTTGTTATCAAGTTACACCATTGGTCGGCCCCTAGTGCTGTTTTAACATCAGTTTGTGTTATGTCATAGCAGTGTGTGTGTGTGTGGGGGGGGTGGGGGTTATAGGCAGTGTTGGCAACTTAGTGCACTTGTTGCTACGTTGCACTTTTTCGAAGAAGCGACTTGCGACAAATCTAGCGACAGCGGGCTTGCAGGAGATCGTGGAACCCTTGCCGAACATTTCCCGCTGCCAGACAGTTGAGACCTAATAACAATGAGAGTTACAGGGAGCTGTGACTAAATGTTGATTTGAAATAAAAACCACTAACTTCCCTTTTCTTGCGAAGACACGGTTTGCCTGACACATGTATTGGCTTGTATTTAAGTAGGTGATTAAAAAAAGAAGCTTAACCACCTCAGCTCAGGTGAATTTCACCAGTCAGAAGCTTCAGGCACGGCAGCAACTCTCTGCTGAGCGAGGCTAGCCGCGACATTGCCGCGGCATCGAAACTGATTTTATCAGAAGTGATAAGGGTGATGTGTGATCGGAACGCCACTGCGTTACGTCAACCGGTCGCTCTATTTTGACACGAGAGCAGACGTGACGGAACGACACGGACCTTCCCGCTTCCTTCCACGTTACCGCTTACAAGTCCGTTTGTACTCACGTTAAGCACCGATTCATCACTTCCTCCAGGGGTCCACACCGGACATTGCGGGCTTACTTTATGCAAACATGGAAAGTCTGCGAGGTATTACTTAACAGGGACGTCTCTGTCGCAGCCCTGCTCTTTATTCCCGTGGCGCAGCTTTGACGTCTTCGCCCTCCTACTTTTACGCGCTCATGCATTAAGCAACGGCCAGACACGTCGTCCTCTCGCCACGATGGCTTACATTTCTCCCGCTGGACTCTGTCCCATGAAGCACAGGACAGCGTGTTTACTGCGGATTCATTGTTCGATCCAGTCTCCCCTTTAATCCAGACGCACTGGGGCATTAAATTGATTTTAGGTCCAACTCCGGGCGCCCGGCGGACGTTGTCCCGTCTTCCTCTGCCCTCTAAGCTATTACAGCAGACGCTGCCCCGCTGGCTTTATGGAGAGGCTGTTATTTCAGCTGTGAGAGAGTGTGTGGATATATCAGTTCGTGCATTTGCAAGCCCAGTATAGGCAGGGAATCGAGGAAGTGTGCGTGCGATTCATCTCTGTCTCAATAATGATTAAACCTCACTCGGCAGCGCAGAAATATTTTCGTCATCCGGCTGTTTCCAGATTCTTCCGGCCGCAAAACTTCACGAGAAATGCTTCTGTGGTTCCAATTTCTTCTTTTTTTTTATGAATGAATGTCTGGGTCTGTCCACCAGTGGCTGCTGTTGACTCAGTAAAACAGAAATGCCTGGTAACTGTTTCCACGACGCCGCTGTGTACGAGGCAGGCTGCACGTTGCGAAGGCGTTGAGTTCGCATGGCAACGGGCCAATGTGTCAGCTGCCTGCCTACTGGCAGGCTGTGTAGGTCAAAGTCAGAGGGCTGCCAATGCTGCTTTCTCTCTCTCTCTCTCTCCCTCTGTCTGTCTCTCTCTCAAACAGACACTTTGACCACACACGCATTCACTGTGGCATGATCTCATTCTTTCCCTTTAACTCTGTATCTCCCTTTCCCGACTCGGTGCGCACAGTCACTCACACACACACACACACACACACACACACACACAAGGAACCTCTCATTTTCTGGCTTTTTTCTTTCTTTTTTTTTTTCTTTCCACCCTCTCCTCCCCTCTGCAGACAAATCCTCTACATCCTGGATCCCACGGGATACTGTGACCGTATTTACCTTCCTGCAGACATACTGTACATCTGCGAGAGGGCGCGCGCGTGTGTGGTCACCCCATTCCATCCCCGCCCCCCCTCACTGTATTCTTCTCTTCCACCCCGTTCCTCCGTCAGAGGTTTCCGCGTCGGGGTCTTTCTGGGCAGCGTAACAGAACCCCATCTTCAGGCGACAGCCAGCGCAGCGGCAGGATTCGGCCCGAGCTGGCAGCAAAGGAGAGTGGTTGGAGAAGGACTGAAAGGGCAGGTGGAGTTCTTTGGTGAGCGCGCGTGCGTGCGTGTTTGCGATCGGTCGAGGGTCACGCTCTTAGAGGGTTTCCAGCAGCTACTCAATGTACCTTCGCGCAGCAACTATTTGTTAGGTAACGTGATGCCGTACGAACCGCCGCTGATAGTGCGTCTATTTTTGGGGCAAAGGCCCGTAAGGAGACCCAGCATGATGCAGGTAGAAAGACTGACCGCCGCGATTAGTCTGCAAATTGGAGTGTGTGTGTGTGGGGGGGGGCGGCCGGCCAATAAAAATAGAGACGTGATCGGTCAACAATGCCTCTCATAACCTTCACTCTGATCCGCGAATATCCGCGTGCATGATTTTCTGTGCTAATTCTGTTCGTGTCTCTCAGCGTTGGGAGCTTTTTTTTTTTTTTCTTTTTACCACAGCTGGATTCTCGTGTTTCCCCGGGCTTCCAATCATGACGATTGTCATTTCATCCCCTCCGGGCTTGTCCATCAACCAAGAGCATTTCGGCCCGCCTGCCTGTCAATGTGTCGCTTGTCCGTATGGCAGCGCCCGTACTGTGTCGCTCTAATGAGCTATGAACTATCACCATTGAAATCGGCAGGATTTGATTTCACCTCCTTCCCGCGGGGGTTCCTGCACTGCGTGAGCCATCGTTAGCCATGCTAGCACGCTAGCACGCTAAGCTTTTGGTTTTGGCGATGCGATAACTTAGTTTCTGCCATGAGGTCAGAATGTCAATTCGTCCAGCAGTTTGGTTAAAGACTAAATCCCCGGAAACTTTTTTTTTTCTTTTTCCCATGAGCCTTGGCTGCACTTTGTGCCGAGTGCTGCTTCAGCAACCAAGACAGCAAACACACAGCAAACATCAAACCTGCACCCGACATCGTTGCGGTTTTCGGTGCGACGCGACGCAAATTTTCGCCCCAATCCGAGTGAACCGCGTCGCGACGCATTGTGGGATTGCAAAGTTTCGGGTACGTACGTAAAACAAGTAAGAATTTTACGTGGCGGCAGTTTGATGAACAGCCGAAGAGCAAAAAAAAAAAGCAGGGCCATACCTGCTGTGGACGCACATCTGCGGCACACCCCCCCTCCCCGTGACACAAACAGAAGCGCAGTGCCGTGTGGCCGAGTATCACGTAAAATTCAGTGAGAAAGTGCACGTCGCCTCTCAGGCAGTGCGCGCTAGCGAGCAACCTACTCCCTAACCTGCAAGCGCGCACATGCCCGCCGCGACGAGCCGCCAAAGAAGGCGGCATTCTGCCATTCGTTCACATCTGGGGGGGGGGTTTCCTCCAGCGGCGTCTGTTCATTGCCAATGCTAACGTTAGCAATTATCTGGCAACCGGCGTGCCAAAGTCGAAAAAAGGCTCACGAGCCGCTAGCGTGGGTGTGGACGCTCGGTCTCGTTTTACCGCTCAGTCGTTCATTAAGACTTGTGCGTTTGTCACATACTCCGTTGCACTGGCTATAACGTGACTACATTCAGTGGTTGTGCTGAAAAAGGTTGAGTGTCATGACTGGGGTGTCTTGTACCGTAACAAACTGAAAAACATAGTGTTCCACGGTCAAGTCAATGTTTAATGATGGTTTGGGGAAATAAATACGATTTTAACTGTATTTTTTTATTTATTTATTTATTTTATTAAGTTCTTAAGAGGACAAAATATTCCCGGAGCCGGAACGCCGTGTGAATGGGAACTGGAAGTGAAGTGAGCTCGTTCCTTAAGCTGATACTTTGTCTTTATAACAGTCATGACGACCGGATTACACCGGCTGGCAGCGGTGCTCGCACGCACGTACGCACACACACACACACACTGCTATTAAACAAATATCCTGAATATCCCATTCTATTGGATGGGTCCCAGCCTGTCTCATGCTCCCTGTCTATCAGAGCCAACCCCCCCACCCCCCTGAGTCTTTCTACCTTTCCCATCAACCTACTTCTCCCGAGGTGATTGTGTTTCTTTTACGTAAGAGCCTTGTGTCAGGTCATTCACGCCCCCCCCAGTCCGCCGGCTCGCCGTGGGCTGGAAAAGATCAAACAGCACATGCAGGGCTGACCTTCAGCCCTGCGCCCCCGCCGCTCGCTGCATATATCTCAGCAGGCACGGCGTGTCATTAAACATTAACATTAACATTAACTCCAGGGACGGGGCACAGTTTAGTCTAATGGAGCCGCGTGTGTGCCTAATGGAGTGTGCGTGCGTGCGCAGGAGTGCGTCGTCTCCGCTGCTACCTGCATCCGCGCCGAGGGACCTGGTGAGAGCGACGTCTCCGAAAGTGTGAGTGTTCTTTCCGCGGGCCGGCAGCAAAGTGAAGCATTAGCCGCGCGTGTTATTAATTAACACGCAGCAGACAGACAGGGGGCAAAGAGAAGATGCTGCCGCCGCTCTCGAGATCCATAATCGCTCTCGTAATCACTGACTCGCGGCGTTGGTGAGACACAGAGTTCAGGGTACAGAGAGCGACCGCTGCACTGGCACCGCCTGGACCAGAGTCCTCCTGGCCGCACTGGGCCCGGCGTGCACCTGCGAGCGGGGCAACACTCCCCCCCACCCCAGCAACCGCGGTTCGCAGTCCTGGAGCTGACGCGCTAGCAGCTGTTCGCTCAGTCCATTACTGGGCACAGTCGGGGCTTTGTGTGCGGCGAAGAAAAGGACCGCTTGTCAAAGCCGTGACGTACCACATCCCCTAACTCGGTGTCAGGGGAGATTTTGAGCCGGGCGCCGCGGGGAACGAATTGCGGGGCAAGCGATCAGATTTGCTGCATCGCGCTGCCCCTCAGTACTCCTCCTCCTTGGCCGCTGAGGAACCTGAGGCAGGCTGATAAATAATTTGCGAGATCGCAGCAGGTTATCAAGGTGGCTGTTTTATTTTTTTCTCAACTCATCAAGAGTATCCTCACCTCGGCATTGGATCCAAACAAGCGTGCATGTGAGGGCAGTACATGCAGGGAACTCAAGCCTACATCCATTCAGCGGGGCAAACGCAGTATAACAACCCAACTTTCAAGGTCATTTGCATTTGCCCCGTGACCACTGGGGGGCGGTAGGGTATTACCTGACCCACGTGGGGGATCTGATCCCAAACATTACCCCCCACCTGCTCTTCCCTCCCTCCTTCCCGAGAACTCGGAGAGCCACACGTCTGCCGCCCGAGTTACCCAAACCTCCACGAATGACTGGCATTCGGAGTCGCGTCGGTTTTTAGCCGACCTTGTCTCCGGTGCCCCTGCACTTATGAATCACGCTGAATCCTTTCTACCAGACTGCGCAGCAGCGGAGGTCCCCGGCACGCGGGCTGTTTTTGACATCATCCGGGTCACTTTTTCCCCTCCTCGCCGCCGCCGTAGCTTCTGCAGGGAGCGCAGCCCGGCGAAGAAGTGTACGGTTGTGCGTAAAGCGTTTGTTTCCTGGAAAGCCAGTGCTCTCCTGTAATTTGGCTTCCCTGGTCAGAGGGTACATTTGGTCAAACACACAAACATGCGTCGGGCAGGGGGGGGAGGACAGAAATGAAAGGCGGGTGATTTAAAGGACCAGAGGACAACTTGGACGGATCGTTTTCTCCGTGCGATGAGTCCGTAAACCAGCTGCGGTTGACCCCCTGACCCCCTGGGGTCACACATGGACACAGCTTGGTCGACACGTAGCTGCGGGGGGGGGGGGGAGGAAATCTCTAATAAACCCTAATCTCTCACCTTGATACTTTATGGCACCCAGCGGCCCGTTCTCAGCCTCTGGAGCACTTTGAAGTGGTGAAAAGCAGCTATTGTTTGCTTTCAAGCAGGGTGAAGAAAAAGCAATAAAAAAAAAAAATCGGGCTGATCTGCCAATCGCACAGATGACAGGGAAATTCAGGGCATGGGAATTTGACTGCGAGAATGCCACGAAGGGGAACGGCAGCTCAGGGATGCACGACTTCGGGTGAACGCGATTTGGCGGTAGCGGCGCGAGCGGAAGTATCTGCGTGGGATGATTTTATTTGTGGTCGCGCATGGGAATTTTCAGAAGAAAGTCGAAACAAACGGAGGCTGAGAAAGTTGGGGTTCATTAAAAAAAAAATAAAAATAAAATTTTTTTCTTATCTGATGCTGGGTTTCCTGCTTTCACGGTCTGCCGCGCGCAGGCCTGCACGGGTGCGTGCACGAAGAAAAGCCTCGCTTTCAACACCCGCGGAAAATACGGCTGCGCGAAGTCACAGGACTACCTTTGTAATTAGCCCGTGTCAAATATTTGACTTTGTCATTCCAACCACCTGTCTCTCACAGCCGCCCCCCCCATCACCCCCATCCCACACACACACACACACGCTGTTTTTGCCACAAAGGAGGACATTGCACTGACTCACCATCTTTCCCTGGAGACGTTGGTTTTTGTGGTTTTAATTTATGGAAAACACTGGCACGTATTTATGAAAGCACCGCAAATGAGACTCTGTCGGGGGATAGGACAATGTGTATTCTTGTGCTACATCTCGAGAAGTTGTTCCTGGAATTTGCGCAGTCTGTCGAACGGCAGTAGATCACGACGGAGAGGCTTTTCAGTGTTGGACGTTATGGGTTTATTTGTCAGAAAGCAGGCAGGGTGAAAAAGTGTCAAATTATCAATCGACCATTGAGGGAGCATTTGACGTTTTATTGAGAGGGGGTAGCCTTTTTCCATTCCTTTAATTGAGCACGTGGAAAATATTTTTTAAAAGCATCCCACTTCTGCTCTGTGCTACTCAAAAGCGTAGTTGCAGACTGTTTCCGTTCCGTAAATTTCATACCTCCCTGATTCTGGCATCAGAAGCTTGCGCGGCACGGACCTTGAATTCATCCATAAACGTAACTGACAAACCCGACCCTTACCTTTTAGACAATCGGCAAAAGGGCAAAGCTTAAGCCCCAAACCGTCACGTGTCTTCGCTTATCACGTTTTGGAGTGTTCGTGGAAGAATCTGTAGTCCCTGCGTGTAATTTGCCGCCGCTGTGGATGAAATCTAAACAGCGGGGAGCAAACAAAGGAAAGTACCTCACGTGCGTGACCACAATTCCTTCCTTCTGCCCGGCATCCTGTCTTGATAAACATGTAATAATTAATCAGGGGAGTTGCCAGATAATGATAATGATGATGACGATGATAATGGCCGCTTGAATGCTTTCGACTCGAGCCAACACCGTTACCGAGAACCTGGTGGATATTTTGGACGGCAGCGCTCACCGCTGCAGAATGTAGATAAACACATACCATTTAAGTTCCCTGTCATAATCCTCCAGTCAACAAACCTTCCCTGGCAATGCCGCACCGCCAGTTTACAATGCTAAGTCGCAATTACAGTACCCCTAATTACTGGGTTACCTCTGTGTATGTATGTGGGTCCGCATATGTGTGTGTGTGTGTGTGAGCGCGCATATCTAGGTTTCTGGCCAGCCGTGCCAGCGTCTGCGGGGGGAAGAGGTCCGAGGGCGGCGGAGGAGTGGCACCCCCCCCCGGCGGCACCGCCGCACAGTCATCGTCGTGCAATGAAATGTGTTTTAACCAGAAAGTGCCTGGGGAAAAAAAAACCCCACCACGTGCACCACTGCGCAAAAATGGAACGAGACGAGGGCGCATTCCAGAGCGGGGCTGACAAAACGAGTGCAAGGTGAGGAAATGACCCAGGAGAGCGAGGGGCAGGGTTTGGATGCGTCACGGAGCCGACCGCAGCCCTGTTTCTAAAAAGCGTCGTCATGCTCTCTTGCGCTCGCCTCCTATTCACTGTCACAAACTGAACCTGCTTTGCTCGCGAGGTCTTGTCCCTTTCTCCTCGCCAGGGGACGGATGGAGGAACAAGAGCGAGAGTCTAAACTCGGAAGGTGACTTGAGGTGAACGCCGGTGCCTGCGAACCAGATCGGTGGTGTCGAGCTGGTGAAATGTTCACCGCCTTCATCTTTAGCTTTCGGGCTTGCTGATGCTCGCCAGTTAGTGCGGATGTATGCCGGACGAGGCCAGTGGCAAGGCCGTTAAATTTGAGTCGGTCATTGACAAAAAGTTGTGAACAAAGGATCACCCATGTTACCGCAACAGTACCACATTCCGTGGCAGTCCATCCGGCATTCGGTAAGACACGTTTAGGCCTACCAGTTGCTAGATTAACGTAGAATCCAAAGCAGCGTTTCGTCATCGAAGTGGAGCTGAACTCCGACTGAAGGGTCACCGGGTGGAACGGCACTGGAGAGCGTGCACGAACGGAGTGAACGCAGAGGTCAAGGCGAGGATGGAGAAATTCAATTATTGCTCAATGTGTGCATGTGGAGCGGAGGCCACGGGGTTAGTGCATCAATAGTATAAAGGCAAGGCAATGACCAGAAGGAAGTTGGAAGGAAGAAAAAAAATCCGGTGGTGACTCAGCGCAAAAGTGCTGTAAGCGTGACACGAAGAGGAACAGGGATATAAGAAAACAGCGCAACAATGAATTGACGCGATTCAATTTCACGTCACGTCTCTCGTCTCCGCGTTCGTTGTGACCTCTTGGCGTAGGTTCCCTCCGAACGTTTGCCACTCCCATTGACATTCTGTGGCACACGCTCGCGGAGCCAGAGCTATAAATTGTTCTCTTTTTTTGCATCTCGCTTTGTGTGCAGATGTAAACGAAAATGTGCTTGTGTGCCCGAGAGTACTTTTTTTTTTGCGCCAAAAAAAAAAACCCCAAAAAGCTTTCAATTAGTCGAACGATACAGTAAATCCGTGGCGACGGCGGCGGCGCGCAGACGTAGAGCACGCGCCTAAACACACGTTACGGATATGTACACAATCGCACCCGCTGCGCGCACAGTCCGAGGAGCCGGGGGAGTCTGGGCCATCGTCGTTTCCAAGAAACGCCTGGCTCTCCCTGCTGCTGCGCGGCTTACCCCTGAAACCGGAGAGGCAACGTGGACGTTGACATTACCTACGTATGCGCAGAAGTGCTGTTTAGTTATGGGTGGGGTTGGGGGGTCACTAAAAAAGCGGTAACACCTGTCTGTCACGAGACTAGATGAACCTTCGCCAGAGCTAGCCTCCTGATTCTCCTGGAGAAACCTCACGGAACCGCCTCTGCCCGTGCGTCCTCGCCCCGATCTCTTGCGGCTCGGCCCACCTTGGCCTCCAGAGAAGCTCGGGTTTTTGTAGTCGTGTGTGTGTGGTCGGCGTCCGCTAAGCTGCCAATTGGGAACACATGCCATTCCTGAGAGCCCTGCAGGAGCAAGGGCGGGGGGGGGGGGGGGGGGGTGTCTGGATCTGGTGACAAGCAGCTCTTGGCTTACAGATAGTCGATGCTAAAAGGAGATACACTTTAGGGGCGGGCAAGCGGCGGAGAGGGGGCAGGGGGGAGCGAAGCGGGAGGAATGGGAGGTATGAGGGGCGGAGGGAAAATGAAGAGGTAGTGGGAAAAAAGAGAGAGAGAGAGAGGGAAGTGTAACACGGGGCTGCAGCAATCACATGTCAACGGGTTCATGTTTACCCCCCCACCCCTTGCCTCACTCCTGGGTGAAGTAACCAATCCACCGTGCATTTTACTGTCCACCACTGTCTCCTTGGTATAGACTGGGGGGGTTAAGATCACGTCACTGGCCCTCACCTCCGTTTGATCTGGCGGGAAGTGAAATCCCATTAAAATCCCGCGGGGGATCGTGGGCAGCTCACGTTTACCTGACGTGCATTCGTAACCTCGTTCATGTAGGTACGAGCTTGCACACATGCGTACGCGCAGGTTTGCTCTCCCTCTCTCCGGCCAAAGCAAGGCGAAGCTGACAGGTTGCGTACAACCTCAGGTTTTAATGAATACTGCAAGGGACCGCCCACGCGGCCCGCTCCTCGGTTTATATTTGAGCCAGCATTTCATTCCGTCGCCCGAATTTGATAAATATTTGATTTAGTGCTGGAAACTTGTGTGTGCGTGTGTGTGTGTGTGTGTTCTCTTATCTGTCCGTCCTTGAGCTCGAGCCTGCCAGAGCAAAAAAGAAAAAAAAAACTGAGTTAGCCGGGCTAAAAAGGGAGAGAGCGCAGAGTCAGTCGCGCTCCTCTGAAGTTGGAAAAAAAAAAAAACCTTCTCCCGCCCACATCCAGGTGGAAGCGCGGACGGGGAAACCGCTTTTATCAGATGCAGCCTCTGGCGCGCGAGCGTGGCAATCGCAATCGAATGAGTCGAGTTCACGTCAAGTTCAGTTAACGGAGGAAAAAAGAAATGCGGGCATTGGAATTGAGAAATTTTCAAATATCTTGCATGATGTACATTTCTCAGCTGGAAAATCTCCTGCACAGAACATATGTGGAGGCATGTGCTCCTGGAGTGTAGTGAATATAAATGTATTATTAATATGATATTATTTTCTGGAGCGCGTGGAGGTGCATTTATGGAAATCTGACTGGAAATGTGAAATTTCCCCCACGTCTCCATGGCGCGGGTCGCGGCGTTCCTTCTCTTCCGGCTACTGCCTGTTTTTTCGAAGCTAACGATGGTGTTTCTCGAACCAAACCGCGACCCTCTCTGCTCGTTTCTAATTGGCTGGCGGGGCTCCAGGCGGACACGCCGCTCCAGTTTTTTTTTTTTTGTTCGCAGTTTTAAATCGAGTTCGTTAAAAGGGCGGTAACATTTGCAGCTCGCCGGGCTCGTGTCCAAAATCTGGCTGGGGCGCCCGCGTTTCCGAGCGCACGCGCTGATTGCGCTCTAAGAAATCGACTCCACATGGAAACGCGTCTTTCTGCCAACGGCCCCGCAGTTTGTGGCCGAGAAAACCACCGTCGCGCGACTCCGCAGCATCACAACAGTTGTGATGCAAAAGCATGGAGGATGGGCGGACCGGTGAGTCGCGTTGCAGTGAGTGCACGCGTTTCTGGTTAACCCTCGCCGATGACACGAATCCAGTCGTGCCGAGTCCTCGCCTGCGATTGCAGCAGTTCGCTCTGCGGTGCGGCCGCTTCCCCTCGATGATGTGACGTGCTGCAAACGGCTCGCTTGGCGGCGCCGTTGCCGCAGCACATCACAGCGCAGACGGCAGGCACACACCGGCCTCCTTCTGATGCAGCCTTGAGCTTTACAAGTTAGCACAGCTTTGAGTGATAGGGTGCTCGATTTCCTGAACGGATTTGGTAGGGTGGGGGGAGCTATCGATCCATTTATGCGAAAATCCTTAAAAATGGCACAGTAAGAAGATTACGCCTAATCCACTTAGGGTTTTAGATCATTACCCGTAATGTATAGGCAATATACTGTACGATCACAACATGAGGCGTAATGCGACAGGGTCACACATGATGCGAGTATGATTTTTTTTTTAAACAACAAAACAAAACAAGAGATGCTGGGTTAAATGAGGCACGTGACCCACAACGTCCGATGCCTGTATCGTGGCGGCTGGGTCGTGGTGTTTCGCAGGCAGCGACAGAAAGAAGCGACTAACCCCGAGGCTGCGGAAGGGACGTAAGCGAGGACGCGGACACATGTGCGGACCAGCCTGTGGCCTCAACATATCCATTTCGACACACATGTACACGACCGACGTGACGGTGTCCACCGGAGAGCGGCCGACAAAGTTGAGCATACGCGCTCAGGCTTCAGATTACCGGCTATCGGGGTCACACTAAAAATAGAGCCCCCGGACCCGGATCTTATATTTGAACATTAATGAGAACGCTGGCCTTTCGTTTCCGGATGACTCGGACCCCGCGCCACACGGTCGGACGGGTCGGCAGGCCCGAAAGTAATCACATGTAAATGATTTAAGTGGTCCCGGATAGGCCGATTTTCTCCCCAGAACACGCGGGGAATGTTCTAATCGTGCCGCTAATCTCTCAGAAAATACCCGCTGCTCCCGGATGCCGCGTCTTTTGCGCTGCGCGTCACCAGCAATCAGCCGCGGCTAATTAGCACGGGTGTGGAAACGAGGAGGCGCGGGGGGTGGGCTCGGGCGACGTGACTCCGGGCCGTCGCGCCCATCATTCCACCTGGCGTTTTCAAAGGCGGCCGTAAATCACGGCTGAGTGGCGGAGCTGCCCCACGCGAGTCACTTCTCTGTGATGCCGGAACCGGACTCTACTGCTCCTATCACGTTCCATAAGGCGCGTGCAGGAACCGCACACGCAGACTTTTTTTTCTCCACTTTTTTAACTCGTGGGTTTTTTTTCTTTTTTTGGGCACATCGTCTGCCATTGCACGTCATTAATCATCTGACACTGAATCGTCGGATGACACGGGATCGACATTTTTTTCCTTTCCCCAACGTTTTGTTCAAAGCACATCCAATGTAGCTGATTACAGGACATGATTTGACTCTATTTCTTAATATATTATATTGCTTTGTTTTTTTTAATAATTGTTCAGTAGTGCTTGGCCAACTTTGCATTCGTGCCGATGCTGCCGCCGCTCGCAGTGGCAGAAACTGGACATTTCCAGTTTACTCATTACTTTTCGCAATTTAAAAGTGTTCTCGAAACTATTTCATTTGTTTATAAATTAATTTTAAATTATCTATGGTGGTTAATTTCCCAAACCCCAAATAAGAATGTGGCTATATCTGTATAGTTTTAATTAATTATATTAGTGTGATTATCTTTTTTTTTTTATTAGTGGAGCTACTCCGTCATCTTTCCATAATCTTACCATCTTACCTAGCCTACTCTGGTGGAAGTGCCTCAGGCTACAGATCACTGTGTCAACCCATCAGTGAACCACGCATCAGCCTAGTGCGTGAACTGTCGGTGAAACGTCGGCAAGCGAGGGGAGTGTGAGTTTGGTTCATTGTGGGAAAAGTCACGGATTTATTGACTTGGACAGGCCGACGCGATCTGCAATGGTCCAGTCAGAGCTTGCTGTGGTCATTCTGGAGACAGCCACAAAAAAAAAGAAGGAAGAAATAAAATGACTCACTGTCCGCCCCTAGGGATTGACATCAGAGAGCTGAGTCACGGGGGGTGGGGGGTGCGAGGGTGTAGGACGTATCGGAGGAGGGAGAGGTTGACAAAGCGAAGGGCTCAACTTTGAATGACTGCGAATGACTGCCGCGCAAAGCTCAGCTCCTGCGATACTGCCAGTGCCACGGCGACAGGAAATCTGGAAAAAGCGTCAACTCCTGTCACGGGTTACCCTTTGAAACGGACGACGCCGTCGTTAAGGAGGAGGTCATCGCCATCCGCCGCGTCCGCGGTGCCGCGCGGGAGTTGATGCGCCGGTCAAACGTTGCTCAGGGGGCGGAGATGTGAGATTTACAGGGGTGTGTGGGAGAAAGAGCGAAAATGTTTACACTGAGGAGGAATCTGTAGCATTGGGCTGCGGGGGTGTATTTATACAGGGCAGCAATGTACACTTTCTTATTTAAAACAAAGTCAAGCAAACTGTTATTTATGGTAGAGTCATTCTCGCTCTCGGTGCACGTATAGGCTGCTTGTTTTACGTTTGAAACGTCCTCGACATAAAATAGAAGTCGGGATTAAACCACAATGAAGCAGAATTGGATATAGCATTCTGAGGTCACGTGCAGAAAAAGTTCTGCTTTGCTTGTTCCAGAGGGTAGAAGTTGGACGCCGCGTTAGACGACGGGCGTCACTTCTGACCGGTGATCTTCTGCGACTTTCAGCGACAACCAAGCAAACGGCCGCATGAGGTAGATGAGAAGTCAAGCAATAGTCTGCGAAGGATTGCGCGAGAGGATGCAGTCAGAGCTCCCATTGGGATTATAAGAGTCGGGTCGGGTGAGAGCGTTCTTTTCGACCTCGGTGCCAAAAAATTCGCCAGCATCCCTCGCCCTTCAATCGCCGATTTCATTTTTTGGCGTGGATGAAACTGTGAATCGCTCTCTATCGTGATCCTTAAATTTCACGCTCTTTTTCAAGTCGTCCCCCTCCAAGTCCGTTTTCTGAGTGATTTGCGGCTGATCAGGAGGTGGATGGTTCTGCCAAATTTTTAACACTAAGCCCTTGTGGATTCTCTAACAAGGCCGGGCCTGTCTAATACAAGAGCGCAACACAAATCCAGCTTTTTTTTTTTTTTTGCCTGATCTGCAGTAATTCCCCCCGGCTCATTTCACTTCCTCGCTCGCAGACCGCACAGATACGCAGCAGGGGCATTTTTGGAGTAGCACACTTTCGAGAGTGAGTTCAGGAAAAAAAAACACTTTAGGAGCAAGTGTCGCTGCAAAGGTCTTGGGGGGGGTTGTTCGGATTCTGCATGCTTTTGAGTGAGACGCCAAATCTCCTGGTATTGTTCCCGATCCTGCAGCTCAATCCTCTCTGGTGCCTGTGGGGGCAACTTTGTTCTATATGTCAAAATCTAGAAAAAAAAAGTTTCTGGACAACAGAACCAAAAAAAGGGATGGATGAGAAGATCGTGAGTCTGTCAGGTTAATAAACAAGTTGTAAAGCGTTAATTAGCGGACAAATGCAGACGCACAGGGGCCTGAGAGAGGCGGGGTGGGGGTGGGGAGGATTTTCGCCCAACCAATCGATAAACTCCATCGCCGACAAGTAAGCGTGCGTGTGTACGCGCTTTAATACGCACACACGCACGCTCTCAAGTATCCCCGGTGAATGGTAATGCCGCGGTAATGAGCGTAAACCGGACTACACCCAGTGCGAGGTGTGGGTGGGTGCAGCCGTCTCTCGCCGGAGCGTCTGACGCGACACATCCGCCGTCAGACGCTTCCCTCATTGTGCATTGTGCGTTTCTACAGCGGCCTCCAGCGGGTCAGGAGACAATATGACCTCACACATCCTCGTGTCAGTCTCTCTGTCTCCCTCTTTTTGTTCCTCTTTTTTTCTTTTTTTCCCCTCCCCCTTTCATTCATACACAAGCGCACGCGTGTGAATGAAGGGACGCAGTATCGGTATGCTTCCCCCTTAGCTCTCTCTCTCTTTCTCACTCTCCCTCCTTTTTTTTTATCCTCTTTTCTTCTCCCCCTCCGGTTCAATTAGTCTCTTCTCCACCCCGCGCGGCTGATCCCTCTTAAACTGATTTCAGTCTTATTCCCATTCCCCTTTCCCTCCCTCCCTCCCCCCCACCTCACCTCGCCGGTTCCCTGCCTCATGACTCACTGAGGCTATTTCTCGGTGTCACAATCAGTCAAAAACGAGGGTAAATATAGATCAGAAGCCGTGAAAGACGTAGTACGTGTGAGCAAGCACATATCAGGTAGACACGCCTCAGGGAGGGGTTTTTTTCGCCGATTTCCTCTCGGTTTACATCAGCTGCGGCAGGGCGCTTTACCTGCCTGTGAGCACGTCGCCTGCTTCAGGTTTTAAAGATTTGGCAGGAGCCGTAATCACACCTGCTCAGTACTTTGTGGGTCAGGATTTGTGCGTAAGGAGAGCCGGCCTTGAATTGTGCATTGTAACTGGAGTTGCTCTTGTTTTGTAAATGCTGAGCTCACAAACTCGCTTCCTCTGCACTCCAGGCGGCCAAAACCCAGTTGATGCAAGGATAAAGAGTTGGTTTTTCACGATGGTGAGCTCTTGAGCGCACATCCTGACGTATCAGACGTCAAATGGAATTTAATTAGGATTAGAGAAAACTGGGATGTGGCCGTATGCAGTCCAGAACTCAAAGGAAGCAGAGCTGCCTGTCGGAGAGCGGCCCACGGCCGCAGATCACATTCAGCTTTTTTCAATTCGGCTCATGCCAGATAAGAAGGCAGTTAACCGATAAAGCCTGAATCACGGGGTTTCCTCCCCATTCTCTTCGCAATCTGTTAACGCTCGGAGTGAAGTGACTTCATGTGAGGAGAAAGCGTCCAACGTCCAAACGGGCGACCGATAAGCGATAAGGCCCTTTGAGGGGAAAGTGAATGGAAAGTGGCCTACACACACAAACAAAGTTGACGCACAAGCGCACTTGCCGCTGCTGAATCAATCTCCGATGGGGTCTGACGCAAAATCCCCCTTTCCTCTTCAAGGGTCAAAACGTGTTTTGGAGGTTGCATGAAGCAAGGATTAATGTACCTTTTCCCCCACAAGAACACTCAACAGCTCCCTGATGAATCACACCATATGTTTATACATGAGAGCGATAACAAGCTAGCGAGCGACGGGATAGAACCCCCCCACTCAAAGATAGCCAAAGGCGATTTAATCTCGGGGGACTGTTTGAGCGAATCGGGTCGATGCCAGGTTTTCTTTCGTTCTTAATGAACCGAAATGATATATGGTGTGCCTCAAAGCCTCTTTATCAGATCTATTTGCTTTTTACACATGCAGAGCAACTACCTCCCATCAAGTGTCGGATTAAAAAAAGTCCAAACTGACGTTACATCAACATGGTTTAGCTGGACGGGCAGCTAGCTAGCTCGCTGGGTTCTTGGTAAATCGCAGATTAGGCGGTTTACGGACATTCTTCATGGTGTTTTACGCAGTGAGAAGGGGGCCCTCTCCCCTGCACACACACACACACGCACGCTATTTCAGGGATTATGTGGTGTGCTTTATATTTAGGTATGCACCCAAAGAGCATGAGTCGGGGAGCGTGGGGCCGAGCGTCGGTGCCACGCAGGGGCTAATCTAGCGGGAAGTAGCGAGCAAGGGGGCTAATGAGGGAGCGAGTTTCAAAACAAACATGGCCCAAGATCCAAAAACCTCCACTTAATCTACATTCATAGGGGTTAGATTTAGCCCGGGGTGGGGGCAGAGATCAGCTACCGCTAAAGTGTCACTGAACAAGTCACTAATCCCATGCGGTGGAAGCTAAAAAATTGCTCTCTGTCCTCCCTGGCGGATAAGGGGGACAGGTGACATGATAATCTGGGAAAAAGGGAGCAGGAAAGTAGCCCATTTGCTTTAGGGGGGCCACGGGTATCGAGTTTGCTGTAAAACATGAACGCAAAGTGTCAAAATTCCCTGCAACGCGCCCAGAATGTGAGACTTCCTTAGCCAAGAAAAGTTTAGTGAGGTGGCAGGAAGAACAGCCCCTGAACCAAAACTGGAAACATGCAGCGGGGACCTTTTTGCTCCTGGACTCTCCAAAAGCTTGTTGCAGAAAGGTTCCTGTGGGTCAGTAGAGGTGTTAGCCAAACGCCACAGTCAAACCATAATATAAGTTCCATTCATCGTTGGGAAGGTGCCGAGTCACGCTCAACCCGCTTCAACCTCACCTCGTTGGCATCGCTCTGGCTGTCGGAGGATGACTCAGCGCTCTAAGAGGCGTGACGCTGACCTCTCGTTCTGGAGGTATCGATTGTCGTCATTGAAGATTTGTGTGTGTGTGTGTGTGTGTGTGTGATGGGGAACAAGCGCAGCGAGCGGATTCGGAAGGATGCTGTGTTGCGTCAGGTACCAGGAAACATGGTCTGGGAGAAGGCCTGTAAAGGAAGGATGCTCCCCCTCTGCAGTTGTAGGAGGGCGGCAGAATCACCCCGTCTGCATCACAGGGTGATCTCCTAGAAATCGGCACTTGTTCAACACAGACGGTGTTGCTTTGCGTGGCGACAAAGCGCAAACCCGGTTTTGTCGTCTTTCTGCAGCACACGTGCACATCTACTGAACCCCCGACCACACCAAGCCACACGATAAAACTACCTTCAGCTTGATCTCATGGCTTCGGCCTAAGTAACAATGACCTTTTTTTTTCAAATCCAGTCCTCCAGCCTGTCCAGAGTTGACAGATGAAATTATCGCACACTGCTTCAAAGTGCCATTTTATTCGTAAGGATGAATAGCGTCTAGGGTCCGTCTGCCTCACGAGAAAGCGTTCAGCGATTGGTTAGGCCTCCGTCCCGCTTTCGCTTTTGCTCGAATTTACACTGCAAAGCGATCTCATTAGAACGGGGTACCGGCTCGACGCACAAAAGCACGGAAAACAACTCGCATCATCTGATTAACACAGCATTCACAACACAGCAACCTTTTCCTTATTTTATATAAAAAACAATATAATTTGATAATAAATATGCTTTACTGTTTTACATAGACACAGAAAACATGTTAATAGTGAGGAAGAGACAAAGAGAACTAATAACGGGGGTGGGGTGGGGGGGTAGGGGGGGTGGGGGCTCCAAGACTGATGGCGGACCGTTGTCTAAATTAAAACAGTGGTGGTGTTGTGGCAATGTACGTCAAGCTGCTAGCAGTAGTTTATTCGTATTTGCGTTTCGCTGGACACGGGGTCCGCTACATCTTTAAATACCTTTTAAATCACAACTTACTAACACCTACGCCACAGATGCACACGCAGGCACGTCAAAGGTCGACGCAGGACCAGCGCCTTGAGCCGCGGGGGGCGTCCAAAGAGCCAGAGATGTCGTCAGTACTTCAGTACAAGTGATCCATTTAGGGAATGTTAACAAATCATTTTAGATTTTTTTCTTTTATATGTGTGTGTATATATATATATATATATATATATATATACACACACGGTGACCATCGATGACCTTACACAAAGGGGTGGGGGTGGGGTGGGTGTGACAGTTACAGGTACAACACTGCATATATAAATAGACCAAATTAAATATGGGTAGAAGACTGAATACTGAAAAATACTCTATAACATTATAAATTATCTAGAATGGACTATGGCATAAAGGGATATTAAGTATGTACAAGTTCAGAGATAGAAGCTATGTAATCAATAGATTCTGTATTGAGTTCAACAACTAATAAAACTACTTTGACAATCCCCTCTCCTGGAAAAAAGGAAAACAAACAAAATAATTTAAAAAGCACTCGAACGATTTTCTCAGTACATTTTGTGAGGCACAGTTTTTTTTTTTTTTTTTCAAATGGAATCTACAGTATAGGATGTTTTCAGTGGTTTAGTTTTTTTTCATGTCGGACATAGCAAAAACATCAAATGATATTATCGATGACCAGTATCCCTTTAAAAGCGTATGGCACTCTGGAGTCCTTTTCTCCCACGAGCCGATCACAATAGTGAAATCGTTTGTGTTTGTGTGTGTGTGTGTGTGTGTGTGTGTGTGTGTGTGTGTGGGTGTGTCCACGTCAGTCCCGCGCTGTCCTCAGAGGAAAAGAGGCGATATCGCGAAAGACACGGATCCGAGAGTCCCCATCAGCCGTCCCAGTGTCCTTTTTTTAGTCCAAAAGCAAAAAGTAGACGCCGGCCGACGAAAAATCCATCCCTCCTTTGCGAAAGGAGGGCGCGCCCATGTCTTCTTCGGCCTCACCCGCTGTTTTAGCAGTTAAATATATCGCAGATTGAGAGGTTTTGCAACATTTGATTGACGCACAACCACAGTAGACTCATATCCAGTGAAGTAATTGCATACAATGAATTGACAACAAGACTACACCTGCATTGCAAGCCTGTTAGAAATGCAAAAACCACATGGCGGGTATTTGTGTTCTGTCAAATGATGGGTTTAGTTATTTGTTTCTGTAGCAGCATAACAATTCTGTACTCTCTTTTTTTTCTTTTATCATGGTCTATATACACACAGATATACAGTGGGAGGAGGCTTCAGTCCAGTCCGTTTTTTTTGTTTTTTTGTTTTTTTTTTCGTTCTCTCTCAGCCAGTCCAGGGGGAATGCTTTCCACAGAAAAGAAGAGCTTACGGTTCAAAGGTCAAAGTGCTGTGCTGTGAAATATCTCAAGAATATTCCTTCATCTCGTACATCCGATGCTCCCGCCTCTCTCATCTTCTTGGCTTGTCACATCTGAACATAGAGAAAGAAAAAAAGAAGAATACAGAAAGAAAGATTTGAGCTGCTTGGTTTTTCCCTGAGGTAACACGCGCGGCATCATCGGCTCTCGCCCTGCCGCCTCCTGTAGCTCGGCGCGATCTCTCTCTGCGTTCCTTTCGGCGACTCTCTCCGGATCGACTGCTCCCGTTCGAAGACGGACGCCGCCGCGGCTCAAACGTGAAACCCCTTTGCCGTCGTGACAAAGGTGTGAGGTTTTGTGGAGAGAGAGGGGTCGGAGGGTGAACGCCACTCTTATGCATGCGCTTCGTTTAGCTTAGCGTAAAGCCTGGGTGCAGGGAGGAAGTAGCTAGCCCCGACTCTGGCCGTTGAAGCTGCTTGATGCCGGCGAACATGCAATTAGCGGGGAGAATTTTCTCGGACTTTTAGTCAATTGCAATTGTAAATTTTAACTTTTTAGGGGGGCGGTTGGAGTGAACTTCTTGGACACAGACTTGCGACTTACTTGCAGGTCCTCTCGTTGAGCTCTAGCTGGCGTTCTTTACAGTATTCGTCCGTGTGTTTGCAGGAGCACCGGCAGGTCGCTGGATCCAGCACGAACAAACGCTTTCTCCTCTCTGAGCACTGTTCGCAACACGGCTCACACACGCTGGATGTAGAGACACAGACAGACAGAGAGATGGGGAGGGAGAAGGGGAGGGGGGAGAGGCGGATTATCACGGTGCACTGTGACCGACCCGAAAGAGGAGGTCGCCCCGTTGTGCACGTTCCACTCGGCTCTTCCGAGCCAGGTCAGGTTATTCTGCGTGTGACAGCTGGGCAGCATTGCGCGCAGGTTTCCCCGCAGAGCAGGCAAATCCACAAGCAGTAAATTCCCCACCCCCCACCCCCGCAAACCCCCACCCCCCCAAAAAAACCCCGCCCTTGATTGGGCCGCCGCGAATGCCTCGGAAGTGTTAGACATGCAGCGAGCGAAGCTCTGGACTGGTTCATGCAAACACACAAATGTGACAAACTGGCTTTGAGCCGCAGGCCGCCAAGGAGCCGCCTCTCGCTCTCGCGCTCGCGAGTGCTCAACTCCCGGTAAAGAAGACGCGAGGGTCTGCTTGGTTTTCTCCGTTGAGGAAGGTTTCATTTTATTGAGTGAAAGCTGGGGAAAAAAAGGGCTGCATTCGCAACAGAGAGACATCAGATCAGATTGAGAACAGAAGCGGGGGAAAATGGACAGACGAAGGCTCAGACACTTCGTTCACATCTCAGTATACATATCCAAAGTGAGCATCACACATGTATTCCGTCACAGAATGAGATCACTGCTGTATTATTCTTGAATAAAGTACGGGTGCTTTTGTTTCAGCCTTCGGCGACAAAAGCAGGCAAAGAAAGACACATAAACAGTGCTTGCTTCACAATTTGCCTGTTTACAAATCCTCCGAAAAAAAGGAAAGAAAAAAAAAGCAACAGATAGCCATCACTTATCTTCACATTACATAAAAAAAGGACCAGCATTGTGCACGGGACAGCCAAACCTCTCTGTAGAGATGAAAAGGAGAAAGGGTGGAAAGGAGACGGGCACGAGAGACACAGCAAAGCAGCGCAGACTCAACACGGAGCGCAGGGGCCGCGATTACGGCCCCCGGTGATCCCAGCGCCGATACCAAAGCGGCGCGGAAGAGCCGGGCCCTCTGCGGAAAGCCATGCTGGCGGGAGCTGCGGCTCAAGTCGCAGCTAACAGCCGATCTGAGATCTGTTTACTCCGGGTTTATCAGTCGTGGTGGTAGCTATCTGACGAGATGTTAGGAGCAACTTGGACCTCGGGTTTCTACTGCTTTTAATGACACACTGCCGTATCTCATCCGAACTGGCGTTCTGGGCTCGTCCATACGGAGAGGCGTTCTTTAGAACGCCGTGCTGCTGAGGTCGGACGGAAACTACATGGGAGATACTGACGAGCGCACAGCGGGTTATGGTTTCGCTCTGTGGCTAGCGAGTCGGCTGCGGCTACGTCAAGTTTTGCCGGCGCTACGTTAGCAAAACGTGTTAGAGACTGACACTCGGATTGTGTGTGCAGGACAGAGATCGACTGAGACAAGAGTTAAGACAGTGCGGGGAAGCGACATGCTAATCGGTGGGGCTAACGGGCACAAAATTAAAAGGGACAAAGGAGCTCCTCCCAGATGAGCTTAATTATGAGAAGCGCAACACTCAGGTGCAGGTAGGTGGAGAAGGCGGAGCTGACGTACGCATCGTGTATTGTTTTGTCTCGGTTTTTCTTTCGTTTTCGCTTTTGGCCTTTACCCTTGCCCTTCCGGGATTTTCTGCAAGAGAGAGAGGACAACAACGTAGATTGATGCCTGAGAGAGAGAGAGGAGAGAGATGGATCTGTCTTGACTTCCGAGAGGCAAAGTGCTCGGTCATTGTTCAATCAGATCATTGTTACCGACTGAGCTGTTTGGAATCGGGCGGCGTTAACGTGAGTGTCTGTGCACCAGCGTATCAGTGAGTTCACAGAGGCGTGATATGGGTTTAAAGACACAGAGGCACAAAAAAAAATAATGCAACCAAGTGTTGAGGAAGAAAAAACAACTTAAAAGCCACGCAGAAATGCACCTCACTGTGCGCGGCATCCACATGTCCTGTCGTCTGTGAATGACGACTATCAGCTATTCGACTTTTGTCGAAGAGTACAGTGACTTAGCAGAGCGTGAAAGCGATTAGTAGTCCGAGGCTTTGGACCCGGGCAGTTTCTTCCCAAATTTTCCCACATGGATTGAGGACAGTAAATGTGGACACAACCAAAAAAAAAACAAAACCCAAAAAACGGCGTCTCCCGGCCTATCTGGGTCGGCGCCTTTTGCGGCTGATTCAGAGCGCGGTCACAGTGAGGCACAAACCAGCGTGCGTTTGTGAACGCGCACCTGGAGCTTCGCAGGTGCAGGCTGCATTAAAGCAGCGCTGTCCATCTGTCCGGAGTTTTTGCAGGTATGGCAAAAACTCCGCCCAAAACTGTCTACTTAAATGAAGCTGCAAAAGGCGATGTAGGCAATAGTTGTTGTACGTCATTGATGATTTTTTTTAAAAGCAGAAAAACAGTACGTGCACAGTACATCATATGGTCAAACCTTAGCCCCATTTTTTTTAACCACAGTGCCCTGCAGGTTTCACTGTCGTCTGTTCACGTTGCATTGCAGTTCTCTTTTAGCTGTCATAAAGGCCTGAGATCCTGATCTCAACCTCTTCTAACTTCAATTTTCTGCATAGGCTATGGAAAGTCTATGAAAATACTGAACATGGCAGGTATAACACTGGAGTCTGAAGCATTAAGCCATGCTAGCGGCGCCGTGAGGTTGTATACGGCCACAGCAGCGCTTTGAGCCATCGGTTGAGCTAGCAGCCGCGGCGGCAACGCTGACATGTCCGCATTTAGCGGGTGTGGCATCACGTTGACCAAGTCCTTAGCTTTGTTAGTATGTTAACATTAGCTAATTAGCACGCAACATACATTTGCAAATACTGGGAATCAAAGGATTTCTTTTTTTTTAAAAACTTGATTGCTGTAGTTCATCCTCTGCAAACCATAAACGCGCCAGATTTCGTGACAATCCATGTGGCAGCTGGGGTCAAAAAATTGGGCTAGGTCAGACCCAGCTGGGATTCAATGATAAACGCAGACGGGTGACGCATTGAGAGGAAAAACCCTGAAACGCCCCCCCGTACATAGGGCACGGGGAGTCGATGCAAATCGTGCCGAGTGCCGAGGCCTTCGCAGTCACCGGCTCTCAACCTCCGGTCATGTTGAGCCACGCTGAACTAAAACTCCTTCTGGCACCTTGCGTCGGCTTTTCCTTTTAATCTGTCACCTGCCTGTGTGTCCACGTTCGGTGAGGAACAGGACGAAGCTGACTTGTGTTGCAAGTGTAGGTGTTTCGTCATTCGACTGTTCGAAAAATGAGCTACGCGATGGCAGCTGACAGTTAGCCAGTTTCACAACCTCAGGAGAATTGACTCACCCTAACCGAACCGCCGATCTTACGGCACCGAGGCGTCAGTGGCCGATGTGCAAACTAGCGTGGA
This sequence comes from Psettodes erumei, assembly GCA_016785225.1. NCBI lineage: Eukaryota > Metazoa > Chordata > Actinopteri > Pleuronectiformes > Psettodidae > Psettodes > Psettodes erumei. The sequence continues at coordinate 1,468,381 of JAFBJZ010000358.1, forward strand.
GGTAAGGAAGCATCGGAAACAGAAGTTGAACGACCTTAAGCCCGTTGCTTTGCGGCGGCACGCCGCCAAAGACGGGCTCGTAAAGCGTTAGGACGAGGTTAAAGAGGAGGTCTCAAAGGTAGAGCTTATCTATATGGCAGCGACCTGACATAAAAACCAAAACACAACCAGTGACCATCCTGCAGTAGGAGGATGTTAACAACTGCTCGCAGAAGGAAGATTAAAGAGTTTTATCACTTGACGCTCTTTGTCATGGGGTGGGAGGATCATTTAAGCAGGAATCATAAATGCAAAGGTTTAACAGGCCCCGGAAAACGCCTTTATCTGTATTGGAGCGGCCAGGAACGGGAGTTACAGAAGTTAAAGTGGGACGTAAACGCCAAAGGGTGGGGAGGTGAGGAATTGCGGGGGACAGGGTGGAAAAAGAGGGGGACGGCGTAAAGGACGGGATTGACGAGGGCGACGGCCCCGTTAAGTGTCACTCATTCACCTGAGCGGCTCGAGCTGGAGCGCTAAGTAGCAGCTTGCCTGCCGGGTGTTTTTTTTTTTTCCCGTGAAATGTTACCCCTGCGGTACGCTCGGCGTGCGTTTAAGCGCGTGAAAAGAAAACGGAGAGAAGAGGTGGTGGTGGTGGGGTTGGGGGGGGGGTCACAGATGGATCAACTGAGCATGAAAGAGCACACGGCGATGATGTCGGAAAAAGGCCGGGAGTCGCGGGCGGTCGAGGGCTTTGTTCGCCGAGCAAAACAGAAAAAGATCAAATCTCAAATCCTCATTGTGTACCCCCCACCCCCCGAGAAACCCACTCTCCATGCAGAAAGAGCGCTGTACTCACTTTTCTTTCTGTTGTTTCACTTCTTTCCTTGACCTGAAACGCAAAACAAAGAGACATTAGACTGTTGTTTCCCCCCATTGTTTCCACCCGGGGCACAGATTACATGTCATCATTGTCGGAGGCCACGCGGCCCTCCGTCAGCACGGGTGGGCTTGAAATCAAGTCTCTTTCGGATCGCGTCACGTCAACATCCTTTACCAGAAAAAAACGTGATGAAACCGGCTTTCACTTTCAGAGGGTTGGGAAATAAGGCAGCGCACACAAAGGGATACGGATACGCACACGCAAACGTACGACCCACAATGGCAGGCTGTCGGGTTCCTTTCACTACTCGCCCGTGTGACGGCTCTTGCCGATAACGGCGTGTGGGACAATGAAACCTGCTGGCGTGCTTCGGAGGCGGCGGTTCACCGAAAGTGTTGGGAAACAGTTCTTTCATTCAACTGGGTCACGGATGCCAAGTTTCTCTTCGACGGGCTGGTGCGATAACCCGAAGCGTCGGCGTACGGAAGGCGCGCATCCCTGCATGTAAAAGTCTCTGGCAGTGACCTGTTCACCCCTGAGACTGCCCCGCAGTTCATGTACGGAGACGATGCAGCGTTACTGTCTGTGATGTCACCTCAGCGGTATCAACCTCGCCGCCCAATCTCCTCGAGTAGTTATCTATTATCAAGTTGAGTAGCTCGGAAAATACGGCCGGAAAAAGAGACGAGAGGTCCTGACCCGGCCCGCGGTCCTGCCCGCAGTGTCTTGTTTGCTCATTAGATTTCCCCTCAACGTGGGAGGATGATTCACGTCCCCTCTGCACCGGTGCGTCACGGTTTGGAAAACCGGGAAAAAAAAGGCCTTGACGGAAAGTAACACCTTAGAAAAACCTCGGACAGGGACGACTGACGCCACTTATCTCCCAGATCAATAACTAAAGCTGTCGCGCTCATGCAGGCCCAGGAATGACCTCTACGTGCAACGGGGGTGGGAAAAACAAAGGATTACCAAAGCATTGCGCTCGCACAAATGCATCTCCTTTACTTGAGTGATGCGGATGGAGTGAGGATTAACCTAAACCAGGCACGGAGGACGTCTAATCTGAACCGCTCGTGTCTTTTTAAAATCGGCAGAGATGAGGCGCGGCATCAACAAACGCGGTACGGATCTGACGAACGCGCCGGAGTTTGCGCGGCGCGTTCCGTCGACCGTGCGGTGTCTGTGCGTGTGTGTGAGTGCGTGTTCGTGCGTGTTTCTTACCTACACTCACATGCGCTGTGTTCTGTAAAACTCATGAAAATATCATTTTTTTGCCTCTGGGGTTTTATTCTTTTGATCTGCAAGAGAGAAACGAAGACATTCGGTCACAGGGGTGAAGGACACACACGTCGACTGATAGTTCGGCCTTTGCGCAGGTCTTTCCGCGTCGCCAGTCGTAAAACCCCCGGCGGTCGCAGATTACAGAGAGGAGCAGATGCGAATGGATTCGAAAGTTTAGCAAAAGGGCAAACGGGAAGGTCGCTGTGTGGTTTCAGGGAGGCCCCAGCGCTCGCCAGCCCTGGTCCTGAGGCGATTATTATGGCTCGGGGGTGGTTCCGCCAATCAGGAGCAGGAGGGCGGCAACTTTTCGGACCGACTGAAATCATCCGCTTTAGCCGCGAGTGGGCAGGAGGAGTTTGAAACAAAAAGCAGGGGTAGTGAAGGATATCGGAAGCGACAGTGACCAGGAACAATGGATGCAAAGTTAAGAAAAAAAATAGGTCTTCACCTCTCACTACAAAGTCTTGAGTGAAATCCAGAGCAGAGAGTTTTTTGAGGAGCGCACACATTTTCTCTTTGCTCTTTCAACCGCTCAACCAGACTCCTCGCGCAGACTAAACAAGAGGCGTCGACCGGCTCTCTGAGGAGCGGAGGTGAGCATTTAGAAAGGGGCACCACCTTCATTTTTGGCCAAATGTCACACCAGAGCATACTTTGAGCTAACCGCACCGGGACGGACCAAAAGGCCAGGCCAAATGCCACCCGGCGGGGTGGGGGCAACACGGAGGACTCGTCTGCTGGGACATTTGGGCAAAAATAAGTAGTGGTGTTAACATTTGGAGAAATAGTTCACTTCAGAAGGTAAAGCAGAAAGCAACCCCCCCATACCCCTCCACCCCGTGAACCCCCGCTGCGCAAGCCACCCCCAAGTATTGCTGTTAATTAAAAAAAAAAACAACGCTGCTGACCTCCATTGTAATGTTATAGCTGGACGTGGGCATGCACTCCAGCATCTCGTCGTTGCAGCAGCCGGCGCAGCGCTTCAGCACCACGCAGGACGGGATGAAGATGTGCTCCACCTCCTCCGGGTACTCCTGCATAATCTCTACCAGCAGCTCCCGGGGCTGACACAAGCTCTTGTTGTACACCTCCATTAAAGGGATCACTGGGAGAAGAGACAAGAGTCGGTGGCGCGCACGGTTATGAAATGGCAGAGGAGCTCCAGACTAAACCGTTGACTCCCGAATATTACAGTGCTGGAACAATAACAGACAACTACACGGAGACTTGAGCTAAAAAACACTGGCAGGCTCTCAAGGGAGTCGCAGCGAAGGAGGTTAAAGACACACATGCATGCACGCACACGTCGGCGCTTTCTCTTATTCCGCTGAGGCGCGCTTGGTAACCTTTTGTTTACGCGAGTAAATGGAAATGTACCCGCTCGTGCAGTTCGCCGCTGGATTTCACCCAAGCGCTCTGATCGGTCCAAATGTCCAGCTCGCCCCCCCGAGTCCGTCGTGCAATCGCAGTTACCCCTGCCCCCTTTGCGAGTCAGCTCATCCACAGTGGTACAAGAATAGCCTCGAGTGTGCATATTCACCTTCACTCTACTCCCACCCCACCACCACCACCACCCACCACCCACCCATCCCACCACCGCCTCCCACCCACCCACCCCACCGCCGCCTCCCTTCAGTCTTTGCAGGAGTTCTGCTCTTGAGAAAGATATTAGCACACAAACAGCATCCTCCAAAATATCACTCAGAGCATAGGGGGGTAGGGGTGGGGGGGTGGGGCGTTCTGGTCCTCTGGGAAGCCAAACCAAACATACTGGACCAGAACAATATCATAAAGTTCAGCTCCTGATTGTCCAAATTACGTTGGGCAACGCAGGAGGGATTGTGCAAAAAATGAAAATTGTGAGCCAAGAGAGTGAAATTCCTTTCTATAAAAGAGTCTGGTCACCGTAACCTCGAACCAGGAGGAACGGCGTCGAGACGAAGGCGTTTCGAATTTTGGGGGGGGCGAAGCTGCTCTCGTTCACCACAAAATAGAGATTTTTTGGGGGGGGTGAAATCTGGTCAGGGTCAGGCCACAGAGTTGTCCACCAGGAGGCGGTGATCGCCCTCTTAACGTCAAGGTGAACCTCAAACCGACCCTTTTTCTGTTTGGCCGTGTGCCAGCGAGGGAGCCCAGCACAGACTGTATTCCCACGGTGCCCCCCACCCCACCCACCCACCCCACCCCCTGTGGGACACCTACCGTCATGTGGACCTCTTTCTGTTTCCTTCGGTATGTGGGCGCTCTGCAAGGGGGGGGGAAAAAAAAGCAAGCTGTTAGTTACAGTAGATTGTGCAAGAGCTCGGAAAAATGCTGCCCGTGCCTTTTACTTATCCACGGTTGCGCAAAAAATATATTTGCATTTTGACATTTCTGTTGACTGTTGCCAGAATATGGAAAAGAATGAAGCACGTTATTCATCTTATCTTGGAATGGCCTATACTGCCTGGGGGGGGCAAACATTGATATTATGTCTTCCATAAGCTCTGAAGATATAAAATAGGGATAATAACATTCTTATTCTACAGCACATTCAGAATTGTGTTCTTGAATGCCTGCTGTTACTTAAAAGCCAAGTGCTCTGGATGTAATTTTAAAAAAAAAAAGAATTATGTCAGACTAGGATTCCCTCCTCAGGTTCACTGTGCCCTAGCTGTCATATGCCATGCAGCATTTTGTGTTGGGTGTACACGGCCTTTTAAGGCCGGTCGAGTTGACTGGAGGTACGAAGGAGCCAAACCAAGCTGACCCAAATTCTGTGTGTCACACCAGCTACGTGGCAGAACTTCACAAACTGCTGAGTTTGTGCCGCGCCGGTTTTGTTTCAGCTACCAAACCTTCATTTGTGTGTGCCTCCGCTGCCTCCGGGCAACGCGGATTAATAACTGTTGCCATTAAAACCCGGTAAGAATTTCAGCCTGCCCTCGCGCGCGGGGTGGTGTGGGTGGTGTGTGTGTGGGTGGTGTGTGTCGGTGTGTGTGTGTGTGTGTGTGTGTGTGTGTGTGTGCGGGGGGGCTGTCACTGTCCTCTCCCTCCCTCCGTACTTTTTTTTTCCACACACACAAGCGCGCGCAATCCGCGCAACATCTCGCCAATATTGCGTGAGACACCCCCCCCCCGGTCCTGTGGCACACCACACCGGCGTGGTTTTCAGCTAGCCTGCCTTTGCGAGGAAACCGTAGAAAAACCCTTTCACTTCCTAAACTGTAAAAAAGGTGCGTGTGTGTGTGTGTGTGTGTGTGTGTGTGTGTGTGTGTGTGTGAGAGAGAGAGAGAGAGGGAGAGAGAGAGAGAGAGAGAGCGAAAGAAAAAAAAGTTCTGATTGTGTTCAGTCTCCACCCACTTTCTGGTGGCGTGAGAGGGTCCGGCCGTGGGGGCCGAGGGACCCCGGCGCTCCAAAACACTATATACTGTATTATTAATGGCTGGGTGTCAGGCTGCGAACACCGGCCCTTAAACCGAGTGATGATAGGCCGACTGGAAATGAGCTGTTGAGACGGCATCCTGATACCATTCGGCGTTGATTGGGTGGATTAGCTGTCATTAAAACCGGCCGGTTAGTTAAATAAGCACTTCGTTGAACTGCGGAGGAGGAGGAGGAAGGGGAGGGGAGGGGGGGTCTAAGTAGTTTTGGATAAGATGCTCGAAATAGGAACTATGCCGTAACCTAAGAAAATTGCTTCGACTGAAGTGGCAAACCCCAAAAGTATTTTAAGTCAAGTTTGTGTTGGAAAATATGGCACTGCAGGCTGCTTCAGAAGTGGTGTGCGGCTTCAGTTTTTTTTTTTTGTTGTTTTTTTTTCTTCTTCACCTTGGAACCTTTGCTCAAAGCCTCCATGGGCACACCGCGCTTGATTAATGATTATATGGAAAACGATTTACGGCGCACTCTTAAACAGCCATTAAAATTCCCCAGTGGACCCTGATTAATCGACGAAGTAACGCTTGTTTTGTTCCGGGGCCCCCGGTGTTAAATTTCAGTGTAAAGAGAGGGGGAAAAAGTCGTGTTTCTCGTTGCTGAAAGCGGGGCGACCCTCGTGGTTCGCCCCGGTGCCAGGAATGAACCTGCTCACATGTCCTAATTCAGAATTTAGCCGCTGCGCCTTTAAAGCGTAATAATATCTACAAGGTGCTTTTGGAGCAGGCCCTGTGCGATCACCCAGCGTCAAACTTCACAACACGATATGGATAAATCTCCTCGTACGTCTCGTTTGCGACAGACCAAAAACAAAACAACAACAAAACAAAACAGAAAAAAGAAGCGCACCACCCACGAGCGTGTGGTTTTGGTTTATATAGCGTAGGCTCTGCGTAATGGCTGTTTGAAATCTCCCCCAGAGCTATTAAACATTTCAGCTTGTTTAAACACGCGCGGTGACCTAGACGGGGGGGAAGACAAGGACGAACTCCACATTAAATGAGCGGTAACTACATGTCGCAATTGAAGTCGACTGGTGTGGTTTTTTGTTTTGTTTTTCTTTTTTTTTCTTTTTTAAAAAAAACAAAACTGTTGGTTCAATTCAGCTTTCCGGAACACGCGACTCACCTTGACAGCTGACAGCGTCAAAAATAATAGTGTCAAACTGTCAATAAAGTTCATGGTGTTGGAAATACAATCCAAAGGCAGGCGACGTTTTAAAATCCAAGAGGCCAATGCGGCGATTTGTTCTCAAGCATCAAGTTTACAGCAACAACAAAAAAAAAACAACAAGTGGACCGGCTAAAACTTCTCTAAATAAGGGACGGGGGGTTGTAATGGCAAATCCATGTTGGTCCCGGGGTTGAAGGGTACAATCCTTTGCGCATAACTTCTTCTTCGCTCTCAGCTGTTGCCGATGATTTTCAAGATATCCAGAAACACGAGAATCCAAGACGCGCAACGTCTCACATTGTTCCGCAGCAGACCTTTATTTTCTTGCAAGGGAGTAGCAATCCACATTACAAAAATAATCCCATGCTTGTTGCGCCAGCCGTCTCCAGATATCTGTCCATTGGAAAAACTTGTAACCCGCTCCTACGTGCAACTCGAACCCATGGAGCGGGGGATGACGTGCGGCAAGAGAGAGAAAAAAAAAAGAAGAAGAAGTAGAAGACGAAAAACCGGCGCGGAGAAATTTCTCTCCCCTCGTCAAAAAAAAAACTTTGTCCGTCGGCGCTGGCCGCTTCGCTCCCAGTGTCGCTGCCGCGTCGAGCGGGGTCGGCTCGCTCAGTGAGGACAGGATCGCGTCCACCTCCGTCTCCGTCACGCAGTGACTCTGCGGCGGCGATTACGAGCTGCCGCGGGTCTGGGGACGTGGATTGGTGGATCGTTTGGTAGGTGTGTCCTCATGTGGGTCGACACACAACGCCGCTTTCAAAGTCTTTCTTCTTTTTTTTTTTTTCCAAAAGTGTCACCTATGAAACGTCGACTCGTGACCGTGGCATCAGCGGCAGGCTATTAAAAATATAAAGAGTGAGAGCTCAAAGGTGCCGGTCTATTTTTTTTTATTGCTTTATGGGAGACAAACAAAACAGAAAATATAATCATCCCGATACTGTGGCACTTCGTGCGGATTGCGGCGGATACAGATGAAACGTCATTAAAAAAAAAATCAATTGCATCATCTTTTTTTCTGTAACGATGTGCGCAAACTGATGGCTGTATTGGTAATCAACTGCTGTACTTTATCGTAACGTAGAGACCTCGTTGCGGTCGCACATCAAGTCTCTAAATAGCTCGCTTGCGGAACTAATTCTTCGTGGGCAAATCAGCTGTAAACATATTTTAGCGCACAGCAGACAAATGACCTTGGGTGTTCTTCTTGTGTGATTATTTTTTTTTAGCTTTAAAATATATTCGTCGGCTTGTCGTTCAAATGTAATATGATGAAGGTCAAACGCGTTTTCGGTGCAGGATTGAGAGATGGAGGCGAGAGCTCATTTCCACGAACGTTTAAGGGCAAATATTTTACATTTTCCAGTCTTGCGGCTCCTCGGGGTGGAGGAAACCAAAACTTGCTGGAGTAAGAGGGCGTGTGTGTCCGGACACGTAGCCCATACGTCTGTGTGTGTGTGTGTGTGTGTGTGTGTGTGTGTGTGTGTGTGTGTGTGTGTGTGTGTGTGTGTGTGTGTGTGTGTGTGTGTGCGTGCGTGCGTGCACCGTGCAACGTTGCCGCCTGTGTGATCATGAGTTGTCGGTCAGCGCGCGGCAGGATGGCAACATGGAAAAGTACGATAGTCCGCACATCGTGACTCCCCGCCCCCCCCCCCCAAAGTATTACAGACCGGTGCAGACTGACTGCCGGTTGGATGAGACAGAGGGAGTCACGCTGTCGGAGATGCCAACGTGCTCGATCGACAAAAGCAAGCGAGCGCACGTAGAGTGACGTCGTCGGTCGGGATGACGACGGCGAGGATGACTCTGTCGGACCACACGCACGCAGAGCCCCCTTCTCCCCTGCCCGAGACTCAGACGTGTACGTGATCCGACGCGCTTCAGTAAAAGCAACGGTGCCGACGGTCCCCCCCCCCCTGCTGCAAGTTTGTTCTCCATTCGTTCAAGTCAAAGTCAGGAATGGGTTAAAAGTGCACAAAGTGTCCAACGCAGGCACCTGCCTTTTGTGTTACTGGTTTATCATCGTTGATGCACTCACATGTAAACAGTTTCTGCATTAATGCGGTAGGTGGTCGACATGGGAACTCACTTTAATTAATTAATCCTTTTCATAACCGGGCCCTTCGGCTCTGCACGTACAGTCTGAAAAGTAACAGCTACCGACCGACCGTGCATATATGAAGTTGGGTCGACCGCGAAGTAGAAATACGCATCTGGCCCCTCTCAAGTGAACTGAAGCGCATGAGTCTAGGAAACGTGCGCTCCTCTCCAACGCTGGCATGCGTTTCAATTTATTTGGTGTAATGAGGGCAAATTACTGTTGTTGTGCTGTTGTTGCCCCCGCCTGCTGTTAAAGTCAGTTCTCTCCTGGAGGTCGACAGGAAAGTCACATTCATCGACGTGTGTTCTTCACCTGATTTAAATTAGAGCCTAATAAGTTTGTTTTTTTTTTAAAAAGAGCTGAAAATCAAAGACGCTTCAGTGTTGTGAGAACCACGCAGGAGCCGTTGCTTCGAATCAGCTAACGCCGCTGAACAATCCAACGTTGAATGGCCTTTTTTGAACGATTTGTCGGTTCGAATCCTGCCGGAGTTGCTGTATCCTGCCTGCCATAGTGCATCTCCACATAGTAGCGTTGCCCTCTGCTGGAATAATGGGCCACTACAGGGCCCCGCGGAGACTCGAGCTCGCCGGCGAACTGATCGACCACGAAGAAGCGGAAAGAGCAGATAAGTATGTCATGGCATAAGTTGGCGACGATGTGCCCGACGCACAAAGGCTCGCTCGCTGCGACTCATACCTTGCGGTGCGTATAATTGCAACGATGGAGGGGGGGGGACCCAGACGGACAGACAGACAATGAGACTTTACAGTGGAGAGAATTGAGGCATGATTGAGCAAGAAAGCAGAGAGGCAGGGTGAGGGACGGACGAGGAGAAAGGGAGCTTTAAGAAAAGAGGGGGACTCGGCTGTCACGTAACCGGAGCGGCGGTGAGAGGAGTCCCTCTGGCTCGGTACCTGTCCGTGGGTTTTAATTGAAGAATAACACTTGGGGTCATTAGAGGTGTCACCGAGCTCCTGTTTCTGCTGACTCAGTGTGCGTCCGTCCAGTGCGCGGGCGCGTGTCTGTGTGCGCGCCCAAGTGGACAAGGTTCCAGAGGATATGGTACGTGCGTGTGTGCGCGTGCGTCCGGCTTTCTGCTGACTATACACACACACAAGCAAGCACAGAGAGACGTGTAAAACACACACGCTCTAATGAAATGGTCCTTTCCCCCAGAAAGAACAATAAACAGCCTCCCCTGCATCGACGTGCACATTGACGTACGTTTGGTAATATCGCCGTGGCGACAGGAAATCAGGGTGATTCCCATTTCTGTGCTGTGGGCGCAGTTGAGCAGCTACAACTCGCTGTCTTGGGGGTGGAGGAGAGAAAAAAAAAGATTACAGCGCAGCCAAACTCACGTTTTGAAGTCAGTCAGTATTTGGCCTTTTTCCATAACGCCACGAGCAACCGCAGTCTGAATTCATGCCGGGACGCGAGTAGTTTTCCACCAGACAGCAGGACGCAGTAACAAGACGTAGTTACCTTGTATGGCAGCCGGAGGTATGCACCCTGTTGCCTGAAGCCCTTCATTTGACAACCTGTTCGAAACGGATATATATATGTAATAAAAAAATTTTAAAAAAGATCAAATAGATAAATCTTGTTTTCAAGGCGGCGCCGCCTTCAAGTGCTTAAGCCCGGCGGCGAACTCTCAGCGTTTCCCGCCACTACGTAGCGTTTGGAAGCCGTTCCGAAATGCGCGCAGTCAGAAATCGTTGGGTCAGCATTAGCGGTGCTGCTCCGACGGCGGCTGCGGGAGAGCGAACAGTAAACAGCGGGGCTATTTCCAAACGGTAACTCTGTTAAAATGTGTCAAACACATGCGTTGTTTGCTGTGCATCCCTTCGCGAATCGTGATCCCCCCCTCCGATGAAAGCTTGTGTAAATACAGCTAATAATGGAATGGAAATGCATGCAAATTGCAATTGCTGCAAAAATGCTGACCGTGCATATCACCGAAAACGAGTTTTGGGTCTTGCGAAAAAAAACAAACTTTACCGTAACTTTTATTACTTTCGAGGGGGGCCCGAAATAAACGTGGGAGCATTTATACAGGAGCCCGACAGTTATTCTCTGCCCTGGTCCTGCCCTGTTTGCAGAGGACAACCGCAAGTTTTGTACCAAAAAAAAAAAACCCAAACAAAACAAAATTAGTTTTCCCATGGTTTTTTTTCCATCATAAAAAAACAAAACCCATGACGTCCTATTTATTTTTTTTACTTCTGCAGACGTGCGCAGATATTTAATTTTTAAACCTGAAAGTGCTCAAACTATCAATGAATGATTTTCCTGCAGAGAAAGGACAGTTTGTCTGTGTGTGTGTGTGTGTGTGTGTGTGTGTGTGTGTGTGTGTGTGTGAGAGAGAGAGAGAGAACATGTGAGGATGAAAGTCACATTGTTTAAATGTATAATGTAACACAGGCATTCCATTAGCAAAAGCCCAATGGCTAACTGCCACGCTCTTTTATCACCTGGCGCCAAATTACACATTCTTCCTCGCTGCCCCCTTCTCCTCCTCTCCGCCTCGTCCACTCTTTTTGTGAAGACGCGAGCCTCTGGTTGGGGGGATGGAAGGCGGCGATTTTTGCGCGGCAAGGTGCTTCTGGCCGGCGTTATCTCGGCCGACCCCTCCCGCCAATCTTGTATAAATTCTCCAGGCGTTGACCTTCACCGCTTGTCCCGATAAAGGGCTCTGATAACGTTTGGCGTTGAAGACCGCGTGACCGGTCACGCGTGAACGGGCCGCAGCGGCGGGAACATTCATGAGATGCGTGCGCCAACTCAGGTGCGTCCAGCTCTCTCTGTAGCCACAGCAGAACCCCCCCGTTACGTAAATGTGAAACGCTTGCGTCACCGGGATGGAGCGTTGAGATTGAACCTGCTCGGAAGAGCCGGTTAGAATCCCCCCCCTGCCCGGCAAAGTGAACTGAGTACAAAAGAAGGAGAGGAAGATGACTCTGCTCTGTGTTTTATCAAAGACGCGGGGGGGGGGGAGGCACACTTTCTGTTTGAGTTACCGTTCGCCAGACGTCCTTCCATTCCTCACAGAAAACATCTGACAGCCATTTGGAAGTGATGTGGCGCAGATGACTTCACTCACTCCTGATAGTGGCCGTATAAATCACCAGCCAATCAGCGCTGCGACTGTTGACCCTGCCCAGCTGTGAGGAGCGTGCGGACCGAACCAGCGCTTGTCCGAACCCGACCTCCATTACCCTTCCCTCCCGCCCTCCATCCTGCTCTCTCATCGGGATGAGGAGATAAGCACGCGCTTTCCGACGATGTGAAGAGCTAAAGTTCAATTTGCTCGAACAAGCGAGAGAAATGGCCACCCCCCCCTTTTTTCTCCTCGCTCGCATGTCCTTCCTCTTTCCTTAAGCGAGCCACATGCTCCACTCCCTCATCTTTTTCTCCCGTCTCCTTCCCTCAGTTTATCTCATTTGGTCAGTTCCAGTAAGTGAGCTGGTTTTTGTGTACTCTCAGTCAGGCGGTTCAAAGGGTTCATAAGCCTATTTGGTCAGCGAGGAAGAAAAATGGAAGGAAGGAGCGAGAGAGCGGAGAATATAAACTACTTTAACCCGACCAAAGGCCGGTCCTGTCAACATCGATCACGGTCCAGTAACACTGCGACCCGGACTCGGAGGAGCACGTGTTCGGGAAGTGGCGCGGCGGAAGCAGACGTATCCGCGCGAGCCTCCTTAAGAGCATTTGTCGCATTCCCAAACCGGACTTAGGCTTAGTTACCTGGGGTACTTAAGAGAAGAAGCCTGACGGGTCCGGGCCAGTCCGTCTTATCAAAATAATCTGCGACTACGTACTTCAAATGCTTTATTGAAAAATGTTTCTCCCTCTTTCAATGCAATTTCCGCATTTGAGCAAGTTTTTGTATCTAAAGAACCAAACAGGTCTATTTCACATGTCAGTAGTTTCAGATCTGCTGCACCCAGTCTCCCTTTATCCAAACCTACATTACCCACAATGCAACTCAACCACAGACCGTTCAAATTGAGATTTGGGCCTTGCTACTCCGGTTAATATAAAACTTTTCTTTTTCAATATTTGCAGCACCGCTCCCCTGCACTTGTAAAAACATTCCCAGAAGTCGCTGTGGCTAATGTGTTAGCCTGTTTCATCATCGAGAGGGCACGAAACAACGTCGGCGTTCATTCGTGTGTTTTCTGGCCACTGGGGTTTGAAGGAAGCGGTTAGAGTGAATGCAAAAGTCAAGTTATGCTCTGCAAAAACCAACACAAGTGGGCTGAAAGATGCCTAAACGCACCTTTTGTCACTACGAAGGACCCCTTTCGCATCAAACGGCTTTAAATGCTGGGGAACAATCGCTGCCGTGGCTCAAGAAAACAAATGTTGGCGTGTTGACCGTTGATAGGTAACAGGAAGAAGAAAAACCCTGGTCTCTGTTTGTTGAGCTAAGCAAGACTGATCTCATTGTTTAACACTTCTTCAAACTGCATCCAGGAGTTTGTCTCTCTCTCCATCTAAATAGAACCCAGAGCAGCACAATTCCTCATTGTGAACACAAAGTAAAATCTTATCCAATCCTGAATGCCAAGCCACTTAATGAATGGTATTTGCCGCCGCTGCTCCGAGGGCTTTCATCTCCTGTGAGAACATTTCTCGGGCCGTGTTTGGGAACTCTCAGTTACTCACCTTCCTCTGCGCACACACTGTCTTATCTGTGTGTACCATTCCATTCCATTGTGGGCCTGTCACAACTCTCTCATCCGGGGCCCGCCGACAGGCCGCGCAGGTGCCCTCGTGAGCGCAAACGCAAACACGCGCTCGCTAGCTTACCGGCGCGGGCCTCAGCCCCCGCCTCAGTCAGCACGTTGTAAAGCTGAGATAAAAATGCCGGCTGATTTAAGAAGCTAAATGCAACCGGACCATTTTAAAACTCCGCATTGTCGCAGGATACGTTCCACCAAAGAAATAGTCCCTGTGGAAACTATTGACAGTTTAGGTTTAGGATTATGCAGAGTAAAGGGAACACTGTTTATGACTGTGGCATGACTCTAGTGATGTCCTCAACTTTGATCCAGATGGAGGGTTTGCCTTGAAATTAGATATCCACGGTCCCCAGAATACATAAATGACTTTATTGATTCCTGTTTTTCCTCTGAGCCTTTAACTTTGCGCTCAGTGCTAATTAGTGAATGTTAGCATGCTAGCCCACTGCATTACGAACATATATATATATATTTTGAAATGCACTCATTAACTTACTTACTGGTTCGTGTTGTCATTGTAAGCGTGCTAGCATGCTGCCAGCAAGCGTTCAGCCCCAAAGTGCCACTTTGTGTCTATGTGCGGCCTCACGGTTGCTGCTCGCACGGCTGGAGCAAAAACACGAAACAACCACGGCCGGTGCAGTGCGCGCAGCTCCATACGCGTTTCACTGCAATCGCAGATTCCTCTCATTATTTTTAGACCTCGCAGCCGTGACACTTCGGCGCAGCGCAGGAGACCACGTGCAGGATGCCGCGAGGCACGTACCCGGATAAACCCGCCGCGCGAGTTTGCTCCGCCGACATCAAAAGGGCCGTGCCCTCGTAATGTAACACATGTCCACAATTGCATCATAGACGGGCTCTGTAAACAGCGCCGTTGTATGACGACCCCACCTGCGGCGCTTTGTCGGGATATCGCGCTATTAATGTGACATTAATGGGAGGCGCGCGGCCGGCGGAGCTGTTTTTGTTTAAATATGTTTGCGCTGCATTCAGCCCGTGTTTGTCTCCGCGTCACTATGTCAAGTGGTATTTCAGGTAATCAAAAGCGTGGAAATTAACTGGCGAGAGTCAGGTTGAATACACCTCCCCCCCCCGGGGAAAAAGCTATTCACTACATTCCTGAGCACAAGAGTGTGACGATTAAAATACACACAAATTCAGTGTAAGGGGGACACAAATACACACATTCATGCACGCACCCAGACTCGTAGATGGGTACCGTACTGATGTTCTACACGTTGGACATCCTCAAAAAACACATTTACAAATAGGTAACCTCCCCCGCAACTCAACACAACACTTTCCTCTGCACACAATGCTGTATTGTAATGATATACCAATGCTCCCAGCAAAACGGTTCAGGCCCAAACCATAATCACAGCACGAGACATCCTGCCGACGGGACCGCGTGCGCCGCTCTGCCAGAGAGCGCCCTGCAATTAACGACGATCGCACAATTTGTCCGCGGGTCACGTGCTCGCCCCGCCGCGTCCCTTTTTATGTTTCATTTAGAAAGCGAGAGTGGAGTATGTGGAACCCCCCCCCACAGCGTGCTCTTCAAGGCTGCGGGGGTCGGGCCGTGAGTCATCCCCGCGCGAGTTTGTTGTTGGCGTAGTGAAGCAACATTTCAATCTGATGGATGGGGCGAGGCGCTGACCTCCACCGGCTGGCGCTGCGACTCTTGCGCACCGCACGCGCTCAGATGTTTAAAGGTGTTAATTGGTTAAGTTTACCCAAGCAGGCGCCCTACGTCAGCGCGTTGCACTCGAACGGGAACCTCAGGTTGATTTTTTTTTTTTCAAAAGAGACTCTAAGTGAATTCCCCTTGACTCTGTGCGACGTATAAAACTTTTCCCATGCCTCGCGGGCATTTATAGTAAAAAGGAAAAAATAGATCATGCTGAGTTGCAACAGAAAAATCATTTTTTCGCTGACATCTGTATCAGCTGCATGAGTGGCTGTTGCAAAAATGTGCGAGCAAGAATCATCCAAAAAGCTTAAAACGCTGCCAAAGAATTCCTTGTTGCTACATGCCACAATCAATCAGGCAGTGGGGAAAAAAAAAAAGAAATCTGCATCATTTTTTTCCCCTGCGCAACAATGAGGCTCCTTTGTGCTTCACGTGAACGTTCAATGTATTTTTTTTCCCCCTAAACACAATAAACACCCTCGGCTCAAGAGTCAAGATTCACGGCGTTTAGAGGGGCCGTGCGGATACTTCGACTAAGACTTTCTCCGCGAAACACCCACGCGCCTCTGCTCCAGAGGGCCTGCTTTTTCCATGGATGACGTCTGACCCCGTGACCCTGGCGGGAATAAGTGAAACCACCCAGTGGGTGAGGCGCGGATGAGAGAAATAATGAGGCCGGATAACTGGAAGCGCTTTCATTGTTCAAACTTCCATTTTAAAGTGACAACATTTGAGAATCCCCCCCCCCCTTTTTTTTCTTTGGGTTTTTTTTTTTTGGGGTTCTGCGTAAGCTCGTCCTTTCGCTGTCTTCTCGTCACACCGGACAAACAGAAAACAGATAATTTCCCCTGAGGCACATTAGTGACACTGTGCTCTGTAATTTGATTAAAAACTGATTTCATTTACTAAAATCTGCCAATTTCCCCAGAGCTGGGTGAGTAATATAGATAATTTCCCCGTCGCGACTGGAAACGGCATAAGGCCCGAATCCTGGAAGGAAGAGATAGAGATATAAAAACAAAACACGGGGCAGGCGCGCGTTTCAGCCTGAAAGCGAAAGTGAAGAAGACTCATTAACAGGGAAGTCGTGGCTGCGATGCAGACTTGCACCTTCAGCTATATGACAACAAGTGGAAGGAGGTATCCAGGAGAAAAAAAAATCCTGCCCGTCCTTCCTGTCGTCAGGGGTTGCGTGACTCATGGCACGGGCGTGATGGCCGGCACCGGAAAAATCCGGCCGACTCGAACGTCAGCGCCGAAGGTGAACGACTGCGAGCGCGTCCCCTTTTGAAAAGGACCGCTCAAGCTCAGCTTTAAAAATCGAGTCGGCGTGCTGCCAACGGAAGGCGGCAGCTCCACACAACAGCGTTGAGAAAAACTTTTTAAAAAGCCACCTGCAGCTTGAATCAAAAGATATGCTGCAAAATTGATGACAGCTAAATTATTAGCATTCTGCTATTACACGCTGGGGGGAGGAAAAAAAAAAGAAGGATGCAATCTTGAAGGTGAAATATTTCAGAAGCGGCTGTTGAGGAAGCCGGCGTGTTTTGGCTGCCATCGGGTCAGAGGTCGAGGCTCACCTCGGGGAAAAACCGCAGCGAGAGCCGGCAGGGATCGCTTGAGGCCACTTTCTGAAGTGCCGACGCCCGCTGAGAGGAGAAACCGAAGAAACGCGATCGTTGCTCGCGACTCCTCCGACCCCAAGGACAGGGTGAAATACTGTCGTGTTTGTGGTCTTCCAGAGAGGAACGACGAGCGGAGATGAGATTTTTTTTTTTTTTGGTCATTGGTCCGTCCTTCTCGGGTCGGTGTCGCGCGAGAGAGGCGAAGGGATAATTGCGCGTTCTTCGCGCGCCCGTTCAACCTGGCATTACAGAAAAACCCATGCACTTTGGTGTGTCTGCACGGAGGTTAACAAAGTTCAAGCACAACAAAATTCTGAAGAACTGATGTGGTCTGCGTTCATGTTTGTGATGTTTGTGGTTTTCTCACCAGTGCCAGTAACTTGATGCACTAAAGCCTTCTGGGAGAACTTGCTGGGAAGCGTGTGTGTGTTGTGTGGTGGTGGTGGTGGTGGTGGTGGGGGTAAAGGAGCATGTGAGAATAGCTCTGTGCGCTAATTTCTGAGACAATGTGTGCATTGTAATAGGCGAAAATAGCCGAGGGAAAGTGTGTTTAAAATCCGCGCAAGTTCGCGGCGACATTTCTGCAACCTCAAAAATGGTCAGGTTGAAGTAAGAAAAAAAAAAAAGCGTGCTCTCAAACATGTTTAATGAGGCAGATGTTGACCTAAAGAAAAAGAAATACGAGAGAGACGCAATCCATGGAGTTTGCACAGTGTGTGTGCGCGTGTGTGCGCGTATCATCTTTCAGGTGGCTAAATTGCCTTGTCTTAGTTAGCGCGGCCTGTTGTGCTGGGACCAAATCCGCCGACTGGCAGTGAAACCCAACACTCGCTCGGGGAGGAAAGCCCCCCCCCCGAAACCCGGGGCTTGATTTCTTTACGAGGTGCGGTGTCACACTAGGTGGGCCCGCGCTCTGGGGAGTCGGTGAAAAACCCGACACTGAACGCGCCGAGCGCGGCCCACGCCACTTAAAGTTTACCCAGAGAAATTAAGACCGTGTTTCGTCGGAGCGGGATGGCCGGGGCTTTTTTTTAAATGCGACGGACGTAAATCAAGGGTCGAGAGAGAAGGGGAGGCGGAGGGAGAGTGGACCGGATCAGACAAAGTCGACCTCTGCTCCCGGGGGAGGGTTATTTATGCGCGCAAGGTGAGAGCTCAAGTTGGGGTTATGGGGAGGCTGATTTCTGGTGTTGACAAGAAACTTTGACATTTGGCGTAAAAACTGGAGTCGGCTCGCCGACCGAGACTTGCAGTTTCATGGTTTTTCCCCCGAGCTAATCTTTCGATGATCGTGTTCTGCCGGCTCGATGACGTCGAAGATGTATTTTTCGCCGCTGAAACAGTAGCCTCACCCTACCCTCTTTAAAAACGCGTAGAATCTCCCGTTCGCATTTCTACCTGTCCCGCTTTCGCGGGGTCCTGCATCTCTCCCACCCCATCCGTCTTGCTCGCCGGCCTCCCCCGCGTCACCTCTGGCCTTTTCCCATCGCTCGCAGCTGCGCGACCCATCGCCGCAGCCCGCTACGGATCCGTTCTCTCGCTTTATATGTCCCCTTTTAAAATCGGGGATTGTTCTCAGCTCGTTCATCTGGCCGCCAGACATTAAACAACATATGAACTCGTGTTCTCCCCCCCCCCGTCCTCCCCGCTCCCCGAGGCGGAGGCCGTAAATCCGAACAAGCTGCTAACTGTCTTATCTGCTGTGTATATTGGCTGTCTCTGGTTTGCCCAGGCAGAGTTTTAATGAGGACACAGACACCCTCGCCGGCTCTGTGTGGTCTGCCCATGGATCCGTAATGATATAACTCCCCGCACTCTATAAACCTCGGGAGGCAATCTGATCGGCGGGCTGTGGCACCTGGGAGACGGCCTCGGAGCGGACGCCGACTGGCCTGTGCCGAGACAGTGACGCAGGAGTCTGACTCAGGCAGATTGGCAAGTTAACTCACTTATTACAAAACTGGAGGGACGGGCAAGCAATTTTCCCGGGCCGACAGCTTTTTTTTTTTTTTTTCACATGCGAAATCCCTGTCAAAACACCGAATTTTGCAAGCGAGAGGACTCTGGTGATTTAGGCCCATTAGCTGTTGTAAACACCACTTCCCCACTGCATCTGATTAAAGGCCAACAGGCCGGAGACATTTCTCGGAGATGGTAGGTAAGCTCGCGTGGGCCCCCGAATGCGCTCATGCAGAGGTGGTGGGAAATGTGCGACTGCGGTTTTATTAAAGGATGTGATCATGAATGACTTCACTATTTTTAGGAAAACCGAGAAATGGAAACTTGTTTGTCTGCTGTTAGTCAGCATCATCTGTGGAGAGGAAGTGGCAAGAATGTGAAACGGCTCGCTGCTTTTTATATTCAGTGCCGAGCGTGTTGAAACGTTATCGAGTTACACGTTCCAGTTACTGCGATCGCGTTTTTTTTTCTTTTCCGTTGCGATTCAGTAAAAAAAAAATGACATCTACTAATCCCAGCAGCACTCTGTCAGTTTGGCAATATGAGGCCTGGATTGCTTGCTAGTGAAGCGGACGAAGGGGGTGGAGTTAGCGCTAGCGCTAGTTAGTGCTAGCGAGCTAGCGAGCCCGTGCACGCCCGGTTTTTCGTTCAAAGTCGGAGGGTGATCGAACTCCGGCAGCTTCCGAAGCTCGGAGCGGCGGGCTCGACACCCGAAACTTCACACTCATACACTACAGTCTTCGTATACTACAGAAAAACACAAAAATTGTATTTACTAGTTGTTTGTCACTCCAGGTGAGAATCAACGTGTTTGAGTTGTGTCTGAGGCTGCAAATAGGCGCTAATTCTTCTTTCTGACCTGTTACAGAAAGTTAAGTTTGGAGTTTAGTGTTGTACTTGACAACCACTGACCCCCCCCCCCCAGCCTCAGCTTCCCACGTTACTCTCCCAGCTGAAGCCGGGAGCTCAACCTACCGTGGCGGCCGCTGCCGCCTCTCGTCGAAGGCTAATGCCTCAGCCTCTTTGAAGATGACCCACATTCTCTACATGGCTGAGGACGCAGCGGGAGAAAAAGGCCTACCTTCTGACCCCGCGCCACGACGACCCGCTGATGACCCCTGCCAGAGCGAGGCGGGGACCCCTCCAGTGAACGCCGTCACCCAAAACGCTGACCATTAACGGGTCAGAGTCGGCGCTCGCCGGTCGACGAAAAAGGTGGCCCGCGAACAAAGGGGGGGGCACATCTGTTTTGAAATGTTTTCTAATTAAGAGTCAGGCTCAAATGACATTGTCTGATCCTGATGCAGAGATTTATCTTCTTCTTCTTTTTCTCTTTTTTTATAAATCCAAAAAAGCATCTGTGTTTCGGAAAACATCCGCATGCTCAGCTGTTTCCACCAGCTTTAGTTTAAAAAAAAATCGTCCACTCATTGCCGTGATTAGATCCTTCCTGTTTGGAGCAAGAAAACCCATTTTCTGGGGGCAGGTAAACAGCGCGCGGCGCAAACAGTCGGCCGCTGCACCCTCAGACCTCAAAGATTCCAGCCAGCGACCGGCGGTTTAGGAAGTGCTCGAACGCAACCAAGACCATAGGCTGCCCGGTACAGCTTGACGGATGCCTGTTTTTTTTTTCTCTCTTGGGGAAGCTCCTGCTAAGCTTGGTGAAGCTTGGGGAAGCTTTGGTGCGCAATCACGACGGAGGGCTGCCGCAGAAGTTCCTCTCCGCCTGACCTCTTTGAGTGGGACCACGCAAGTGTGTGTGTGTGAAATGCCAGGGGTGGTTGGTTTTTTTTACGCCGCGGTTTCCTGTCCAATGTGAAGTAAACCGTGACAGCTGCAGGGAGCTCTTACTCTTACCAAAAGCATCCAACCGCGGCGAGTTGATCAGCCCGCGCACGCGCAGAACCGCCTGATTGGTTTCTCCGCTCAGAATCCTGCGTTCATTTCCTCGACGTCTTCGAGCCGAAAGGGGCTGCACCGATCGGCTTCACGCCCTGAGGATTGCCCGACAGGTGGATTTCCTTGACAGTTTTTCTCCGCCGATCGAAGCTTCTTCCGATCGGCAACGCAGGTCGTCCGTACGCCACGCTCGGACATGACGCACGGGGTGGCGGGTGGGGGGGGCACGCCAGCGGTGGGCGTACCGGACCTGTGTCATCGCGGTGACGAGGCCAAACGCGCTGGCAGAGTAGCAAAATGGTCGCGGACAAAACAAACATCCCTGTGTTGTGGTTTCACACAGGAAGCAAACAGCGGTCTCCTGTGGGCGGCCTGTTTTTTTTCGCTGATCCGTCCGTCCGACCCCAACCTCCCCTCGGCTCTGACGCTCTACTCCATTGCCCGACTTCCTCCTTTTGCTCCTATCAGTAAGACATTGGTCGTCGTGAGACAACATGTGGGCTCGGTTTTATACTGGGGGGGAGCGGTCAATCGCGACCTCTGACCTCAGTGGGAATCCAGAGTTCATGCCGAGTGCGTGTTTAGGGAAAAGAGAAGAATCAAATTAACACGAGGAGGTGAGTACGAGCGGGAGGAAGTGCAAGAAAGAAAAAAAAGTCACCCCCTCTCCTTAAAAAAAAATAGTCTGGGAAAACTTTCAGGGCTGTGTGTGTCTGCGTGTGTGTGTGTGTGTGTGTGTGTGGTTTTGCTTGCCTGCACTTCTAAACAGGCCTACTGGGGGCCAGGTAGGGATCGTGAGGCGTAGTTGTCGACACACAAAGGACTGCGCTTTTTGTCACCCAGAGGAAGGCGGCATGCCAAAACTCGCATTTGCGATGTAGACAGATGACAGGCCTGACAGCATATGGCCCGTGTGTTGTGTGTGTGTGTGTGTGTGCGTTACTTGCATGCACAAGGCACAGTGGGCCCCAAGAGACAGATTTCTCCGTTTGATTAGCTTTCTTTCTCAGACCTCGGCTCCCTCCCTCCTCCGGCAGCTCGGAGGAGATTACATTTAGGAGCGAGGTCCATTCGTTCCCCTGCGGTTCCTCTCTTATACGTTTCCCCATCGGTCACCGCGCAATCTGAGTTGTACGCGATGACATATTTGACCATTTTCCTGATGTCTACAACCGAAGAACGCCACAGAAGGGCAGTTAAAGTGGCGCTAAAGAGGCGTTCGCCTCGGAGTACAGTTTATAGGATACGCTGATTTATGAGCTACGCGCAGTTGAGTTATCCGTCCTCGAGTATTTCCCGGGGCTAACCGGAGGTCCCCCCGGAATTTGCCTGCTGCCGTGGAGCCTCAGCGATCTCCAGGCTTCATGTTTTCTGGAATGGATGTTCTGCTGTGGCCCGGGCGAGTTTGTCTTTGTTCTGTACATAAACAAATAGCGGCAAAAAGCTTCTCCCAGAGGGAGGAAACTAACCATGTTGACTTTGAGTGCGCGCCAGCTCCAATAATGTTAAGGCGAGGGGGCACCCAAACAAAAAGTGAAGCAGGAAGCCTCAGAGAACTCTCTCTCTCTCTCTCTCTCTCTCGCTCTCTCTCTGTCTCTATGGCTCTTTCAACCTCTGTCCCACGTTGGTGATTTTGCAGAAAGTCAATATTGACCCTGAGTCATAAAGCAGGGTCTCAGATCTGATGTAATTTACCACGTACAGTAAAAGACGTAAGCTAGAGCCCCCCATGTTACACGTATGGAAAGTTTACACCGGGTCTTGTTCACGTTACAGAAGAGGAGCAGCAGCAGGGAGGAGGAGGAGGAGGTTTCTGGAGAGAGGGGAGGAAGGACAACGCTACAGGAGAGGATGGTAACACAACATCGAGAGGCCTGGAGGAGGTGTTAGAGGCCAGTAGGTGAGAGTTGGGGTGGGGTGGGGGGGGTAGACAAAAGAAAGACAGAAAGCTTGAGAGCGGCGCTGGAGGGGCAGTGAAGGGGAAGAAAGAGGGGAGACAGGAGGGGTGAGAGGAGTTTTGGGAGGGGGGGTGGCGGTGAAGGCTACTGAAGCTCCACAGGAGTTTGGGAACCAGTGAACCTTGCTCTTCACCCCCCATCCCTCCCCACCCCTCCTCTTCTCAGCTCCCCCCCACCACCCATCAATGTGAGGGAAGCCTCCCGGCGTTCCAGCGATACATTTCCCATGAGCTTTAACATGCGGCCCCTCGAACCTTTATGGAAAATAAAGCAACGTTCCGCAGGTGAGCCAGGCGAACGGCGGCAGGGGCAACCGGGGCGGGGGAGAATGCCGGCGTGTCCAGGGCGTGCCCTTTTGGTTTTGGGGTTTACTTCCTGCCTTTGTGACGGCCCGCCCCGCCCCGACGCGTTCCACCTGCGCCTCGGTAGCCCCCCGTTTGCATAGAAGTCCCTCGGCCTATCCCGCCGCCCATCGCGTTGGATTTGTTTCGGCCAGGCTTCCCAGCATTCCTCGTGTTTTCCGCTCTTCCCGCGAAGTTCTGTTTTTTATGCCCGGCGCTCTTCGGTTTATTATTTTTGGTTTCCGCCCCACTCCTGAGTTTTTTGGAACCTCTCTTTACATCTGTCTGCCTGCACCTGGACCTTTTTTTTATTATTATTTTTTGTTATTTAAACTCCCTCTTCTCACCTCCCTGCCTGCCTCCTGTCAGCACTCCAGGTCCTGTAACTCCCCGTGATACAACCTTTGGACCACAACTATGTTCCATTGTCCAATTTGGTTCTTTTTTTAGTTTTCTTTTTAGTTTTTAAGGTGCATGTTTAATCTTGCCACTCGTCAAAAGGCTGTCGGTGATCAACAAGGGTTGAACGAGGGGTGAAATGTAATCGGCTGCGATCGTGGCGTTAGAAAGGACAGCTGGTTATCGTCAAAACGTATTCAATAAGATCGGATTCTTTCTTGGGTCGTGTTTAAATCAGCAACGTTCGGGATTTAACTCTTCAGCGAGATACGGTAGAGAGTAATGACAACCCTTACCAGGTGGATTGTCGCAAATCTGACGCTTAATAGCTGTGTTCCTGGGCCTTATAATTAAAACTTCTTGAAATATAGGAAGTAGGAATAGCCGCCCCCAAAAGAAAAAGTGACACGTAGTGAATCTACTAAGGGGTTTGCTATCTGTGAATATGTGTCGTATGTTCCTGCAATGGGCGGCGGCGCGACTGAATGGAAAGGCCCGTATATCAGGCACATCTAAACACGTAGACAGATAGCTCTGAGCTAATCCGGCAGAATATCAAAAGACGGTCCAGACTCTGGAGAGAGATGGGTTGGGGGGTTGGGGGGGGTTGGACTGCAGAAGAAAGATAGAAAGAGGGAGAGGTTAGGAAATGGGCAGGGGAGTTCAAAGAGGGGCTGCAGAAAGAGGAAAAGGAGAGAAGGAGGGTCTCGGAGAGAGTCGTGGCAGTTCAAGTGTAAAATTAAGAGCCTAAAACCCTCTGTAATGTGCTACTTGCCCGGTGACCAGCCACTGGTTCGACGTTGCTCGCTGGACCTCTTAAATCAGCTCATGCTCCGTAAGCCTTTTCAGCTTTGTTCCGGGCTTCTCATTCTTTGGAAAGGTCATTTTACTGTCTGATTTCGCTGTTTTGTTTTGTTTTGGTTTTTTTTAATCAAATGATGTATGCTTCTGGGGAAAAAGGGAGCTTCCAGCTGCAGTTGTAAATTCACCTTACCAACATGCCGTGCGAAAAACACCAACACCCCCCCCCCCGACTTGCTCCGATCCCGGCCTGCAGACCCTCTCTGCGGCTAAGGAGAGCGTGTTTTGTCTGGGCAGTGCCGACAAAAAGCCCGGAGCCGGCCTGCCTTATCAGCCTCCCCTTGTCCCGTTGCCCCGGGCGACACATCCCACCTGGAGCGAGGCCAGCGCCCCATTAAGGAGATCAAAGCTGGGTTAAGTGGATGAAGCGCTCTCTCACTCCCTGTCTCTTTTTCTCTTATTCACATGTGTTTATACCTGACTTACTTTTTCCTCTCTCTCTCAGCGTTTTGTCTTCCCGTTAATACCATTCATCACAACTCTCTTACTTTCTTGTGCAGCTGAGGGTTTGCCCGAAGCAAACACGCAGCTCATAGCACGGGAGGCACGTGAAAGGGGACAGGGTGGAGCGGTTTTGTGCGGACGCCCGGGTCGGTTTAATGATTGTTGACGGCCGATCGCAGACGCGGTCGGCTTGACGGGCAACGAGGCCTTCCCCCTGCTGTCGACTTAATGCTTCCAGAGATTCGGAGAAATGAATCACGACATCAAACATGTTTTCCCCCTCGACCCCTCTGCGTTGCGGAGGCCAATTGCTCGTAACCGTCCTTGCCTCGCTCGGTGGGCGGCACTTTAAAGACAAAGACTCGGCAGCCCGCAACGCCCACGCCCACCCCGTCGTGTTTGGCAATGTTCGGTTCCGGCGACCACAAAAACAACGCAAGGCTAAATAATCAGGCTCCCCTGTTTGCATAAGTTTTAAACGTGAACCG
Organism: Psettodes erumei; assembly: GCA_016785225.1. Taxonomy (NCBI): domain Eukaryota; kingdom Metazoa; phylum Chordata; class Actinopteri; order Pleuronectiformes; family Psettodidae; genus Psettodes; species Psettodes erumei. The sequence continues at coordinate 1,493,633 of JAFBJZ010000358.1, forward strand.
TAAATAGTGCAGCAGTGACAAAGGCATCTACGAAAACAGTTTTCCGATGGGTGGGGGTGGGGTGGGTGGCCTGGTAACACAAAGGGCTAGTGTTACGTGCGTACGTCTTCTGGCCGCGTTTGCCGTGTTTTCAGGAACAGTAGCGAAAAACCGTGAGGTCGCCTTGGACGCCCTCCTCTCCCATTCACCCAGGGCGAGCGGAAAGTCGGGAGAAGGGGAGGCCCGGCTCGTACGTGCGAAGCCCATCCAAGAATAACCCCGGTGCGCGCGTGTATAACGCCACCGTAAGGGAATGGTCTTGCGCGGTGAAATGAAATGGACTTGGAATTTGAGCCCTTGGCTCTTGGGCCTTGTGCAAGTGCCGTCATCTTTTACTTCTGTTTTCCTTTTGTAAAAAAAAAAAAAAAAAAGAGATCAATTACATCATCGAGCAGCAAATAAATCTTTAAGTTTGATTCTCTGAGATAGCTGAGTGTTTCCAGTCATGTTGTCCAGCGGTAGTTCCGCTTATGTGACATACGGTCCAAGGACATAAGCAACACCTCGGTCAGACAACGTTGAACAGCCGGCCACCTGTTGCAGCTGTTCTGTCACAGTGTGAATGACGATGGTGCTACTCACCTTGTGGATTGCACTTCTTTTTTTTTCTTCCTCTGCAGATTTTGTAGTTAAGTCGGTTCAGTTTCCCTGCTTCTTCGCCACCGTCTTCATCAGCCCCATCCAAGACAGCGGTCTCTTCTTTCTTTCCACGAGGTCTTCGCAACCTTTTCGTACACTCCCTCGGCGCGTTCCTTCAAAGGGCTTTGCGGTGTCTTTTTGCCGGAAAGACGAAGCGATATTAGAGCGCCGGCCAGACCTGGCAACCTCTGTTGAAAGGGGAGCCGAGATGGAAACTTCGGGGAAAAAAAGGGGGGTGGTTGTTGCGAAACGAGGCAGGTGAAAACGAGCAAAGCACGAGAGGTGTCGGAAACAGGTCCCTCGATGATTAAAGGGGCCAATTGATATGCAGATTTTCTCCATCGTTACGGCTCTGCAGAGGTGCAGTCCGGAAAGGAAATGATACGAACGATTTTTTGAACCCTTCGTGATGCCGTAACCAACATTTTAGCGTGGAGGGGGAATCCTGAGCGGATGCGGCGTGCGAGCGTCGTGCACTTCAACAGATGGGAAGCGTAAAGGTTTGGCAGGAAGCAAGATTGTGGTTTTTACAGTTCGAATACTTACTGGCAACGTTTCACGTCGGGGTTTTTTTTTTTACCCTTTTATTGAAGTTCACACGAACTTCAAGCGACGGAGCGGTGCCGGCGCGGCTTTGCTTTTTTGCCTTTTATTCTAAACACTCGTCGGATGCCAGAAGATAGCGACGATAACTGCGCGGCAGTTTACAACACTGTGCCGCTCACTTCCGTCGGTCTTTCCCCCCCAGTCTCAACAATTGTGAAGTAAATGGCAAAATTCCCCTGCGCACATTGCAAAATAATCCGGGAGGAATTTGTGGCGGAGCGTGTTCAGAACCCCGCCCCCTTTACACGCTACTTATTTCCATATAAGATCAGACCACAGTTATTGAAACTTTTTCTTCACGGCTATCTGTTATGGATAACTTTCTAACAATGTGCATGTTGGGGGGGGGGGGGCTGTGCGCCTGTCTCAGCTTGGCTGTGGATTTCAGGAGTGGAGCTTGTGAAACCCAGGTCAGTCGGGATCACTTAAGACAGTTCAAGACCCCCCCCCCGCCGCCCGCTCCAGGAGGCCGCAGGAGGCAACGCAGGCAACAATTTCATAAACAAGTGTTGGGGGGGGGGTGTATTCTGTGCAGGCAATGAACCTAAACACAGTCCAAGTTCAAGACTGCGCCCACAGAAATGAACGAATGCGAATGTCCGCCGAAGAACCGGCCCCTTTGCTGCTCCTCTCGGCTCGGCGCTTCCTGTGCTCTCCTTCACGCGGCCCTCCCTCTGTGTTCGGCGGCAGCGTGGGCCCGAAGCCCCGAAAGTCCGACAGGGAGGAGGTATCCGATTAGGGGGCATTCGATCAGTTTCCAGGGTAAAGCCAGTACAGGGGTCCCCCCGTAGAGGGGAAACGCTCGGCCGACTGCAGTTACTGGAAGGCCGTCGGGAAATGCAGGCAAAAGCCGTTTTTCAAATTACAGTAAGACTTGTCATCGCTCGTCTCAAGTACCCATGCACCCATGTGGCACCATGAGCCACCTCTGCTTGACTGCTGAGGTCCAACCACAGAGTGACTCAAGAGAACTTTTGGCCTCTCCTATTCTTTGAGCTTGTAGTTATTTATATAGACAAAGCCATTACAGCGTCAGGCTGAATACTTATTAGCCTGGAATACGAGTCATTGAGAGCTACGGGCTTTCATTTTTGCCCCAGAGGTATAATTTCTTCATTTAAACAGCAGTCCCTCGGGCTTTGATGCAATGATCCAATCTCAAACTACTGGCCTGCAAAAAGGTCAAAAGTGAGTATATAGAGATCGACAAAAAAAGAGTGGGAGGAAAGAAAACAAAGACGGGCGTCCCGGCGTCCTTGGAAAGACGCTGACCATGTAATCTTAACAGAGCCAGGTCCAGCCAGGGACATTTGTTCCATGTCGTCCCCCCTCCGTCCTCCCCTTGCCTCCTTTCAGGTCTCCATTGTCCGTCTAGACGAACTAAAATAGGCCGAATGCATGAAAAGTGCAAGACTGCAATCTGCAGCTGTGTCAGCGCCTGGCCAAACGCTAATGTCAGCATGCTAACATGCCATCTGTCATGGCAATCCATCCAGTAGCTGCTGAAGAATCCGCCGCGGACCAAAGTGACGGGGCAACCGCCGCCGCCTTTCCAAGACCTACCCCCGCGAGCGCGGCTAAAAATGCAAAGTAATGACAGTCGCGATCCAGAACATATGGGCCCAATCATTCGCGTTGAGTAAGATGAAATGGTTTTGGCGCCGGGGGTTTCGTGACGCCGGGCTGACGCATCGCTTTCGCAGTTTGCCGACCGGACCCGCGGGCGCCGCGGTGCCATTTTTTTTTTTACCTGAGCCTGGCGCGCGGGTCCAAGAACAATCCTGACGCCCTTTTTCCAGCCGGCACCGCACTTTCCACGGGCGCGCTGCCCGCCGCATCTCTGTGTGGGCTTCTTCATACCTTCACTCATCCAGCTCCGTGTTGGTGTGTGTGTGCACATCCGCACGACTCCCTTTCAGTGGGCGGCGGCGTTCAGCGAAAAACAGCTGCGCTGCAGAGATGAGTCTTAATATCTTGCTCAAGGACAACTTGGGTTTTTTAGGAGCGATTGTTTATTAGCGAACGCCGCCCGATCTGGCGCTGCCGGCCTTGTGCGGGGGATTTGAACTAAATCACCGAGCCTTCAAGGTTGGACCCGTTATTTTTGTATCAGTCGTGTTCACGCCACTGTAATCGCAGTTCATTTTACACTCTCACATGTCAGACATGACTCAGTGTCTCCTCGTAAAGTTGATAGGCGATAGGATAACTTGTTAGCCTATACATACGTGCAGCAGATAGCGTGCGCAGGAACGCTTTGGAGTCGTGAGAGGCCGCTCTCATGTGGATAAAAAGCCGAAACGATCAAAAAACTTTTGGGAACTCACGTGAAATCCTTCCCGTGTACCGCGGGCTAGTCGCTCCCTGGTCAGGTCTGGCGTTCGGTGCTGAGACGGCGGCGGTTGGGCGAATTTCAGTCGCTCAAAAATTAGGCCGACGAGAAGCGGCAACGCAGCGATGAGCCGGAATCAGGCTCTAAGAAACAAGCTGTGAAGTCAGCTGCGACAGCCGGAGCGGTCTGCGCCGCGCGTCGCCAGGCGGGAGGGCCCCCGCGGTTCTGCCCCCCCCGCCGCCGGAGGACACCGCGGGGCCCCCAGCAATCAGCAAACGGGCGCCCTCCGCCCGCCACCGAGTGAGGGGGAGTGGGAGCTGAGAGCGGGGAGGGAGGAGGAGAGGAATGTAAGATGGAGCAGGGGCAGTTCAGTAGTCGTGCTTACTTTACTCTGAAGGTTAATTACCATACTGACAGATTGATTACTGAGAGTGACAGAGGAGGGGGGGGGGGGTCTGGCTGCAGCTCCCAGCTGTACTCCATAACCTTCAGTGTGTGTGTGAGAGAGAGAGAGAGAGAGAGAGAAAGTGACACTGCAACAGGGGATAGGAACATGTCGGTAATAGTTTTATCATTTGTACATGTTGCAAATGGTTAAAAATGAATGGGGCACAGTTTTTCCAGACCTCAGTGTTGGGTCTCTCTCTCTCTCTCTCTCCCTCTCTCCCCCCGCTTGCACGCGTGTGTGTACTCCGTGCACCTGGAGTGTCGGCTGGAGTGTTTAGGATGTCTGTAGCTGTATACTTTTCAGTTCAAGGGTCGCCGCAAAGGTCCTCCGCGGCCGGCCTCCGCTCGTTCGGGGAAACAAACACATCAACAGACGCGCGCACCAGTGGCAGAAAAAACACACATGCGCACGCACGCGTTGGACGGAGCCTCACGCTCACCGGGGCCCGACCGAAGCAGGGGACGCGAATCGGACGCGGCGAACGCCCGATGACTGCCTGGCGCGCAGGCTCGCAGCCGCTTTGCGCTGCTTCGTGACGGCAGGCTCGGCCGGACCCCCCGCGCTGAACCCGCCACGCAGGTGTGCGAGCGCTGCCGCTACTTTCAACACAGCTGCTCTTTATTTAGCCTCACTCTTCATCTGGTGCGCCGAAAAAACAGGAACGCGTTGAGTGTCTGACTACTGCGAGAGATCCGGAACACCCCCCGCCCGCCCCGCGTGTTTTGTTTACGTGGAATAAATGAATAAATGAGATAAACCCAACAACATCCGCACCCTAGTGAGGCGCGTAAAATCTTTCACATCTGCAGCGCGCTAACGTCTGGGGCCGCTGCCCCGCGCAACCTCGGTGACCTCGCAGGTCTCCGGGTGGGGTGGGGGGGGCAGCGAGGCGAGGGATGAGCCAAGAGATGTAGAAGGAAGTGAAAGAAAAAGGGAGACTGTCTAAGTAGCTTAAGTGCTTTTTTTTTTTTTTTTTTGGTCTTCATCTGCTGGGGATCAAAGCCGACTCCTGCTAGAAGCTACAAGAGCTGTCTCCCTCATGAGGAGGATTAGCACGAAACAGACACAGCTCTGACCCCCCCCACCCCCACCCAGTGAAGAGGGGGAGGAGGGGCGGCTCCTTTTTGCCAGCACAGGTGGGTGGCTAAAAGACACCTCATTTGGAAAGAAGTATTTTGGAAAGCGCTGTGCACATGATCGTGATACCACCACCACCCCCCCAAAAGCACAAAGCAACCTTTTGATGGTGTGTGTGTGTGTGTGTGTGTGTGTGTGGTGGCGGTGGTGGGGGGGAGGGCTGGGCTGTGCTCAGTCAAGCTCAGCTCCCGTCCGTCAGGCAGATAACTCCACAGGTACAAGGTGAAACACACTGAAGAGGTGAACAAGGACACTGTGACCACCCTGCATGCGCGCGCGTGTGTGTGTGTGCGTGCTTGCGTACGTGCTCCTCTGTCCTTGTGCAGCACCTGTGTTGAAAAAAGGTGCTTCAGCACAGAAGCGAATGTGAAACCCTCAACACCTCACAGGTGCTGAGAAGCAGCCGTAAATCTCCGTCTGTTAAATGATCGGCGCCAGAAACGTTTTCGCTTTTTGTTTTGTTTTGTTTCTTTTGCGTTATGATGCAGGCAGATAAACACGCCCTCGGCGGCGGCGGGCGAACTCTGTCCTCATGCCTATATTAGGTCGTCCTAGTTGATATCAAACTAAAATAGATCCCTGCAGCTGTCTGCCCCACCTGGCCAGCACCCTCACAACACAGGTGACTGCCATCAACACCGCGAACACACACTGTAACAGAGGACGGCGTCTGTACAGTATTTCAGTGAGTGTGTGTGTGTGTGTGTGTGTGTGTGTGCGCGCGTGCGGCGCGTTACCGTGAAGCACGAGGGACGGTAATGTATGACGGATGCCACGAGTAGCTTTCATTAATAGTGCCCTTAAAGCATTGTGACATTTCCGTGCCCTTTGCTGCCCGACGCGGTGTGCGCTGCAAAAACCTGCGCGGGCGCACGGCCCTGACCTTGCGGGGGCCCGCGACACAAACACACCGTCCGACGTGACAATCGGCGGCGGGGATGCCGGGTCAAAGAGATCCCCGCTGTTGCCAAGCGGGCTGAATGCTTGTGCGTTCGCGTGGCCGGGGGACAGAAGATGCCTGGCGCCGTGCGCGCTCGTGAACGCCGCAGGAAAGGTCGCAGGCATCTGGACCCATAAACCGAGCGCACGCGCGCCGTGTGATCGCGGAAGGGGCGTGACGCGTTGGATTTTTATCAGCGGGGGATCTCCGGATGGGTGGTGTTTAGTGGAACCGATCCAAATGTATTGCATTATTTAAACACGGAAAAGTAAAGTTGGCCCCACTATATACATCACAATATTGTCGTGTTTGTCTAATTATGAATTTATGATAATAAACTCGAGGTGGTTTTACAGCACAATAATAGTTTGAGTTTTTGGGAAATATTTCCAAAGACGCAAAAGATGAAAATAATTACATTCGAGCAAACAAACCCATGGCCTGAGGGCAGCGAAGCGACCGCGTGTGTAACCTCAGCAGCGCACACACAAACCTCAGCACACTATAGTGGCGTTGTTTGGCTTTTGGAGCGGGGGGGGGGTCTTACCAGGCTGGTAGCTGTGCCGGGTCAACACACATTTCTTTTCGGAGGTGACAGGCGGAGGGGGCTGACATGTTCGGAGCTGTTTCGCTTTGGTTCCTTTTTATACACAAACAACGTCCCACTGTCATCACTCCATCCTTCAAAATGCCAGGAGGGCCCCTCCTTAAGAGCGCGGCCCTGGCGGGGGCCTCCGGTCGGGGGCCCCGCGATCTCTCCCGGCGAGCACGTCTCCGAGGAAGGCACCTTTTTCTCAGAGATTTACCTTCTCTGCGAGCGGCCGAGATAACAAGCTATATTAAAGCGGGCTCCGCTGAATGGAAACGAGCACAAATCGCCGCTCTTGCTGAAGATTTTCCTCGGTGGTTAAAAAAAAAAAAAAAGGGCCTCCCCGAGGACAATGCCCACCTTCCCTCCCCACGTCTTGTGACATTAGGATTGCATTACGCTCGGGCTGACACAGAAACACCCCCTGACTTTATTTTACAAGTGGCAGTCAATCTCTCACCCTGTAAACCTGCCGACCTGTGTCAGTGCACATTAGTGGGCGTTTTCTCGCAGGTTAACACCCCCCTTCCCTGTTTTTCTGGCTGGTAATTTAAGATACGCCGCCATCATAATGGATTCGGCAGGTTCTTTTTGACCGGCACCAGATGTGCACAGCCCCCGGGGGACCGACCGCTAAGTATCACTCTGTCTTCATTTCGTCGGAGGCGAGGCTCACCTGGAGGCGCTCGCCGCGCCTCAACTCCCACCCCCCCTGCCCCCCGTACCCTCACATGACATTTCTTATCCGGCGCGACGAGCGGCAAGAAAGTGCTTCCTCTACGTGCGGCACAGTGGACGGCCGTGAGGAGAAACTTTCCGACTTTTCCCGCATGTCTATATTCGTCCCTCCGATCGCTCACTCGCCAACATCGTTTGCAAACCATGAATCCTCAGCCGGGTTTCACTCTTTTTTTGTCATTTTGTGAACTTTGGTGAAAAATAAGTCTCTTCATTTCAGTCGACCTGTCAAAGCAGGTGTTAGACTGCGGTGTAAAATCTTCAGAGTTGGACATTTGGAACAAGTGTGAACACTTTCGCCTTCAGACCTAGCGAGCTGACACTTTTAACAAAACCAGCTCCTTCTCCGCCTCCTCGTGCAGACTCATAACGGCGGTGGTCACACCTAAAACATCCTCCGGGGAGTAAAATATGAGCTGTTCTAATTAAAAGTGACGTTGTTTGAAAAGCCATATTTAACAGGTGAATGAGTGCTCCTCCATCCTCCGAGCGGGGATGAGAATAGACGTCTTGCTCTCGCTCGAGGAAGCGTCTCAGCCTGAGTGACCGCAAAGCCAACATTTCTACACTCTTAACCTTTCCCAGATGTGCGAGTCAGCAGAGAGAGGAGGGTGTGGACGAAGTAGGTGCAGCAGCGTGGATGGGAAAATGGTGCTGAAAAGAAGGAGAGACAGAGCGCCGCGGTGGGAAAAGGGAGGATATACTGGTGAGCGAGGAAGGGAGCGAGGCTGCGACCGACTCCCGGGGGTGATGCGGCGGGGGCCAGAGGTGAGACAGGGATGGGGGTCTCTGCCGTCTGGGTGGTGGGACCACAGGGAATGACGGAATAATTAGGACGCGCATCTGACAGGAAATAAATACGGCGTGGGCAGGATCGCCGTGAGGCAGCCAGCCAGACATTGTTGAAACCTACAATAAACTGTGCAGCGTGCGGGTTAGGAGAAGTTCTCACAGTGCGCTGCACCAGACGCTCCGTGACCTCTGCTGTGCAGGCCGAGAGCAAATAATTTATTTCTTCCAGAGGGCATCGTCCCAGATCCTCTCCTTCGAGCTATTCCTGTAGGTGTCTGCGTTGTCTTAAGGAGCCCGCACTGTTGACTTTATCCGCTTTAATAAAAACGTTAATCGCAGATCATTCCCGCGGAATGCGAGGACATGTTTTTAGTCCGATCGCAGGGGGAAAGTTTCATTTGTTCTGCTCAGGTCTCTTGACGAAGGGACGGGGCAGGAGGACGGCCGGACGCCTTCAGCACCTCCCCCCCCCGTTTAGAGCTCATCCATCCTCTCCTCCCGTCTTTCGGTGGATATTTGAGAGGACAAGAATGAGAGGCAGAAGAGCGAGGAGAGAGAGCGGTGACTTTGAACAGTCCAGCCCCCGTGTATGTCATTGTCAAGAGTTTGCCGCCGAAGCGGACCTGGGACTCCTAAGCAACACAAACAAACAGCGGAAACACTCCGCAGCGCAGCCGCTGACACATTCGAGGCGCAGCTCGCCGGGAGCGTTTCCCTCGTTCCGCCGAAGACATGACTGATGTGGCATCTCTTCAGTCTGCGGCCGCTTTTCTCAGACGCAGCCTTGGCCCGGTTTACAGCAATTCCCTGTGCAACATTCAGTAATGGGGAGGGAGGAAACTTGACCAAAAAAAAAAAAAAAAAAATCACAGTAAAATGGCAAATTAGCTTCCAACAGGGCAACCGAAACATTATCCGGGTGTGCTCACAGTTTAACTGGCATGAATGTCTGGAGCCAAATTTTGAATTCCCTTTGTAGCTTGGGGGTAATTAGATACGTCGCCTTGATGTGGTTTTGACATCCACAAATGACTCCTTGATAATGAAAGCAGATGACTGGGCTAATGCTTCCTGGCTTGGCGATCAGGATATCACTCATGCAATTTGCAATGCTCGCTCGCCGCTAAAACGCACAGATGGCAGAGGCCTTCTGAGAGCTGCGTGTGAAAAGTAAATCAAAAGGCAAGGCGCGTTGAAATGGAAAGAGTTTAAGACTAATGCAGTATTTATCTGGTGGATTAATAAGGCAGTTCAAATATTTACTCAACCAGAATCTTCTGCCGTGCTTGTTTTGCTTCATGGGCCAGTTTTCTAGAAAGTCGTCACACCAGCTGGTTTGGTGCCTGGAAATCCAAGTCACCGGACTGACCTCTCACTGTTGATCCAAAGGCTAGCCTGGTTCCAGACCTCGAAATCTCTGTCCAGATTTTCTTTTTTTTCCTTCTGCGCTTCAATTTGGTCTGGTCTCACTGTCTGGGTTTTACAGACAGTACTGAAAGATGTTGTCCTGCCACGGAAAGTTGATAAGCGTGGGCGAGATGTAGGAGTGGAGGGTGTGGGAACTTGGCCTGAAGAAATAACTCCAAAACGGCCGCCGAATTTGTTTGTCCTTTTGACAAACCTGAAAATGGCGATGGCTGAAGACGGATGTGATTTGTTTGGGCTGAAAAAACCCCACAACAAGTAGCTAACAAGAACACTAAATGGCAAATGAACCCGATCAGCGAAAGTAGAATAGGAGAGTTGAGGAGAATGACTTGCAAGCGCCAGTGTGAGTGCATAAATGCAGCGGAGGTATTTGGACTGATGCTACTTGAAAAGTTATTAGAACTTAGCCTCTCTGAGCCTTAAATAACTGCAGTAAGTTTCACAGCAATCCAGTCGAGATTATTAGACATTCTGCTGGTGACGCCAGAAGAAAAGTCAGAGGATCTCCAAAGTCATTACAATCTGTCCACAAGGGACTTTAGATATCCATCTATTTGCTACACTCCTTAATTTCTGAGGGTCGTGGGAGGGGGGCTGGAGCTAGCCCCAGGACGAGGGCGGGCTACACCCTGGACGGTCTACCACAGGGCGGATGCACAGACCGCTCACACTGCAGGAGCGCACCTGCAGAGGTTAGCATTTACTGTACGTCACTAAAATCACACGGTGTCATCCTCTGGGGATCCTGAATGTCGCTGTTGTTGGGATATTTCCATCTCAAAGAGAGAGGCGGACGCTGCCACGTCGCCATGCACGCTTAAAAACACGGAAACCACAAAAGCAGCCCTAGCAACCCTCAGTTAAGATAGAAAAAAAATCCCCTAATCAGTTCTGACAATGCAAATTAAGATGCCGCGCACAGACCTGACGCATGGCTGCACATGCATTACACAGTACATGTGTTCTGGGAAAAGACCAGATTTCTTCAATTTGAAGGGGCCAAAGAGTCACCGCCGTGCAGCAGGCATGAAGCTCGAGCAGCATCCGTGAAAAACGCATTTCCCGTTCCGTGCCGCGCAGACAAAATACCCTATTCACTGTGCCCCGGCGAGCGTGTCATGTGCGCTGGTGTTTAACTAAACACGCGACGGCCAAAAGGGAGGATGTGTCTGTTTGTCAGCATTATCTTTTTGCTATCTGAGAAGTAATTCTCTGTGCTTTTGTGAATGTGACCACCATGCTTCTATGAAAAAGGGGTAATTTAATTTCCAGCAAGGGCCCCCCGGTCCACAGAGGCGAGCCCCGGGATCCCCGGACAGGCTCACCCGGCGTACATGTCTTTAATAACGCCGTTTATGTATTTACTGTACCTGCGGAGGATGACAATCATAATTTGACTTCCACATAGACGTTTTGCAGGACCTCAGGGGCCCCGATATGAGCCCTGAGGTCCTGCCAAACTTTCACTGCCTTCCAAACCGATTTAATACGGATACAAAGTAAACATTCTCGTGTGCACGTCTTAATAAGTCAATGGGGATGTGGGTTATTGTGATTTTTCATTATCCTCGGGTTCACTGCTGGGATTCAGCCATATCTCGTGAATGAGGTAAGAAAATTACACCCCCGATTGGGATCCGAGACGACTGCGGTCGTTGAGCTTCCAGCGGGCCGCTGTGTGAGCTATTTAAACATATTACAAGAATTTGGGCTATTGTAAAACTTTAGGCTGATAACGTCTGCTGTTCTGTTTCAGTGTGTCAGAAGAAAATGTATTTGAAGATAACGCAAACAGGGCGAGCAAACACTCTGTCCCAAAAGCAGACCCCTGGGGTCTTCGGTATGAATGGCAGCCGGGGTGATTGCAATCTGGCTGACGTCCCGGGGAAATGTTCAGAGACCAGTTTCATATATGGTCAGGTTGAAGGTTGTCTGTGTCTTGTTCAACAGAATTAGCACCCAGGATAGGCAGTTTTCATTTAAATTCTCTCCAGACTTGCGCGGGGAGAACACCGGACATTCGGACATCGAATTCAGCTTGTCAAATACCGTAGCCGGGCTAAAAGGAGAGCAAAAACCGAGCGATTGAGGCAGGTGTTCCATATGGAGGTCAGATTCATCATCGTTCAAAGTAAGAAGAAAAGACAGTTTTTAAAATCCGTGGACCGATTTAGCAATAAATGCTTTGAATGGTTTAATAAGATAAAAAAAAAAAAAACATTAACGGGCGACCATTTGTCACAGGCGTACAAACCAATAAAAACCCCAATCAATCCAGCCCATTTTATAATTGTGGCCAGTCTGTACATCTGTCTGGAGCAGTTCGCTAGTTATGAAACACAGGTTCAGCCCTGCGAAAATACTGAGATGCTCATTGAAGGTGACGAACGTCAAAGAAAAAGCCCGCCGTGCTTTACTACAGTACAGTCTGTGCTTCAGCGGTTTGGCTCTTTTACTGTTTATAAAACAGCAAAACCCGCCGCAACACCGTAGAAGTCCCACGTAACTTGTAATAGAGTTGCAAAATATTTTGACAGTGCATGAGGTCAATGATGTTGGACTATCGCATTACTAGTGGCATGCAAACTCCATGCCGCCTGTCAGTGAGCGCTGCGGTGCCTCGGGCTAAGCAGATATTACTTCAGGGAAAAGAATCTCATTCAGCAGGCAGGTAATACTCCCCGTGTCCTCGGAGACTGCTGTCTGCTCTCTGGATTTGAGCAGCGGCGCTCGCGGCCCAGAGCGCATGAATTTAACATGATTTTCTGGATGATGACAAAGGTATGTCTTCCTTGTTAGTGTGGTCTATTGCGCTAAAGATATGGTATAGCTGTTTCACATTATGCTGTGCCTCCCAAGGTTTGCCCCGCGACTCGTTCAGCACACAGCTCCGGTAATCAGAGCCACATTTTCTGCTGCAGGGAGGGAGCTTTTTAAGGACTGGGACGCATGAGGTCCAGGTAGTGAGCGTACGGTCAATTTGCGGCGGACGGTTAGTTTGCGTTGGTCTCCCCGACCAAGCGTATGCAAGTGCAAAGTGCAAAGCGGGGTTACAATAATAAATGTTCTGCACAGTCGTCTGTTAGTTTTGAACTGAATACTTGGACGTTTTGGGAAATGCGCCTATTTGAGTTTGCGCTCAAAGAAAATTAATACAGCTCTCGTGTATTTATTGTAAATAAGTAGCTGGAGTCAGTAGCAGGTTAGCTTAGCTGAGTGTTAAAACTGTAAACTGGGGGAAATGGTCCAAAGATGACGCAATCCACCTACCAGCACCGATGATGCTCACTAATTAACTTGTTATATGAAGTTTCAGTAATTAATAAAGGGTTATCTGCGGGACTATTTCTTTGTGGGGATGTGTAATCTGTAGCCACTTGGCTGACAGCTGGAGCTCCATATGCTCTGAACGGACACGAGAGTGGTATCACCATTCTCATCTCTGGCCTCTCCTACACTACTAGACCATTTCCCGAAGTATTACACATCCTCATTTCATCATTTCGATGCCAATGCTATTTCAATTAGCTAAATCCATTTGAACAATTGAACCAACTTATTCTGATAGATTTTAGAAGATATCGGTGCATTTATGGACTTCCAAGAGAACTTACAAGTGCCCACAGTTCCTGCCTCTAATAGCTATTAGTGGCAAGGATTGTGGTCCAGCTTTCATTTAATTTTTGGCTCTGCGTGGAGCGGAGACAGACGATCTTTTTGAACTTTCAAAGAGATCTTCCTCAGATCAAATATCTGCAGATTTCCTGGGGATCAGTTGTAGATGAGCTGCAGTAGTGATTGAATCACACAGAGGACTTAGACAAACAACAGATAGATCTCCTTTAACATCTAACAGGTGGAGTGGTCAGTGCAAAAAGATTTCCCTCAATCAGTATCATGGAAAAAGCACTGTACATATCTGTGTACTAAGGCAGATAAACCAATGGCATGTGCTCTAGGAGGATGAAAACTAGTTTGTACAGGAATGGCAAACTATTATTTACTGTTAAGTATGCATCTCCTGCTAAAACCGTGATTATTTTTATATGCTACACTTTCGGTTGAGATATATGAATCTGTCAAAATAAAATTTTCCCTGGAGACGAGTATGACAACCAGAGAGCTATCTCCATACAGGAATAGAAACAGTATTCATTGTTTGTGTGGGGAGTGAAGCTCTGACGTGGACCAGATGTCGCCAAAGAGCAAAAACATTTTTAGGAGAAGCATTTCTAAACACAGAATATGAAGTGAGACTCCGATTAGATAATTTCTCATTCAGTTGTTGAACCTTGGAACACAGGTTCAGTGCAAAAATCTACTTGAATAGCTACTTATTTATTTAAGTCATATCTTTTTGCTCTCAGTTGTCTTTCTTCCACTTCGGTTGGGATTGGAATAACAACTTTAAAACATTCATGGCCCCCAGAGGATGAATCCTACTGATTTTGGTGATCCTCTGACTTTTCCTCTAGCGCCGCCTTGAGGTCGAACGGCTCAAAACCCGGAGCCCAGCTGACTCCAAAGGCGCGCAATGCACGGTGACCATTGAGGGAGGGGAAAGGAAGCAGAGTGTGAGCTGAAGGCTTAAAGAAATAACCCGAGCTTGTCCACTTGTCGGCCTCCTGACATCCAGGACGGCCAAGAGAACAGGCCAAGTGAAGCCAGGTAACCGCCAGACCACACTGATCTCACTTTGCGATACAGACCCCTTTGCTAATTTCAGCATGTTGGCATCGTCAGTGCGGGTGTCTCGGCATTCGGACATTAGCGCTGAGCTCAAAGCACCACTGTGCCCGAGTGCAAGCCTCACAGAGCCCGCAGCGTGGCTGTCAAGTCCTCCAGCGGTTTTCTGTATTTGTGGTTCCAGTCCAAGTTTTCCAGAGGTAACACAACACATGCTTTTCCAAGAATGCCACTTTACTATCCAGGAATCTATGTAGATTACCTTATCTTCTATCCTTATCCTTATGAAATATATTACTGATAGTGAGAAGATTACCCTGATTACCCTTGCTTAAAAAAACACACACACACACACACAGGTTGAGCTGCGGGCGCAAAAACATGAAAGAGCACATGACACGCTGATCAGATGTAGGGGACATGAGGGACCAGAGTCTTTGATGCTTTTGTGGTTACCCCCCCCCCCCCGGTATGAGCATATGGGGACACTCTTACAACAGGGTGTTTATCGGACATGAAGAGACTCAACACGGCTGAGAGGACGCGGTGTTTGCTCTTCTCCGTACTTCACTGTGCGTCTGTGTTCCCTCGCTGTTCGCGCGCCGCTTTAATCCTCGTCCTTCTCCCCCCGCCATCGCAGCCCACGATGGTCCCCTTGTGAGCCTCCGGGTGCTTGGGATCACGGTGCTGACCGCAACAAAGAGAAAACATCCCACATTTGTAAATGGGCCAGTTGGACCGTCTTTTTCATAACAAGCACTTCAGCGGGTGGGGGTGGAGGTGGGTGGGTGGCTGGGGGGTTTGCTCCTTTGAATCTCGGCAGCCAACAGCGTAGGTTGAGGGCAAAATGTGTCTAATCAGATCTAATTAGATTTTCACGATGTTTTACACAGCTGACACCTTCCTCTAAGCCCTCTGATGCAAGTCCTCTGTGTCAATTTGCAGATTTTAAGTGCCGAGTCAGATCCCGAAGATTTCTTTTATCATCACTCCATGCTTATGAGCTTTAGGGGATTTATTAATAATAACATTGACTTGTTTCTTGTCCAAGTTTTTCCTCTTGGACAGCGTTTCTTGCTTGTCTCTCCTTGGTGGGAATCGATGTATTATTTCATTGTCAGCCAGATGTTTCAAACACTGACCCTTTTGCTAAGACCAAATAATTCCAACCACCAGAAAAATAATTTCAAGATGAGAAAGAGGAAATGCAGTGATCTCCTTCATTTCCAGCATGACAGTATGGCAGCTAATTATTCATAAAATCCTTGGTGGAAAGTATGCAGAAGAACTCGAATCCATACCAGAACCATCTTTGACACCTTTGCTGTGTCTCGAAGAGATTCGCAGCAAATGACGTCACCAACAGAAGAACCAAAGTGGCAATACGCCCAGGCACCAAGGGCGATTTGGTCTGCAGGAGCGCCGGGCGAAAAAGCATACGTTAAAATAGCCAGATTTATGTTGTTAAATCTGAAACAGCTGGAGGATTTGGAAAACTGCTTGGTACGACAAAAAGGCTCATGGTGGTTAATGTTAGTTTGCGGTCCCGTTCCACTCGGGAGACTCTCCCCAAGGTGAAGGTCACGTGACTAAAGGAGAGAGCCGTCGGCGTGTTGGGCTAGTTCTGGCGGCCATGTTGATCGTGATATGAACAATGCGAATATGCTGCAAAGTTTACAAGAGAGGCTTAGGCTTTGCAAATGCATTTAAAACAACATAGTCAGACCCACGGCCAGTTGGTCTGTGATAACTTTTTAATAAAAACGTGCTGACAGATTCACTCGCTAGTTGGACCGCTCGTCACAAGTCGTAGCGGGTCGTCGAGAGTCTCGATGGCGGTGTCTGTGAAGCAACCGATTGGAGAGATTTTTGGGAAATGGGAGGGAATTCAATGTGCCAGTGCAGTTGTTCCTTTAATTGCCACTTGGTGCTGTAATGGGCTCTAAAGTTATATAGTCCCACATTAAAGTAAGACTCGATCTGTCAGTGAATGCAGGTCTTGAAATCTAAAACACGGCACCTGCTCGCTCGTAACATTTCACCATAAAGCACACAGCTGGTCAAGCACATACAGTCGGTGCTGTTTGGCGTAAATGGAAAGAAACATGTGAGTGCACTCCCACTCAATGACAAAGTGGTTCTTGGAAAAAAAAAAAAAAGTAGCTCTTCCTTTATCGCTGTTCTTAGTCCAGTGTTTTCCAGTGATGGAATTTTACTGGAGAGTTTGCCTTGTGTTTGACTGGCCAGTCCTTATACATACGGGTGAATGGGCGATGGAAGGACTTCAGGTTTGCTTCTTTTCAGCGTCCACTCTTTTGTTGCATCATGTCCTTTTGTACGACTGAATGTCCCCTAATTAAGCCCAATGCATAAAGACTGGAGAAACTCTTGACTGATTGCTGTTGACTGTACGACTTCTTGTCACCGGGGCAAGGCACGCACACACACACACACACAGACACACACGGGAGGGGGAAAAAAAGGCTTTTTACATTCTCATTCAGGGGATAAGATGTATTGGACACGGTGTTAAAAATACAACAAAAAAAGACGGTGAGTAAAAAAATTAAGAGGGAAAAAAAGACAGTCTCAAGTTGTTTCCGTGAATGACCCCCAGCTGGGAGAGGAAGGGAACAGGAGGCAAAGATCATGTTCCCCATCAGGTAGCCCACATAACTTATTCTGGTGGCGCAAGAGAGGTTGTCTTATATTTGAAACACATTGCTCTGGAAGAAAAGTCATTAAGTCTGCAGTTATAAGCAGGAATCTTTTCCTCATACTATCACAACCTTCCTTATGCTATATATTTGAGTTCCTTAACTGCACGAGCTGTGGCCAGGACAGAAACCCACTAGACCTTCAAAGTTGTGAAATCTGTGCTGAGCGTCCTTGATAACATCCAGTTGAATATGTTTTATTATTCAGTCCTCGAGGTTTTCGGTGATTGATTGGCTCCCTGCGGAGTCTGCAGAAGGTGGGAGGCAGTGGAGCGGCTTCACCTGACAAACACCACTGCCCCCTGCTGGGCTCCACCTGTCTGCAATGCAGCCGGCTGTCCATTCCATACTATTAAATACCTTCACCCAGTTTAGGGGATGTGAGGGACGGAGAAATAGAAACAGACCAAGGAGTGTGAAGCAGATGCGGAAGGCACCTCGTGTGACATCGGGATTCTGGTTACTTCTACACCCACAATAAAAGAAAATACGACTAACCCCACTGTGTGCTGTAGTTTATGAAGGTTGTAGCCACTGCAGGTATATGGGTTCACATTTTCACGAAATAAGAAGCCGTGCTCAGTCGTGACGCGGTGCTGATAGGCCAAGCAACATTAAAGTGACAGATTCCACAGCAAAATGCGACGTGAGTTCCTCTCCGCGCAGAGAGGGAAAGAGCATCACTTTTTAAGGCTACTTCAAGATAAGCTTTGCTGTGGTTGAAATGCGCCGCGCTGAAATGAGCACGGGACACGGGATGGAACTGTCAGGCACTTATTTTCCATGTAGGTCAATGGACAAAAATAACCCTAATATGAAGTTGACACCTGGTCAGAAATAGCTTGGGTCAACATCAGCAAAGAATTGGTTAGCGGCAAAAAGTTCGCTCACAAGCACAATACAAATGGTCTGCAGGCAGAAGAACGCTGCATAGTTAAATCCTCACAGTTTGATGATCAGCTGATCGATAATCGATTAAACCGATCAAATGCACACTTAATCAAAAGGCTACATGTAATGGCCAGAGGTCACTCTTGGTGATGACCCTGAATGACGATCCCAAATGGATAAAAAAAAAAAGAAAAGTTGCAGCTCCTTTAATATAAATGGTCACCTCATAAGTCACGTGACCACCTCCAGACGGCCTTTTAGTGAAGAGGACCGCAGCTGACTGGAAACCATCTGCTTTATGGGAGAATGCTGCTGCAGGCGTCATGGCAACATGCGCAGGGAAGAAGTTAAGAGCGCGGGCAGCCGTGGTGGGAAACCAATCTCGGCAGTGCTGCACGTATTAGCACAGCGTGAGACATCCCTGTATCGCATTAAGTCATCTTCCCGAGCTTATGTTCACCACCGGTTATATTTGGGGGTTTTGTTCCTACAGGTGAAACACAGTTCTTAAATTCAAAACAGTCAGGGAGAAGAAAAACCCCGGTCTGGGACGTTGATCGTGATAAAAACAAATTAGATGTCTCTTTATAGTCTTCAGATGTTTTCCCCTCTCCGCTTTAATTGACTTCCTTGTTGCTAGCCACTTGGGATGAACCTTTAAAAGGTCAGACAAACACAACGCAGCCACAGGACGCTGGACTTCAGGAGGCGCAGCACCAGTTACAAACTAAAACAAAAACGACATGTCAGCGGGAAGGGGGGGGTGTAAAGGGAGAGTACAAAATATTTTCGAACATCTGAAGAGGTTTGTGTTTTATTTGGGTGACAGGCTGAGCATAGAGAAGCCGGCACTCTCTGAGGGCCCGGGCGGAGGAGAGGGAAAAAAAAAAACGGGGCTAAGAGCCTCTTCAAAGCAGTGAATTTGTCGGAGAAGCCGGTGCCATTTAGCACGTACGCCCAACTAAGTATGGGAAGGGTAGTGAGTAAGAGGGTTGAGAACTGAAAAGGCTTTTGAGGGTGTGTGTGTGGGGGGGTGTCGCTGATCCTTGGATGTGTAAATATTCATGTCACTTTTCACGAAAGCTTTACTCGACTTAAAAAAAAGAAGACGATGAAGAAGCGCAATGAACGTACACCTCTGGACCTCGTGCTCCGCTCCCTGGCCAGCGAACGCTGCGTCTTGATTTCCAGTTGCCCGCTTCAGCGAGCCGCTCTCCTCTCGCCTTGTCTCACGAGCGGCGGGGGCCTTTAACCAAAGTCATTCCTCGAAAAACAGTCTAATTGTGGTCAGTTGACTTCCTCGGATGCACCGGCCCTTACGAGTTAATCAGCCGGGAAAGCCTCTTAGTGGCAGCTACGCCTTAATTGCATGCCGGACCGCTGCCCATCAATTCGATGGCAGCAAATTCCCACATTCCATCTGCATGGGAATGAGATGAGCCTGTTGAAAATCTCTGGTTCTCACCGAGAGAAATCTTCATCCGCGGAAACTATGGCAGAACGAGGCGTTAGAAAGCTATGCCACAACAGTCAGATTGTGTAATTCGGTGGCTTTGATTAAAGGTACCACCTTAAACTGCTCAGATTCCATGGTTTTGCTATTATTCCGCCCCCCCTTGCAGGTCTTTTTTGTGTTCGGCCTCTTCCGCAGCAGCTATCAGCGGGGGCCCTTAAGCCGACATGAACACATTAAAGGCCAAACACACTGACCAGTGTGACGGTAAAAGAGGAATGCAGCAGGGGTGGGCTGGATTTGTTTTTGTGCGACGTGACCGTGCCCACTCGTCTTCAGTTCATCTGCCCGCGCCACGCTGCGTTCTAGCACTTCATCCAGGGAGGCAGGGGTGAAAACGCTAACCTTTTCCACACGGCAATAACTTCCCACCATGACATCGAACCAACATTGTTTCAGTGTCCCTCAGTGCTCGCAGTGAAAATGTCAGACGAGCTCTTTTCATCTGAGGGAAATCCTATCTCATTTAGCCGCCAGCCCGCCACCCCCACCCCAGCTTCCTCAGTTGAGGCGCCTGTTTGCACAGGACCATGTTTCATTTGAATATCAAAGCCCGTGAGGAGATGGCCAGACACTTTAAATACCATTTTTTGGGCTTCTCTCAAGGAATGTGACTGCTTAAGTGTCCTTGACGATGGAACCTAATCACCGAGACAATGGCTCCGTTGTGGCGGCAGGGTGACGGTAATCTCTATCTACTCGCTGCTCTGCAGACGAGACAGTCACAGGAGAAGTCCAGTGTGCAGCCCTTTTCGGCTCCACAGTTTCGATAGCATTTGAGAATCTGGCTGCATTTTTGGCCACGAACCCAAAGGAGCTATGACTGTGAGCATCCCGAGGTGTTCCACGTGAATGCTGCATCGACAATTAACTTTTGCTGAACCAACAGCGAAAGGCACTTACAAGAAGCTCCAGAAGCTCTGACGTGTTCGTACATGCTCCCGCCTGGCGTTAATGTGCATTGTAGTGCACGGGTCTTAGCGCAGTTGTCAATGCGCCCAAGACCCACTGAGGATTAGACCACCGAGGATGCGCTGAGATCCGCCTCCCCAACTGATGTGCCCCTCGCAAGCGGAAGTACCTGCTCATTTATACTCAGTTGGTTCTCAACTTGTCCATGGAGTCAGATTTTTTTTTAAACCCTCCGTATTACCGAGTGCTTCAAATATCTCAGCTGATGTGGTTGGCTTTGAACCTGCCAAGGAATAGACCCAGACGGTTTTGGTTTGGCAGGAAAACGCGTTGCGTTGCAAAAGTATTCTTTTGCCTGGGAATGATAAAAACAAAGCAGGGCCCGCTCATAAAAACATAGTATTACTTGTGGTCAAAACCTCAACAGGGTGTCTTTAATTCCAAAGGAACTTGATAACTAGGTCTTATTTTGATGATCACTCTGTCATTTGTTGTATTATTTTGATACCCCCAATAGGAGCAACCCATAAACAAGCAAAAACAACATTTAACGGAGAGAATGTTACATGCACGTTGGAGCTCAAGGCCAAGTGAAAGTTTCATATTACTACTATTATTATTTTGTTCGGAAAATTGAGACCTACCCCGGTGACAAAAAGGAAACCTGTTTTCGCAAAGATAATAATTGTAAGGTACCAATTCAAACAAAGGGGATATAATCTCCACCAGAAATGTTATGCAATTGTAAGAGATCCTGCAAAAGAATGTCTTGTTTCATTATGGCAGTGGGTCGGTTTATCATACTGCTCTAATTTTCACGAGAAAAAGTCCCATAAATGTATTTTCCTGTATCTACAAAAGGACCTCTATAACAGATCTATTGTTGCAGTCTGTCTTGTCTTTCTTAATGCTTTCCTGATGCATACAGATGAAGCCATGAGATAAATCCTGAAAAAAAAAAAAACTAAAACATAACAGCTGAACAAATGGCACAGTGTTCCCTTGATGGCACAATCAAACATCAAGCTCTTTATCTTATTGGAGCCTCTTTATCTGTGCATGAAGAGTCTACCTGTATCTTCTTTTTTCTGCAACAAAAGTTTGGCGTGTTCCTACACTGCTCCTCCAGGTGCCTCTCATACTTTCATCTGATGAGCCCGGGATGAATAGAGGCATGAACAGTGACCCTCTCTTTCCTAGGAGCGCTGGGCATCCAAACAAAAGCAACATGGGAATGAATCTCTCAGTAATCTCTAGAATCCAAAGGCACATCCTGCAGTTTATTGTATAGGGTGCATTTATTTTCATCTGTGCTGGCACGTGATGTTTAAAGTCGTATGTGCAAACAAAGAAACAGAAAAGCTTCTTTCTTTTTTCTGTGCTCCTTTAGCCTTATCTCAATGTAATTCCTCATAAGGGTTCTTTTGTCTTAGGCTACATAGTTGTCATTTTTTAAAGACATCCGTGTAAAGAGACATTCTCGAACAGTGCTTTATCTCCCTTGTTGTCTTTAATTTTGTTTGACACATTGTTGTGTTTCATGGTCAGTTTAAGGTTAATTACATTTAGATCTTGGCTCATAACGTGTTATCCTTTGAGGCAAAGCTTTTGATAAAGGTTCATAAATCCCAGACGATATATTTATCTGGACTTTGACGGGAATTTCCTCTGTGACCTCTTTCATCAAGGCAGTTTATAAAACAAATGTCATACACTGACATTCAAACTGATTTGTAAACTTGTGCAACCTACTTTCTGTTGAGAATGTGAGGATGCTCTCACTCCGGTCTCCACCGCTCCTCTCCGCCGAGTGTGTCCCTTTACTCTCGCGAGAGTAAGGGACGGGAAGAGAGGAAGGCGAAGGTCACGAATTAAACATGGCGCTCCGCTGCGTGTTGAGGTCTGTTTGCGCCTCATTCGCGGGCTTAAAATCAGGAGCCGTGGGCAATAACGTGAGTGCGCTGCAAAGGATAAATGTTCCTCAGCTGTCTGCTCTAACCGTCCAGAGCAGAGGGATCCGCCAAGGTGAGACTTCACTGCGAACCTTACGGTTTTAGCCTGCTGCTGTGTGAGCTAGCACGTTGCTGCAAAGACAGCGATCTCGGGCGTCTCGGCGCAGTTATTCCATCACGTAAATACCAGCATCACTCTGAGGAAGTACTGCGAAATTCAATTTTTCAAAAAACTTTTTTTGTGTACATTACTCCTCTTGCCTTTAGATGTTCTTATAATGTGAGCTTAGCCCCTCTTTAGCATTTATCAAGTATGATTTAGCTACTACTTAATGGTAAGAAAAACAGAGACAGCATAGACAATTAGCAGCTGTCATATGTGCGTGTTTATGATTAACGCAGATGCTCGCTGTCTTTTCCACAGTGGTGGAGAAACAAGAGGGCCAAACGACAACGGTGAGTAAAATCATGCTGCCATGTGAAACAGACAGTGATTGCGTACGTGCGTAGTGTTTTGTGATGCATGATGACAGTGCCAACAAAAACACACACCCATAGTTTGAATGAGAGCAGTGCTTTTGACCTGCACCGGCAAACCTTTGTAACCGGCACGTGTTATTGTGCTGCACCTTTTTATATTAGCAGTTAATCCCACCGCTGACGAAAGAGATGGGTGGATTATGATTAGACTCACTGTAGTAACGTTCACCATTTGTCAGATTGAGGGACAAATCGTCGACATTCCAGCGGGACCGCAACCTCCCAACCCCGCAGCCAAATGTCCTATCTACAGGTGGAACCTGCAGCACAAATACAACTACACGGTAAATGCCTTAACAGGCAGCAAAATGAGCAAATAATTAGAGATGCTATTTAAAAAGTGTATCAGCTGTTTGAAATGCTTCATTATCCCATGCCCCCCCCAGGACGTCTTGCTGCTCAGTCAGTTCATAAGCTCAGATGGAGGGATGCTGCCCAGGAGAATCACCGGCCTCTGCACAGAGGAACATCGCAAGATTGCCATCTGTGTGCAGATGGCGCACAGAGCAGGTCTGTCTCAGTTCCTGCCCTTTGTTTGCCTAGTCTCACTCAAGATACCCTTGTTTTGTTGGTCTGCTCTGACCTGGGGTATGTTACAAATTGAAAATTTCAAATCGTGCCCATGGTGGAAATAAATGATCATGGGATGAGTTGATTTTGAAAGTGCCTCATGGCAAGAAGACATAATAGCAGGTTAGGGTTAAATCTAACCCATAACATGTTATTATCTGATATCTGAATCTTAATATCTGGCACCAGTATAACCCGACCTAACTTTGCACCATACCCACCGATGTAGCTGTTTTTACTGACACCGTCCCTGAGCAGTTTAAGTTAAACTTACCTGGTTTTCCTCTTTGGGTTCAAGGTCTGCTCCCCGACCACAGACCCAGACTTCCGGAGGGCCATGTCCCGAAGCCCAAACCACAACTTAACAGGTGAAGCATGCATTCCGTCTCTGCGTTTATCTTTTTTTTTCAGCATTATCTACCAGTACTCACCACTGTTGTCTAGTGCCTTTTAAATCTGTTTCATATCCAGTCCAAATTTCTGTTATCGTTATTGGCTCAGTTTCTGGAAGATGAACTGATCTCCAAAAGGCTTAAAATTAAAGATGAAAGGAAGATTAGTGATTTATCACTGTTTTGTACAGTTTTGGGTTTGAAAAAAATATGTAACACCGCGCAAAAGTATGTACGGAGGGAAAAATGGGCGCAGAATTTCATGAAAAGAAAACCTCCAACTGTCAAGCACAGGGATGGATCCATTATGCTTCGGGCTTGTGTTGCAGCCAGTGGCACGGGAAAACCTTTTACCATTTTGGGGGGGAGAATGGTTTCAATTAGCTTCCAGTAAATTCTGTTAGGAAGCAGAATGGCTTGGAGACTGGCTACCATAACAGGATTATGATCCTGAACGCATCTCGAAACCCACAGTGGACTTCCTCCAGGTCTGGTTCTGGCGCTGAGAGACAGACTTATGAGTAAACACCAAAAGAGCGGCGATTGAAAGACGGCCCAAGATTCTCACAGAGCTAGGAACCTCTTGCCAGGAACAATGGGCAAAGATCCCTCCAACAAAATTTTCTTTTTTGTTATTCGGAAACTGTCAAAGATAGAGATTTTTTTTAAAGTAGTTTTGCTTAAAATATTAAAGAAACATGCTTTTTGAAGTCAGGTCATCTTCTACTCGCGCAGCTTGTCGCAGTAGCAGAAACCTTTAGTGAGTGAGGCCGGGCTTTTCTCATCCACTGCTCCTCTTCTACCTCTCTGTTTTTTTTGGGTTTTTTTTGCAGATACCTGACCCGCTGGTCCCTTAAGTCAGTGAAACCCATCTATAATAAAGGACTGAAGTGGTGTAAGAAGCGCATGCCTGTCGGCCACCCGGCGCTCAAGGACAACGTGCGTTACGGTGTCAAGCCCCTTTACATGAAGCACTGACGGACAGGAAGCCCGGGGAGTGAGTACAGCAGCTGCAGGGGAGGGGGGGGGCCCGTTGTGCAAGCGTACAGTGGATTTCCATGTCTTTCAGCTTACTTCTACAGTTTACCCCAAGTTTTGTCACACTGCCCTGGGAAAAGACCTAAAAGCCTCATCCATCTGTATTTATTCTACCTTTTGTTTATCGGGCTGCGTCACCCTTTTAATGAATGACGCTCGGACCCACCCAGAACCATCCATTTTGTCTCTGTGGGTTTTTCGGAAAGCCCTTGAAGTGAACTCGCTGACAACTTAATGCGAGCAACAACTGGGTCAGTGTTACACTTTCAGAGTAGGTGGTATGTTGCCAGTGTAAACTCCAGGCAGCACAGATGTGCAAATAAAATGTGTCTGTTTACTCAGCCTCTCGGTATTTGTTTACTGCATGGGAATATCTTTTTTTTTTCTGTAACTGAATGGAACCAAAAAAGCCATTCCCTTTTAGTTTATTTGTTTTAAGATGGGACGATAAAATTTTGCTTTTGAACGCTGCAACGGAGCGAGAGAAACGCGAGCAGCGGCGTGCAGCGTTGAACCGAGGTGTCTCTTTACAGCATGAAGGGAAGGTCCAAGTTTGCCGTCCCGTCGCCGACGTAGATGTATCCGTGCTGCGGCGTCATGGGCACATGGTAGAAGGTCAGGCCGAGCCACAGCAGGCTGCGGAGGATGCACACCCTGCCAGCACACTCAAGCTGGAGGCTCCACGATCCTGCACACAAACGCAGGGGAGACTAAACAGTTGATGTTAAATGCAAGCGGCCTGCCACGTCACGCTCACTCACTGTGAAATAGACGTACTCAAGTGATCTATCGAAATTACTTCAAGATGATTACACCGCTCGCGCACTGGGGCCAGCCAAGGGATACTCCTACAAATCAACCTTTCGTGCTTTTAATATCTTCAGTCTAACCTGTTTCCCAATATCTGGGAGTGTCCATGAACTTAAGACCCAGGGAACTGAGAACTGGATCTTCTACTAAGTAAACATGAAAGCCTTTTCATTGATTCCTTTACGCAAAAGGGAGATGATCATGATAAAAAAGACGGCTGCTTCCCTCCCTTTTTTTTTTTTTTGCCTTTAAACTTATGCAACACAGTATGATTCAACTGACAGTAAGAAGGACTCAGAAGTGCGGTATGTAACGTGCAGGTAACAACTGCTGGTGCTGCGGGAGGGGGAGACCAAAAGCTGTAAATCCAGAGCTGGAAGAGGCGTTCGAGTTCTCAGAGGAAATCACCTTCAGCCCCAAAAAGCCCCGCTCGGAAAAAATATTTAACTTTTTTCGCCTTTTCGGCCAACGCGTGCCATCTGCTGCCGTGTAGCGTCTGCCGCAGTGATGACACTGCCGACGTGCGCTCCAGAAGAACACGCACAAACATATACACGTGTGGGAGCTCTCTTCAATCAGACATCTGTTGCACGTTATGTCGTGTGTGCTGAGCTTTTCTTCTTTTTTTTTTTTTTTTTCCTCTTTCACACATGCAGGACTTAATCTGCATCGCATCCGGCCCGAGCAAACCAACTTGCCAGACTTGCTGGGCACAAGTGAGCAGAACTCAATTCACATTATTTTTTTTTGGGGGCGGGGGTTCTGTTTTTACAGTGGTCGTGTTCGAGTTTGCTTTTTCCAACATGTGGAGAACGGTTCAAGAGCTCAAACGCCTCAGCATCATTTCGTTCTTTCACGCAATGATATATTTGACAAGTGAATAAGTTACAGCATGGCCTGCAGGGAGTTACCCATGTCAAGAAAGCAAGTCTACATAAATTCATTGTGGTACTGCACTAAAATTCCACATGCACGGAATAATGTTGAAACAATCTACAGCGCTGGTGTGCACCAGATCCTAACTGGCTGGAGTAATTTGTCATGAGTTGTTTTCGTCTGATTTACAGATGTGCGTGTTTCCCATTAATCATTTGAGATCTGTTTGGTTACTGGTGGTCCCGTTCCCATGTACTGTTCTCTGTCCTCTTCTATCACGCTAAGTGAGCCCAGAATGCAGCGCGCTGAATTCGCCAGAATTTTTCTAATCAAACTAAACAGTAGCAACCACGCTAGCAGGCCGTTGTATGCGAAAAGAAAAAAAAAATCCATGAGAACAGTTTAAGGGAAATGCTTCCAACATTTCCCTGGAAGATCTGTAACATCTGGCAGGTGGGTCGGAAGGTTTCATCACTGTTGCCTCTTTTTTTTGTGTCTTTGTTTTTTGGCCTTCGCAGCTTTATTGTGATAGGAGAAGTAGAGACAGACAGGAAATGTGGGAGAGAGTTGGCAGAGGACGCGCGGTAAATGGGCCGGCCAGCCGGGAGTCGAACCGTGGACCTGTTGCTTAATCTATCATTTTTACAGCTAAACGCATTCAGTTGTTCGACTTGGAAGAAACCCCTCTTGACTTCCACTCAGCCGAATCACCATAATGATTTGTGTTCAAATCGCATCTCATTAGTCGTAATGTAGCATGGCAGTTGGACGGCCAAATGCAAATTCCCTCAAGTTGTAGCCCTGACATTTTGAAGGCCTGATTAACACGTTATTTGAAAAAGATCCTCTACAGAGCCGTGTGTCAACGCGGTCCAGATTATACGACGACCGCTTGCTTGATTGATTTGATGTATTGTAATGGTTATTACAAAACCTGTTGGAGCTTACTGCTCTTAAAATAGAAAAAGGGTGGCTGAGAGCTGTGTTCAAGTACAGGAATCTGGGGCTTTACCTTTAGGAATGTCATCGCTCAGTGCGTCCAGGAAGTCGATGGCTGGGTTCAGTTCACCCATCTCCAAGAAAGATTTCTTCTTTAGATTCTTCGGTTTGCTGAAGTGAAGGAAATTGTCGAGCTTTCCTGCTTCGGCGTGGGACAGACCTGAGGAGCAATGCACACACCAGGGACTTAATTTAACCAATACATCTTTTTAAAAAAAGAAAGCGTTATTGAATATGCCTGAAAAATGTTCACATTTTAATCCTACTGGGGGAAAAGAAATGCCACGTTTTAACCGTACTTAATGAAACACCTCAGGGTTCAGTCCATGCGGCTGCCAATTTTAATGCAAGCACAGGAAGACCCGCGTGTCACACAGTTACTGTATAGCTACCACCAAAGCTGCGGTTGATCTGGACGAGGCCGCGCGGACTCTTTACGAAGGCGCCACGCGGCGCCACGGACACTTCTTCATCAATCTGATGAACTGTCACCGCCAGCCTGCTCTCCTCGCTGACTTTAGTCTGAAAGCAAGAACAGTCCATCACTGAGCTGGAATTTCATGACTGTACAGCATTACGTTGATATTGGCCAAAAACACAAAAAAAACAATGACATACTTCATCCTGTCTGAAATAATCTTTTGCACCAATTCCCCATGAATAAAAACACCTTTTGGTTGCAGATAGCTGGCCTGAGATACTTGTAAGCCTAAATATATCAGTTGGCAAAAGCAGGACATTGTCTTCTGCAGTTCCCTGCTTTTTTTGTTTTTATTTTGGTCCCACATTTATCTTTGAGCTGTATTTATAGCCCCCCTGCATCATGCTGCGCTAAAACATTTTCCTTTGGACAAAAGCAGACGGATGGATTTATTTTTATACCCTCGCACCTGCAGGACAATTTAACACCGTCTTGCGGTATCAACTTTAGTGATTTTGAACTTTCATCCTTGGGCGTACTCACCACCACTTCCTCCTCCTCAGCCTCGTCTCCTTCTCCTCGCCTGCGGGTCTCACGACGCTCGTATACGTGCGAGGGGTCTCCTATGAAGCGCCCCTTGGCAGCTGTGGACGCCTGCTCGATCATAGAGTCTGTGGCGGCCGGCAGCAGGAACCAGTCCATGCAGTTGAAGCTGGGGATGAGCAGCCAGCAGATGCACAAACGGTCGAGGGCAGACGCACGAAAAGGAACGGAAGTACAGTTGAGGCGATCCTACCTATACAGATTCTTTGTGTCCTTCAGCTCATCCTCTCCTCTCCCCTGAGCAATAAAGTAATCCGCCTTTAACCCCAGTATTTTACCCCAAAACAAGACTCGATTGAATTTGTAGTTTTTCTTCAGAATCACCAGTGAGGTCTGCAGGGCGGCTCTTTGCTCAACGTTTAAAGTATACCCGCTACCGGCAACCAGTTCCAGGGAATAGTATAACGAGTCTGAGTCCATTGTTGTTGTTTTTTTTGGTAAAACGGTTTTGTCGCCCAGATATCACGTATCTTAATGTCATAGAGTGTTTTTTAACTACTTGGTAGCTAACAAAACATCGAGCAAAGGCTTTCCGGTCCGGACGCTGTTGCCCTGGTTGCTAGAGACAACAAACCTCGGCGATGTGGTTGTCATAGCAACGCTCAAGTCCCCCCCCCCCTCCCTTTTTTTGTTTTGCCTTTTCAAACATCTTTTGTTTCTAGTATGTCGCTCTGCCACTATGTAACTCCGAAGCAAAACATAATTGTTAACATATTAGTTAGGGTGTGTTTCATTGTGGCGTTAATACAAACCAGATGACGCAGGCGTCTGGTTTGACGTCATGGCGTCAGACGTCAGCCGGCGTCCCTTGAAGTGGGTGCGCGCAAGAAGCGGTCCGCTCCCCGAGTACAGCGGGCAGAGGCGGCCCGTAAACGTCCAGAAGGTATGGTATAAACACACAAGAACACGTCGATAAAGAAAGGTATTGTGGGTAAGCTCGGACAGCCAGCAGGCTCATGTTTGTCTCACTATTATGGTAACAGACAGTGAACAAAAAAGAAAATATGGCCCATTTAATTCCATTAAACCTAACGCTTAATGATATCAGGACCGTCGACTTGTTTAATGGCAGACAACCTGTCACAGCAGGAGAGGCACAGGTGTATCTAATGCAGTTCACAATGGCTCCATTTACAGTAAGTGTCCCAAGTAAGCCGTGGCAGTGAGAATGCATGCCAGTTCATGCATAAAACCAGCCATCATTAATTAATGTAATTGGGCACACCTGTGCTTTTGGTCCGTGAAACAGAAAGACGAGCTCGTTGCTTATTGGTTGCACGTGCTGTGTGAGAAAGTGGAGCAAGGATGCACAGCGCGTTTTCCTGAGCTGACCTTACACACAGTACATGATTGTCAGAATATCTGATACAGTTTTGGAATAACTTGGCGAGTTTCCTCTTTCTAGACGGACAGAATCTGACATTGTTCCTCACTTCTCCCGAGTATTAACCGTGGGCTCTTGTGTGTCGGCTTCAAGCGCTCTCAAGCGCATGGACGGACGGAGAGGGGGAGCAAGCTGACCCGTCTCGAGTCCGACAGTTTAGACAAAAGTGTCCAGAGGAGAGAATCGGCTAAGCCCTTTGCACAGCTGGCAGGATGCATGCTCCGATCCCCCTAACATGACTGCGCGCCCCACGGGAGTAGAAGTGAATGGAGCCTCTTGCATTGCTTCATTCGATCACTGTGTGCGTTTGGCTGCATATTAGAATAGAACCAGCGTGGGCAAGCTTTCACCTGCAATTAGCCATGAGATATCTTAGAAGTAAATTTGTTTCATCCTCCCACAGCTATCATTCAAAGTATCTTACCCAGTTGTGACATAAACTCAAATGACACATGGCACGCTGTCTTCCTTTGGGCTTACTGCGATTTCATGAACTGGATTTAGGGCCGGAAAATGTGGCACTGTGTGTGTGTGTGTGTGTGTTCCAGGGTTAAGGCCATAGAGGTAATTTGGCTGCAATTCAAAAACAGCTGAAACGAGATCCATCATAGGAGAGGAGGAGGAATGGAAGAGGTGTCCGTGTGCTCTGCCATGTTGTCAGTGTATCGAATATTTGCAATTGGTTGCTCTATATTTAACAATGAAACCTGTTTGTGTTTGCAGCCAGGAGTTTTATTTTGATAGTGTGACGCTTCTGTCTAATACTTGTGTTGCAACCTGGGTTGACTGGAAGCTTTAAAGAGACGGTCGGTTTGTAAACTTTTGCTGAGGAAAAGCTTCATTGGACGGGAACAAAAATCTTTTCTCTCTGTCTTCTACTTGTGAGATCTTTCTGCTATGATCTTCATGAATTTCTGACATTTACACTCATATTATTCGCCATGTGGTCAACAATCTGATCTTTGAGTATTTTTGTGACAGTGTCTTTTAGACGGGGTATTCGGTTAATGCCCACCGTCTAGTGTCCATGTCGTGCAACATTTCACCACAGAGTTTTCATCTTCCACCTGCTCCAGTGTCTTCACTCCACTTCAACCCTCTCCAACCACCTGCGCTTTGTCAAGACACTTGAATGTGATTCAGCTCCCCAAACTTTTAGCTCTCATTAAAAAGATGTAAAGCACAGCTGAAGAAGTGAATGAATCAATAATGTTATCCGTCGATCGTTTTCAGGCAGACTCAGCGAGGCTGAGATCACCGGTCGCTCTGAGCAGCGTACGTAGCCTACAAAACCTGTTTAAAAAGACACTAAACGGACCTCGGATGTTTGGTTTGTCCTGGCTCAGATCCAGCAGCCTTAGTCAGTGTAAGCAGTGTGAAGTTGGCTTAAGTTACGCTTACAGAAACATGTCTGGCTACCGTCCAACAAATGATGTTGTACTGTCTGCCAGCGTCGGCCCTAACCTCGTGCTTTGTGATCCCATTGTGGTGCCTCACCTTTTGTTGTACAGGACTCGGTTTCCACTGTGCTCATTTTTTTAAGACGACTTGTATGACCCTGAAATCCAAGTATGTGCGGTTTTCTGAAGTGGGAACTTCATTTACATTTTTTCCCCTGTAATTCAGGGTGTTTATCTTTTGTAACCACCTCTCTGTTAAGTAGTATTCACTGGTACTGGTGGGGGTCTGCCCTTCCCACACTGGATTCACATTGTCTTCACATGCACAGGAGATGAAGTGAGGCATTGTTTGTATATTTGTTGTAATTTCATCTCTTTAATATCATTCTCTGTGGTTACTGGTGCTACTGGAACTGTATGAAATTGCTGCTATCGCTAACATAACATTTCCTGCTGCTGCTCTCAGCCATATGTGAAACGGCGGCATGTCGGAGATATGGACTTCGTGCATGCGTCAGTTCCTGCGCGAGAGCAATTTGAACCCAGCGGTGGAATGCTCAGACCCCACCAACAACAATGACAACTACTGTATTTAGTGGGGGGAGAATGTAAATACACTGAATGGCTGCAGCAGGAAAAATGTCATAAATTGTATCCGCAGCAGGATTTAAAATTCATGAAAATCTGGGTAATAACCTAAAAAACCCAAATGCGGACAATTGCGCTCAAGCAGTCTCAACAAGCACAAGCAGCTTTTTAATAACCCCTAGTGTCCATTCATTCCCATGCCACGCTGCAGTTGCAGAGCTCTGTGTGTTGGCTGTAATTGTCCAAACAAAAGAGCTCGGTCCAGAGTCACATGCTTGATCAGCAGCGGTGATTTCAGCTGCCTGGCCCTCCGCCCCTCTGGCTAACAGAGTCCGCCAACAGAAAAGTGAGGGAGAGTGGGGTGACTTCTCCGCAGAGGACCCGACACAGAAGAAGAATACAGAAGGACAGCCCCTCGCCAGCCCTCCCACTCACTCGCACAGACAAACACACTTTGAGCTGGTTGCTCAGGGTGGCACCTCATTAGAGTTGGCAGTCTAGGTGGAGGTTTCAGGAGTTGCAAGCCACAGAGTGACACGCACACACACCACTTCATTTGTGTTTCCCAATTGGCCGGGAAGGAAGTAATACTTGGAATGAAGAGGTCTGTTTCTGTCCCAGTCCCGCTGCTCTGGGAAACTCACCTCCCAGGCGACCGGCGTTGCCACGGCACTAATCCTGACGGACAAAAGATGGGAGTGCCACAGAGCACGATGCTGCCAGATGCTCTCATTGGTTGGCATGATCCCACGCGATGTCGTGATTGGCCAGTGGCATGTTTATATACAAATTGGGGCAGTCAGAGGTCACATCCATCGATCTTGGTGGTGACATGAAGGAAATCTGACCCCAAAACCTCAGAACTCGAAATGGGTTTAATTCCTGTTCGATACACACACACACACACACACATGCACGCACACACACAAACGGAGCGGCTCTTTCTTAAGTCCAGTGGGCTGGGAGCGCACAATTAAGTGAATACTGAGAGAGAGGGAGTGAAGTGACTAAATAATAGTGTCTGTGGTGTACAAAAGCACAGACGACAACAATACCAAGAATGCATTGAGGGCACCGAGTTCAGCGGGTTGCGCACCTAAACAAAAACTCAGTCACAGAGTTTTTGGATTAAGACTGGATAAATATTTTGATCCAGAGAAGGGCGTGTTGTGTAAACTAGTAATACCTTACAGGCTAAATTGCTGCCGTTTCATTTAACCTAAGATGCCAACAAACAGCTCAAAAACAGTAATTATTATAATCAATAGGTTTTATCTGTTTTCCTCAAATTTCAGCCTACAAGCCTATTCTTCCACTCTCCTCATTTATTCCTCTATATTTTCTACATGCGTTTAGTATCAACACTCCCTCGCTTTCAGTTAAGATTTGATTGGAAGCAGACTGATAAATTGGCCCGGGTAGCATGTCAGTCGTTATTGTTGATCTACTGTGTGTCTATCTGTGTATGTGTCTTCCAAAAAGTAATTCCAATACAGAGTTGCAAAGGATATATTGTGATAATTTATAAAACAGTGTCTCATTCCACATTTTGCCCATCAAAGAGCACTGAAACTTTATTTTCCAATGGCAAACTGTCCCACTCACATGCAGTATCTTGGATACTGGAACTCTTTATAGGGTTAGCGATATGTTATTGGAAATACTTGTATTTGCGTTCTTGCTGAGAGTTGGATAAGAGGATTGACGCCACTCTCATGTCTCCACTATAAACACCAGGCCACAGCCAGCTTTGTTCGCTTAGCTTAGCACAAAGA
The DNA here is from genome assembly GCA_016785225.1 of Psettodes erumei. Taxonomy (NCBI): domain Eukaryota; kingdom Metazoa; phylum Chordata; class Actinopteri; order Pleuronectiformes; family Psettodidae; genus Psettodes; species Psettodes erumei. The sequence goes on from JAFBJZ010000358.1 coordinate 1,527,388, forward strand.
CTTAAATTAGTGGGAAACGGCTAGCCTGGCTTTTTTCTGCGGGCAACAAAATCAGCCCACCAGCGCCTCCAAAGCTCGCCGATGTTGTGTCTAGCTCGCGTAATCTGCGCAAAGCAAAGCAAAGTATAAAAACGACAAGTTATGATTGAGGTATTGGTTCTGTGCCAGGCTAAGCTAGGCTAGCTGCTTCACATGGTTAGGGTATCGATCTTCTCCGAGACAGAAGAAAAATGGGAAACTTAAGACTAAGTGTTTTGGTGTTTCCAGTTAACTAATTAAAATTAGTAGACTTGAGAGTCAGTAGTTGGTGCAAAGCAGGACTTCAAAACATGCGAAAATGGAAAATTTGACTGCAGGCAAGCTTAAATTCAATGCTTATATATTGAAGAAGTTTTTAAAAGATAAATAATGAATGCGTTTTTACCTGGGTTTAAATGGAGCTTTTCTCAGAGAAGGATTTACTGGCAATTTTCCCAGTAATTTCCACCAGATTACATAGTTCATCTCCTTGAAACGTCTTGGAAAGTGTTTGGAATTTTTTAAAAATCAGGAAGTTAGAGCCCAATGAAGTAAATCTCTACCAAAGTGTGCAGCACTGCACCTTTGTGCAAAAACCAAACATCCACAATGTGAACATCTTGAGCAAGCTGTTTGAACAAGACCGCTCCCAGTTTGCATGTAACTGGATCAAACTCCAGATCAGACTTTCACACACTCAAGAGGCCAAGAACCATGTGTGTCGAAACTGAGCCAGTCAATTTTGTTGTGTGTTTAACATCGGGTCAAAGTTTGGCGTGTGGTTTTGGAAAGTTGTATACTGTGGTTCTGGCTGCTGCTATTGTTGGGACCAAGCTGCTTCCCAGGCCCCTGCAGCCTTAACAGCCACATTACCCCTGCATCGTCGTGCTATAGCGGAAGGCGGCCTCCAGCAGGGAACGTGCATTAAACACAAATCACCTAGGCTCAAAGTCTTCAACAAACTGTATATCAGGTGTCTGCTATCGAACTCTCATCTCTCTCCCAGCTCATCCTTAGAGCCGCATGAGGATATCTGCAAGTTATTAGTGCCCCCACATCCTGACCCAGCACAGCTTTCTCATGTGACTTTGCCGAGGTACAGTCTCCTCAAGTCCGTCTCTTTGCATTGGAGCCCTGCAGTGTATGTTTATGTGATTGTTAGGGTTTCTTCAAGAAATCTGGCTGGGTTGTGTGAGTTTTGCTATCACTTCCAGTTCACTGGAGATCTTTAAACACTGAGAATAATGTCTTTATTGCTTAATCTCTCTCTCTCTCTCTTTCTCACTCACTCACACACACGCATGAACACACAATGAAATAATACTTGGGAAAGCGTAAACAAGTGAGAGTTTGTTTTGTAATACTTCATCTTTGTTCAGCAGTAGGGGTAAAACGCAGTCAGTAACCTTTGTGCACTCAGATCTTACAAAATTCCTGTCGCTCTGAGGAAAAAGAAAAATAAGTTCTAGTTCTGCGTAAACAAGGTAAGCAACCTTGCGTGTGACTGCTTTCTAAATGATGAGCAGTAGCTCATGTGTGGTGAAAGGAGCAGCTGAGACTGGAGATTTTTTCTACTACTGTATGTTGTCACTTCTGTGTAAAACCCATGAGCGAACATTAATGGCAAACAATCAAAACTAAGAAAAAAAGTGGGCTCCGTTTCGCTCGAGCCAGGAAGTACTCATTTGTTGTTAAGCTGTTATGAACCACTTCTCCTGGGGCTTTGTTGTTCAGTTCAAGAACGACTGCGAGGCTCCATTCGAGTCCGCTGAGCCTCATCCAGGATCCCAAACCCCTCTTTTCACCACCGCTAATAACCTGGATATGTTGTTAGCTTAGCACTTCATTAGCCACATTTAACAACTGTGTTGAACAAAAGCCCTTAAATGACAGCAGAGGTCTTTCTCAGCCGAGGCAAGGGCCGTGGTGAGAAAAGGGGCAGGGAAGAGAGGAAGCGAAAGGGAACAGAAAGTGAGACAATAGGGAAAGATCAGGTGAGGAGGTGGAGCTACTGGAAATGTCATCCAGTAAACTGGCTCATACCAATGTCAGAAGAAGTTAGAAAATCCTCAACGCAACACTGTGCATTTGTGTCTCTTTTTTTCACTGCTTAGCGCATATTTCAGAGGCGAGGCGGCCCAACTGCAGCTCGACAGTGCCCCCCAATGACGAGACGTGGTCATAACTGTGCAGTTGTTCCTGAGATTTGTATTTTCAGACTATTAAAGTTAAAAAAAAAAAAATAACAATCAAAACACTATTACTACCAAGAACTGAACACAAACTGGTTTGTTTTTTAGGGTTTAGCTCCTTGTTAAAATGCACGTTAAAAAAAGCAGTTAAAAAAAAAAACAAAACATTCATTCATTGATTGTACATATTTTTGATATCTTGAAAATAATATAGTAACAGCTCATAACCATTGCAACATATGGACTGAATGAAAAGAAATTTCATGATTGCGAAACTCCTGCAATACTGATATAAATATCTGTCCTCTTGTCATTACAAAAGTAACAATATTAAGCCCTCATTAGTACACAAAAAGACAGAAGACCTCTCTTGATATAAAAAGTGCATATTAACATCAGGCAATAAGTTATTCCCTTGGCAGGCGTTGTCCCCGGTTTCAAAAAAGGCACTTCAGAGAAATCTGGAGAAAAACAGGAAGCTTCTTCTTGTCCATCTCTTTGGCATCAGCGGTGCTGGGATGGTTGTCATGGAATTATTGACTCCTTAAAATTCAGTGGCCAAGAAAAGAATTTTCCGCACTGAGCAACATTATGGCTTGATATAAATGGCAAGTTTTGATCAGTGAGGTCTCATACAGAAACATACAGCATGTAACTGTGATTTATGACAGAAAAGATCGAAAGACACGACTTGGCGTGTTTCACGTATATGCGTACCGTGCTGATCGTGTGCACATAATGACCCAATTATCAAGTAAAAATCCCCTTTACCTTATTTCCTTTAGAAAGCAGTTCAAGTTAAACAAAGTGTGCACACCACGACTTTCTTTCCAAAGGCATAAGGTTAAGAGCCCATTGCACTTTTTTCGCTTGCACCATATGGAGATTTTCTCTAACTGGTACAGGCTGTGTCTGACTCAGCAGTGTGTGTGTGTGTGTGTGTGTGTGTGTGTGTGTGTGATTCAAACTCTGACTTCAACACTGAAATCGCTGATAAGGAAGCAAATTTACGATCAGGAGTCGAGGGAATGTTGACTCCAAAGCTTTGACTCTGTGTTCAAATACAGAGATTCAGCCATCTGACAAGTTATTCTTCAGTGGGCTGGAGCTGCAGACCGGGCTGTCATCTGTCGAGCCGTAAGACTGCTGAATTTTAGTCCCTTGCGTGGTGCTGGCAGGGGATTTGGGATTAAGCACTCTGGGAAGGTAGACCTGTAGATATATGATAGTAGAGAAAGAGATGAGTTCTGAAAACAAATAATGGGCTCCTAAGGTTGTTTCTAAATATTCTTTTTGTATGTATTCATGATACAATAGAATGCAAAAGATAAGAGAAAGATAAAATCAGGACTTAAGCATATTATACAGAAAACAATATTTCTAGAGATTCACAGTCAAGTGCTATACAAAGACAACTGGACTTGCTTGAGTTTCTTTAGGACCTCAGTGTTAATGACCACGGAAATTAATGCTGTATTAATATACAGCAAATGTAAGGTAGGTTACCCTAAGATCTAAGTGTGTGACTGCTATAGATCAAGTACAGTACCTTGGTGTTTTCTTCAGTTTCCTCTGCTGCATCCTTGCCCTCCTCTTTCACCTGCAAAAGAGCAGAAACTGTGTGAGGGCTCAGCGTGAGGGGCGGCAATCTGGAATAAAAATATGCATGTGCAGGCAAACGCTCACCGCGTAGTTGTGTGGACTGAGGTATTTGAAGTGGCCGAAGCAGGTGTAGCTGACGCAGATGAAGACAGTGATACACAGGATCACCAGGTTGAAAAGGGATGTGGAGGTCCAGAAACCTGAAACACCACACAGAGCTTGAATGGTGGTGTGGAGATTATGTTGCTGCATGCAACCAAATACCTACACATGATTAAGTTGTAATTACGTACATTTGGCACACAATGCATGGGTGGAGTCGTGGTTGTAAACCCTTTTAGTTTACTTTAAGATATGAACACTTCAACAATATTTTAGGCATGAGTTAAGTTTAAAAACTAGACCATGGGAAATACTTTTTTTTTGGGACACATTTGTTTTGAGTGGCCTCTATATTTAAAGATTTATAACACTGCAATCTAAATAATGATTCACATTTCTGGTTAACTTCCTGAACTGCCTGACTGAACCTGAGGTGACTTTGCTGATGTTTACTTTCTTCCCCCCTAACCCCACACGTGTCTCTTACTTGTTCTCAGGACAGAGAAGAAGTAAAGCCATATGAGGCAGATGATGGGCGCGGCCAGAGCTTGATTGACAGCTCCCAGGTGGACGTGGCGGTCTACGTGGGCAGGCAGGTAAGCAAAGTACAGGTTGTGTTTGTCCACCAGGTGTTTCAGCAGGATGTACAGGAGACCTGATGGGAGTCAGGCAAGCAGAACACAGCCACTGAGAACCACAACATGGAAGTGACACAACATATGTTGAGGGACGGAGTCGCCATGCGGGGATGCGGCAGGTGCGTGCGCGTGTGCGTCTGCTTGTGCGCAACTACTTACCAAAAGGCACAATCATAGGGCAGATGATGCTGTAGGCCATAATGACAGTGAACACGCAGAGGGTCCAGCCATACATGGCTCCATATTCAAACTCATAGGCCTGGTTCTGTAAGACGAGATCGAGTGACTTAGAAATGTTGAAATGAGGCTGAGCGTGAAGAAATCTACGGACCAAACACTGCATTCTTCTTGTTGAACTTTTCATCGACCCAAGTTTACGGGAAAAGACAATGCTGCATGAAATTAAATGCATCACGCGTGTCATCTTTGGCCAGAGCAAGTGATTTGTTTTAATATCCTTCAGAGCCTGGAACAACTGACCAAAGATTTCTCCTACTTGCCTTCATTGAGAAAGCAGAAATGGCAGCCGTTTATAATACAGTTAAGTTGTACTCACTGTGATAGTAAACAGTATCAAAAATCACACATTTTCAGAATTGATTATACCCAAGACATACTGTATGTTCTCTCTGTTTCTTGAAGACAACAGGACTCCATGCCTTCTATGAACAGTGCCATTACAAACCTGTTTGACATATTTTCTTTCAGCAGCAGAGCGTGCTAATGCCATGCGAATGGTATAAAGTAGTAACCCTGGCAACCGCAGCAACTCCATCCCAGAGCCCACCAGGCCCGCTGCGATCACATAGTTGACAAAAAACGCCCCTTGGTCAGGTAAAAACACACACCTGTTGTGAGGAAGGAAAGGAAAACAAAATGTAAAAGAGGACAATGAGGTCAAACCGATGGGAACGATCTTTTCTTCAAAGAAAAGGAGAGTTTTTTTAAATTGGTCCAGAAACGATAAAAGCAAACAGGCCAGATGAGAGAACTTGTCCATGACCAGACCATGTCCGGTTCAACAAAAACTCACAGCTCCGGAAAAACACTTGACGAGTGAAATTGCAACCAAACTTAAGGAGAGAAAGTAAAATATGAAACTAGAGACAAAACCCGCGACAGGAAGCGGGTGAAACGATGCAGCTCAGTGATCCTGCTGCACGATCAGTCAACCGCAAAACCGACGCAACATTTAAATTCATTTCTCTGTGATGCGCACTCTTAAAATGAATTGTGGTGCAGCTGTTGATCAGATTTTTTTTTTTTTTTTTTTTTTAAAGCGAGAAGCAGAAAAAAAGGATTACTTACTCAAACCTCAGTTTCCCATCAGAGAGGAACTGTTTATCAAACAGCCAGCGGAAAAACACTGCAAGAAAAAAAAAAAAAAAAAAAAAAAAAGATTACAAAACATTTGGCAAGGTTCCTCCTTAATCCAACTTCATGAAAATGCAAGAATTAGTCGATTCACATTTCATGGCTCCTCATTCTTTAAGCGTGTGAGCCTTTGTTACAGTATTTAAGACGCACTGCTAAAGTATGAATTATTACTGAGAATACAAAATTGACATGGATGCTTGAAACTGTTGCTTATTTATTATCAATTACCTGGTGAGTCCTAGCGAGGGGAGGATAAGCACCATGAAGAGCAGGAAGAAGTAGAGCTTACGCATGATGCTCAGCTGCTCACTGGACCTGAGACACAGAGGGCACCGGATCAGAACATTTTTCCTGAGCTCGCAGGAACCCATCACTGCACTTCTTGTGTGTGTGTGCGTGTGTGTCTAATACCTGCTCCAGTGTGCTTCTCCTAGTGTAGAATAGTAGACAATGGTAGGTAACAACGCGGAGAAGGACCACAACAGGAGAGTGGGGAAGAACTGACTGATAATGGGGCTCTGGGGTGAGAAAGCAGAAACAAACTGTGGAGTCATCGCCTTGAAGGCAAACCTGCGACAAAACCAGCTTCTGCGCGAGTCTCACGTTGAGATAGTAGATGGGCTTGGTCACGTTGAACTTGTCGATGGTGTTCATAATGATGGTGGGCGTCGTGAGGAAGGTGAGCAGGAAGAAGAGGAAGAAGTTGAGCATCACGTAGCGTATGAACCAGGAGAAGCCTTGCACTGAGAGGTTGTCCCTGCAGGACAGGGAGAGCGGGGGACACAGTCTTATTCCAAAAACGGGCGAATGACACTGATGAATCATTGCCCGTTCCTGCTGGGCACGAGTATCATAAATACCAAGTCATGTGATCTGCATGGAGCACATAATGTGTGAAGCGGTGCGTGTTTCAGGCCTTACCAGTACACATTTTTGGGAGGGGGCGCGAAGTCGACCCTCCACTTGTTCACTTTCAGAGCTGCGCTGCTGGATGACAGCTGGGGCTTTCTCCCAAAGCAGCAGCTTTTGCCGCCACACTTGAGCGCGTTGAAGTCTTTCATAACGCTGAGGTGAGTAAATGACAGCCGCCGGTGATACACATGAACCAGCTTTTGACACTAACCGTTTCGCAAAAAGGCCTGCTTCCTGTAGAAAAGTCACGTGGCGTCAATAAAATGGAGAGAAAATCTGTCCCCAACGGCCCCGAGGACAAGCATGGTCAGCCCATAAAGTCCTGCTGCTTCCAGGCTGAGAAAGAAATTATCATGGGGCAGAAAACTGGCACTGGCACACCGTTCGCCCAACAGCTGCCTCTTGTTATTACAGTAATGTTACTGTAACCGACGACAGCGCAAGTATAATTTGACAAACAGTTGCAAAGATTGCCAAGAGAAATAACTACACAGTGACAGATCCAGTAAAAACTCAAACCATTGCGCAAGTGTAGTGGTGGTTGCACTGCTGCTCGACTGGATTGTGTTACCGCGTCTCGTCAGATAGTATGGAAGGCGGGCGACTGCAAAAACGCTACTCACTGCTTGGCCATCGCCTCGGTCTGCAGGGTCACGAAGGCGATCCCCAGGGGGCGCTGTGGCACCAGGTCTACCTGCTCCCTCACCTCCTCCAGCAGGTCTTTTTCTTTAGTGCTGTAGTACTCTATGGCATCAACCTGATAAAACCCCCCACACAAACGCTCACTGAGTAAATGCTTTACACTTCTATGGGTGTAAAAAGTTAATCTTTGCTTCATTTGCTGCACCTGTAAATGAATAACAATGATAAAAAAAAACTTTTTTATGTTTCATCCCGAGATCTAACTTTATAGCGACGACAAAACTGCAGTCCGCTGTAGTTTTACCAGATGTGCGGCGCAAAACGGCTCGATCGTCTGGTCCCTCTCACCTTCTCCGATTTGGCGCAGCAACAGAGGTGCCCGCACAGGCGGGGGTCAATCAGCTCGCGTTTTTCAGTTTTATCGAGGGCGCGCTCGTAATACTGCAGGTTTTTTCCGGCTCTAATCCTGGGGTGAAAAAGCAAACGCACGCAGACGTGCGCAGAACACATGAAACCACGTAAGACGAGCAGTAGATTTGTAAAACTTAAACAACAAGCTTGTTGTTTGCAGCTGGCTATAAGCCGCCAGTTTCACCCTGCAAAAACATTATTGTCAAAATGAACGATATTTATGAACAGTTCTGCACAATTGGCAGCTCTGTGGGCAATAAGCATATACAGCGTGATTTTGTGGCCTGCTCACATGCTGACATTTACTCAGGCACACAGGGCAAGAGTCACATGATTTTTTTTTTTTTTTTATTTAGTTACTTCTGATTGCTTACCTTTCCTTATCAAGGTGCATGAGCTTGGCCACATCATAGGCGAGGGTCACAGCGCACACTCGACAGGTAGGATACGCCTCTCTGCACAAAAATAGCGCTGACATTGAGGAACGGAGCAGGCGGCAAGTATTTACAGCAACGCGGCGAGTGCAGCGCCTCGAGGCTAAAAGTCCACTTCGCAACATGGTGGAAACTCACGTGAAGTGCATCTTTACGGCTTCTTCCGTTGCCGTTTTAGGAACTGAACACACAAACAAGGTGTTTCTGGTCTGCAAAGGGAAAGCCAGAATCGCAGATCAGACCGTCGCATCGCAGTGACATCGAGTTAATGTAACTGTTCCTCACAGAAAGGCTCACCGTCTCTCTGCGTATGCCTTTCATTTGTGACGTGTGATGTTTCAGCAGGAGCACTGTCAGGATCAGGTAGAGAACTGCAAACACCGTGTGCAGCCACAACAGGTCGTTTCTAGAAACAAAAAGGACAAAACGCCGAGAAAAGTTTTGGTGTGACCGAACCGCTCGCGCTCCTCTGCGATACAAACTTTTACCGATATATCCTTTTTGTACTTCATAATCTTATACAGTAGTTACCCCTTTTGAAGGTTCCCGATAGTTGTCCTTCCAAAATTCTTGGGATCAGCACCTACGAGAAATAAACAGCATTTAAAATTTAAAAAAAGAAAATGTAAATAAGTAGAGACAAGACCGTGAACAGAAAAAAAGATCAGAAATATAAGCAACCCACAAAGAAGATAAAAATCCAATTTAGAGACAAGTCAGAGTGCAGCTCCTCAGTTCTGATTGCTTGATTTACAATTTGATGTGGCCACAAAATACACTTTAAATGCACATCTTACCCATAATCAGTACATAAAACCATTTATTATAATTGTATACTTGTGTAATATTGAACTGTGGTCAGGGGCGTAACGTCAAACTCACTCAGCAGGTCTCCAGTCAGGTTGACAGGCAGTATGACTGACAGGGAGGTGATAGTTATGACAAACAGAAGGACGATCAGATGACGCTGAAAGGACAGATAGTGCACAGCGTCCATGCCGCATCTGGCTTTCATCTTTTCCTCACTGAACAGCACACACACACACACACACAGATGAGAAGAAACCAAAACATGGCTTGCACACGCGACATGATGATACCGACACGTTGAGAAACAAGCAAAAGAGAGGACTCACTCCATTCTCAGGATGTAAGGCAGCCAAGAGCAGAATCCCTGAAAGGTGTGGATCAAATTGATTACTATGCATTCAGCTGAAACTGTCTTTATAATGGCAGCGTTGATTTGTCATGATGTGACCTGATGGGACCGCTCATCGCGATCGGTGCTGCTCGGCTTTTATGAAAACCTGACTCTGACGCTGAAACTTACAGCAAAAGGTTTTCCTTAACGTACCTGTTCGTACTCAAAGTCGTCCGCGCTGGACAGGAAGGATGACATGTGTCCATAGCGACGGTGCGTGGACTCGGTGTACCTGAAACATAGATTTCAGCGTGAAGGATCGCCTCGATAATTCAGTTCACCATTACGCTTGGTTTACAGTTCTTATTCCGGCCGGTACCACGCCCAGCCCCAGCCTCGGATCGTGCATGGCTGAAAATAGTTTGTCATTTTGTGGACTGACCCCTCATTGTCTGCGACAAGAGCGAGACGCCCGTAGTCCCAAAACTTCCTCCTGATAATAGAGAAGAGGATAAGCAACACCTGGAGGTGGCAAAAAAAAAAGTCATTATAGAAAGGATAGGTCATTGATTCATGAAATATGCACAGATAACTGTAACTGCAAAATTTCTACTCTACGTTTATTGAATCAGAATCACGTCAGAAGCAAACGGACAGACTCGCACCAGGAAGACAGAGAAATCGAGCAGCAGAACAACCGGCACTCCTCCAAAGGGGACTCCGTTGAGTACGGTGCTCTGTTTGGAGCTGAAGCAGGTGCTGTTGTCCAGGAAGCCAGGGGGGAAGGTGTCATTACTGACAGGCCACCACAGGGACGACATCACTGCAGTGAAACCAGCACTTTGCCTGCGGAGACAGTAATACGTGTCGAGAAATGACCTCCAGAGCCAAAGATGTTCCCGCAGCGCTAAGAAAAAACAATAGGGCTCGTCATGATTACTTTCATGATCATCTGTTGAGAACTTTTTGTTAATTGTTAAGTTGATAAAACAACTGGAAATGTGTGCCACAGTTTCTTAGAGTTCAGTGTGACAACTTCAAATTGCTTGATTTGCCCAAAGATTGGTACAAAAAAAAAGTAAAATATTCCATTTGACATTTTTTGCTGGACAAATGGCAAATTCTCAGCGATCATTTTCTCTCCCCCTAAAAATAATACAATCTTGGGTTCCAAGAGCCACTTTTAAATTGGCCGCCACACTGAAAAGGAGAGTAAACACACAGGGATATTGTGTTTGCAGGAGACTCATAGAGGCAATTTAAGGCCATGCCTACATCAGGGCCCTCAGACCATGCATCGTGTACGTAGATGGGTTGGAATAACAACCTTCATACCTGCAACTACCAATTATTTAATCAGTTGTCAAAAACAAATGAATTAATCAGCTAATAATTTCAGATCTCAGATCTTTCAGAACTTGAGAGCCAGGCGGCAGCAGCAGCAGCCGCTTTAGGCTTTTTAACGTCTCACGTCTTTCCGGCAACTGTACTACTACTGATCTGCATCGTTCAAACCAGCAGGAAGGAAGTGTGAGACGCAACTAGCGTCCTCGGCTGCAGTGAAAGACTTAATGCTCTCTGCTCCTGTGATGGGAGAAGCATTTAGATGTTTTTACTTAAGTAAAAGTCACACTATTACAACGTTACAGCTTAGAAATACTCTGTCCTGCGTTCAAAATCTAAGTCAGGGAGTAGTAAGCAGTGTATACTGTTTACTTTTTAAAACAACAGAATATTGTTTTGTGATATCTTATAAACTTAACCCTTATTCACAGTACTCGAGTAAAAGCACTTAGTTATATTCCACGAGTTCACGGTTCGTGGTTTGACAGTTCTTGTGTGACATGTGCGACGCATGTGGGGGTTTTTTGGTTTTGTTTTGTTTTTTTTAATTTTCCCCCAGACTGAACGCTGGGTTAGCCGATTAGCTGAAGCATGACTGGGACTAAAAGGAGCGGTCAGTCACAGTCAGTGACTGTGCGGTTTCAGCGCTGGACTGCGTGTCAAATCCCCACACGTCACATGTCATCAGGGAGAGCGCCCGCGCCCAACCTTTCCTGTGACGGATGTCACGCGGACGTTATTATAAGTTGCACTGTACGATAGAAACTTTTTGTCTGCTAAACCCTGACGTAAAAATTCACGAGTAACACACACACACACACACACACACACACACACACACAAAAATGTCTCTGCTTTCGTTTCGAGCGCAGGCATTTCTCTCAGGAGTGACGCCTCCTCCCTCTCCTTGGCAGCTGTTCGTTATTTAATGAGTGAGCACCGCGAACGAGGGGAGTAGCGCCGTGATATTTAACTCAACAAGCCGAAAGTTTGTTTTCCTTTTAAAAATCGAGTTGAGCGCGCCAAATTAAAGCGATACTTGCGCGGCAGCTACATCCGACAAAAGTTACAGGAATGTGTGCTAATGCTAGGGATGTTTACTCAACTCCTACAAGGAGCAGGATATGAGAACATCTGATATCTCGGTTAACTTGTTCGCGAAGCGCACGACTCGCCTCGCGAGTTGCTTACGTAGGTGTGTGGCGTGTACCTACCTGTATGTCTGTGTTTGATTCTGCCGAGATGGGAAACTTCTTTCTTTTACTGTAAATACCTGAAATATAATTGCCCCAGTCTCCGCGAGTCAGCAGCCGCCCCCTTTATATTCCCCGCATGCGCAGACGGTCTTCGTGTGCCTGCAGAGAGAAGGGGCAGGACCATTCCCCCCGTTCACCCTGTACAATTTTTGCTCCTGTATCAGTCAAAAGGCCTAATGTGATTCCAGTTGCTTATCTCGCCAGTTGCCCAAATGTCACATTGGCTTTTACGTTTACTATGATACCAAGCAAAGCACCAAATCCTCATATTTTAATTATTTGGACGTTTTTCCCGTTGCACCATCTTGAAGTTGTGGCTTTGAGTAAAACTTTTTTTTTTTTTGCAACTATTGTATTGTTCACTATGAAAGTTGATACAAATATTCATGTCGTCATCAAAATCAACTGTCATCATGTTGACGAGCCACTAATTTTCATTTTTCGAATTATCATGTTAAGAACCTTAGGCTTAACTAAACTGGTGAAGAGCATAATATGCTCTTGATGCTAATATTATTAGCATTACACTGCAGAGCGCATGTTAGCATGCTGATGTTAGCATTTAGCTCAAAGCACCACTGTACCCTATTATAACTTCACAGTGCTGCTAGCTTGGCTAATGACTCTTACTCTTGTTATTTTGAAAAATGAAACTGGAATTATGACACATCAAAATTGTTATTTATTAACCTTATGTCAAATAACTTTTCAATTAAGTTACTTCCTTTCTCAGCTCTAAATGTAATGTAAGTATTTAGTGACAAAACACTCACAAATTAATGATTGTAGCTCTTGCGTCTTAGGCGCTTGCAATAGGCTATAAATGTTAAATTCTACAAGATAATTTGTCACATTCAAGCTATGATAATAGTTTTGTTATAATAATGCATTAATTCACCTGCGTGATTAACCTATGATAAAACAGATGAATGGGATAGAACCCTGCAGTGGGCTGTACTAAAGCCTCATTATTCCTGGTGCACAAAAACGCCTCATGTTATTAAGCAAATCAGGCAAGAATTACTTGGTACTCTACAGTGTAATGACTGCATCGCCATTCTGAATTATTTTGTATACTTTTTTTCTCTACTATGTAATTTCATTTTTATTTTTTGTGCTCCTTGAAGGAAGAACAAAAGAGAGAAAGAGAACTGTGGCATGTGGTTTAAGACAGTGCCATTAGAAGGACAGAGGCAGTATACATTTTTTAAAATGGAGGCACTGTCACAATTGAACTGATTATTTCATATGTTTTTGGGTAGAGCTTTTGCGGGGAAAGAAAATTCAAGTCAGTCACAATTTGGTACCAATGATGATAAAAAAAAAAAAACCCAAAAAAACCCCAACTCAAAATATACTCAAAACCTAGTTGTTCAGACACTTCACTCAGTGATCCCACACAGAGGAGCCAGTGGCACTGTCATAAACTGAAACCAGAGCAGATCAGTGTGTCTTTTCCACTTTCAACCCACTGAAGAGGAGCAACATAATATGCTCTTTGTAACTTTGCTCATTCAATATGATCAGTGATTGGTCAATGCTGTGCTTTACAGAGATTTCAACAGGAATTAGCATAACACGAGACATGGTGGAAAGAATCTGGATTGTTCCACATTTGAAACATCATAGGAGATGTGTTGTTGTGGTTTGTAGGACAGAGCATTGATAACGAATGTCACGGGCCCCTATCAGATGTGCCAGTGGTCAAATTAACAAATCCAATGCAATTAGTCATTCAATTTACTGTCCGATTCTGTGGTTGCTCCGGATAAGTCCATCTCCCTCTCTCCCTTTCTCACTCTCTTTCTCTCTTTTCTGTGGTTTTCCATTACAGGATTTTCTGTTTATCTGTTGTGGTCTTGACTGTTCATTTCTGCTTCCCATGTCTTGCTGTGTGTATTTTGTGTGTGTTTTTGTCTCAGTGTGAATGTGTACACAAGGTGATGTCCGTGTTGTCAGTGTGTACACGTCAACATCGGTCTACTTGTGCATGTGTGTGTGTGTGTGTGTGTGTGCGTGTGTGTGTGTGTAGTGACTGTTCATGCCTCACCGTGGGACACGTTGATTAGCGCTCACTGCAGCTCAGCTCCCAGCTGTCCTTGCGGCTGGCCGCTGATTGAAACCAATCAGGCTTGCGATGGCCCCATCGCGGTGACCCCTCACCCCTCCCACCCCCGGCCTAATCACCTGCTGATTGGCCCACGCAGGGCCCCCTCCCGTTGGCACGGAAGGTTAATTTGACCGGCGGATGAAGGCTCCAGGAGGGAATAGGAACGTGCGCTGGGTGATATTGCATGGATATAGCCCACCTGTCAATCACAGCCACTTAAAGGGGAGTAGCTAGGGAAACACTGACAACTAGGGACGGAGACAGAGAGAAAGATGGGAAGGAAAGGAAAGAAGGAGTGGTGATGTTTATTAATAACATCCAGTTTGCCTTTTGAAACAGCTTCATTTTTTTACATTTATTCAAAGTTAATTTCCCGAGCATCTCGCAGTCTCCCTCAGCTAATGGAGTTTTCGCAGCAAACTCAGTGAGTCGCACATAAACAGTATAGATATTGTAGGACAAATAATAAAAAACTAAGCAAACACTATCCACTAAAGATGACTGCAAGATGCTGTTAAAATCTCTGGAAAAGCTAGCACTATAGTCAACTGTAAGGTTACTCCTTTGCCCCTTACACATAAACAGTGTTTTAACACTAAGTCACCAGAACAATGAATGGATATTAAGTTGTAGTGATTTTTCATTGGTGAGTTACATATATATCAGTTATATGTTTGCAGAAAATATGTTTTTAATAGACAAACCCTAGTCATGCATATGAATAGAAATCTCAAGATCTGCAATCCCAGTTATCACTTAATTTCTTTTCATGATAAATTGCAATTATTCCCTCTTTTTTGTACAATCAGTATACTGTATAGTGCACTAAATATGGCAGTATAGAGGTTTACCCAGAGGGTGGCAGTGTTGTATTCAACGTAAAAAGTTTCTGCCTGTGTAATAAAAGGTCTATTAATAGTCTAGGGCTTTATGGTCTGTGCTCTTAAGGTCTGTTTTGGGTTTATTTTAAGCTTCTACAATGTATATCTCTATATATCTACAAATGTACGTCCAGTAGACGGTTTGTTAGGTACTGCTTTGTAATGCAGTCTAATACAACAGACCAACAAAAAAAATACCTAAATACCTTCATGAAGATTTAATAGATTAATTCAACTGCATGGTCATTTTGGAGGCTGCAGTTTTTGGTGCTGTTGGATTTAATTGCATTGTACTGACACATGTTTCTTTTATTTAGCCCGTCCACATTGATATAAATGGGTTGGATGTAATATTGGAAACTCCTCACAGGATGATGCAGCATAACTTAACACCACCATAAACTACAGCCTCCAAAATAAAGTTGAATCAGTACCTCTCTCAAACAGTCCCAAACAAAGACTGAATATTATAACTTTCAACATCTTTGGATTTATTGTAGGATTGTTTCATTAGATGGCAATCATTTTTGCTAAGTGTACCTAACAAAGTGGCAACTGAAAGAATATATTTGAGCACAGGGGTTAAATTTTGACCTTGGAAATAGCATCTTGATGAATAAAAGTCCTATATAAACATGTACTTCTGCCTCTGCAGCATAGCTGTGATTTGTATTTGTACCCTTGGAAAGGCCGTGTACTTTCCAGTATATTACAATTTAGAGAACACCTTTGCTTTAAAATTGTGTGTGATCAGTCAAGGATTCTTCCCCTCACAATCAACATTTTGACAACGCCCCTTCCCCTCCACAATGGTGTAACTCTTCTTAGCCATGTCAGTCCATAGTTTTTACCTTATCCCAGTGCATAGGTGTGTGTGTGTGTGTGTGAGAGAGAGAGAGAGAGAGAGAGAGAGGGTGAGTCTGTATGTGTGTAGTTTGTGGCAGGTTCTTCTCCCTGCTAGTCTCTGGTGGGCAGAATAATGTTGCCAGATTACCATATCATTACCATATCATTTCCATGTCATTATCGTATCTGCTGCCTGCGATATGCGTCTCTGTGTGTGCACGCGTGTGGGTGCGTGTCTGAACTTTGCATCAGATCTTCAACTGTTTCTCTCTCTCTGTTGTTGCTCACGCACACACATGCTCACACCACACGTGCACAGTCATGCTCCCACACACACACACACACACACACACACACACACAGACAGACACGCACACAATCCCCCAGAGGAATACACACACCCCTCTGACATGCTCCCTCTGTTTTTCACTGTCATAGACTCTATCTCTCTATCTCTGCCCCACATCCATGTAAGCAAATGATAATTCACAATAATCTGCCATTCATAATCCTTGCTTTCTTATTTGTTTGCGTTAATCTAAATGCCAATTAAAAATTAACCGGTTAATGGACAGGCCATGATATCTTAAAGAGGTGTCCTTGTTTTACTGAGCACAAATCTTTTTAAACAAATTATTGCTGTCTTAGTGACATTAACTACCCTAACTTTTTTTAACTGATAGAGCTGAAAAAATAGCCAATAATCAATTACTCAATAAACACAATATCACTCAACAGCTATTTTAGTAATCAATTGGTCATTTCAGATATTTCTAAGCGAAAGTGCCAAAAGGAATTGGTTCCTGGATTTTCTAATGTGAATATTTGCAGATTTTTTTTCAGTGACATTTTATGGGCCTGATAAAATGCAGGAAATCGTCAGCATTAATCCAAAATGAAGAAATAAAATGGTTAGTCACTGCCTTAACTGCTATTACTGGCTAAATGGAAAGAGTGTGACTGCTATTCAAATCCAGACGGCAAAAACATCTGAGATTAGATTCCACCTTTAGATCATGTTAACTTAATGTTCATGATCATTAGGTCCATACTAATTGGTTCTGCATTAAAAGAACAGCAATTTACTGTTGAGCCAGCACATCTGTCATTATCTTGTCTGTCGTCCTGAACAAATGTAAAATTCAATTGAAGCAGACCCCCTGCATCCCATTTTTTCCTCAAAGTCATCAGCTCAGGGCGTGTTGGGAGCGCTGAACTCACGACTACTAATACATTTGGGGTAAATGACAATGTAACATTGTACACAGTCAGAAATGCAGCAGTAATGAAAAACAGAACACGCTCCGCTGTAATACAGCCAGTCAGCCATTCTGGCTCCGGTTCTCGCCCCGACAAAGTCAGCCATTTTGGGGTCTGCAGCTGCCAGAAAAGCCCATTTAGTGAGGAGAGCATGTTTGGGGTCGTGCCCTTGTTTACATGGGGAGCCAGAGCTGATGGTTTTAAAATGGCGTCCAGATGGTGACAGAGGCTTGATTGCAGCAGAGGGGGCTCCTGCGTCCCGCCCACTCCTGCTGTCCAGCTACTTTAGCTGTAAAGCAGCATCTCTCTATCTGCTCCCTCTGCCTCCTATCATCAAGCTACCACTCCTGTTTTATCACTCCCTGCTCTGTCAAACACTGCTCAGAGCCAATTTTTGTGTGTTCTCCTCTGTGGATGTGACTCTACACTTGTCTTTGTCTCACACTCTGTGTTATCCTGCCATCACTGCCATCGTTTCCTTCCCTTTCTCTCCGTTCCCCCCAACCCCCCCATTTCCCTCCCCTTGCCCCTTTTGCTTCTCACTGATTTACTCTTTTGCTGTCTCTTACTCAAACACACCACAGCCACAAAAGCACACATTCGCCTGCTGCAGGTGATGCATGGTAGCAGTATGTGTACATTGTCTGTGTGATGGATTGGACTACCCGTTGTTAAATTGCAGCGCCGCCGCCGAGCTTAAATAGGAGGGCGCCGCATTAAGATGGAAAGGGGGAAAGAAGAAATATAAGAAAAAAGATACATAGTTTGATGAAGGGAGACAGAGAGAGCAGGTAGGGGTGTCAGCCTCAAGCTTTCTATCTCTGTGTATTCAGCGTCTGCTTGATCACTCTGGAAAGGAAAAAAAGGAGGATGACAGGGGAGAGGGATGGAAGAAAAGGGAGTGATAGAAAGCTGTAAAGTGAGGAATATGATGGAAAAGATGAAGGGGAAGCAGGGGATTGAGGTGATGGCTGGGAGGAACAAGGATGGGGAAGGGGGGGCTACTGTGCCCTGGAGAAAAAAGGGGAAGAGGAATGAGAGGGCGGGCCATAGTAGATACAGATGTTGTGATTGTGTATGTGTCATTGTGAAATATGATTAGTGTTCTCTCTCATTAGGAAGCTGATCACCCTTGTGCCTGATACACACACACACACACACACACACACACATACAACAGTGTGAAAGCAAAGTCGCTAAATGTGTCAGGATGTCTCGAGTGTGACCTGTGTGTGTGTGTGTCTACGTTTTGCACATTTTGACTTGTGAAAGGGTTTGTCTGCATCTGTGCACGCACACATTTCGTGCCAGCACGTCTGGCTGCGCGATTCCTCGCATTGTGTGTGTGTGTGCGCGCGTGCGTGCGCGAGTGCGGATGCCGACAAGCGTGCGTTGTCTCCCCCGTCGTGGAAGCTGGTAAGTGATTCCACAGGCTGTTGGCAGAGCTCCAGCTCAGCTCAGGGAGCGAGAGAGAGAGAGAGAGAGAGAGAGAGGAAGAGAGAGGAAGGGAGAGAAACAGGCAAACAGGAGAGAGGGAGAGAGAGGCAGCGGCTGTGTAATTAGTAGCAGGTTTTCGCAGCCCTCTGCTTCTGTTTAATTAAAAACTGAAAGAGGGAAAGAGGAAACAAGGAAGGAGAGGGAGAGTGAAAGAGAGTTTTGCATAGTTATTCTGTTTTTGCCAGGGGCAGGTGCGAGGCTGGCACCGGGAAAGATGCCCAATAGCTCCAGGCGTCTCCTGCGAGGCTTTGGGAAGCATAGTTAAGGGGGATGAACTCCACCAACAGTTTGATTCATTTACAAAATGAATTACATGCTAACATTTTTGTGTTTGCTTCTATTAAATGACACAAATGATAGCTTGTATTCGTGTAGGGACAATGACAGATGACAGTGATGATGAGTGGTAATGAAGGTGATGATGCTGAAGGCCTTCTTTTAAAAAAAAAAAGAAAAAGTTTTTATCCTGGAGCTCTGTATCAGGGTGATGATGACTCAGCGATATCGGCAACAGTCGAGGTGCTGATGAAGAGTTCTCTCTGTCTTCACTAACCCAGGGCTATGGATCCATAATGCTGAGCACGCTCTTTCTCCTCCACCACAAACTCCTTGCTTTGTCTCTTTACTCCGCCTCAACCCCTTCCAACTTTGGAGCTGTAATTCATCTCAGCTTGTTGGGGATCACGGCTCTATTTTTCTGTTTCCCAATTCCCATTTGTCCTTTGCTCTCCTACTCTGTCCCACTTTGTCTTCTTCCCTCCGGTCCACTACGTATAGAAGCTTCCGTTATCTGAATTGTTTTGTCACATGCTGTTTTCTCACTGTCACACAGTCTTCACCTTAATGAAAACACAGTTGCAGAAGCTGCTTTGGTGTTGGTTTCCCAGCCACATGCTGACGAGGAAAATCCCCCACTACAGATTTTTCAGGAGGACTCCTCATGCCCTTAAATCTAAATCCATTGATTTGTTTGGCCACAAGCTGTATATTTTATAGTTTATATCAAATGTGTAGGCAATCAGTTGCCTATTTACACATTCAGCTGACACTGGGTAACATTAGTCATTTAAAGTTCAATATTCACTCTGCTTTTCGTTCTGTTTTGGTGTCCCCCAACCCCTGAAAATATCTGTCTCTTTAGTGGCTACTTTGTTCAGCAGCTAGGTGCCAACTTTGTCGGCTGTTTGATGCGGACAGGCCGGATAGAGGGAAGTTTTAAGAAATTTTTCAATGAAAAAGAACTTAGCTTAGAAAACCACCGATTAGCTGAAAGACACTGCAATGTTCTGTCATAACTGTGCATTCATCACTATGAATGACACCTGTAACATGACACATAGTAATTTATTCCATCATTCATATGGAATATTGGTACGTGCAGCAATTATAGCTATACTAATATACTACTACAACTGTAGTTTGTCCAGATTAACAGCAACACACTGTTTCAGGACAGCCGTCAAATTTCTCTCACAAACAAAATTGTATTCACCTGTTTTAGCAGATGCGGAAAGAGTTTTTCGTAGACTGTACAATTTTATTTGCGTGGCTAACTTAGAATTTTTTTCATGATTTGGATGAACCTATCCTTTAATTAAATGGTTAGTTAGTTTATGGTAACTGAGAATATGTACAGGGTTGCTGGAGAAATTCAAACACTGGTAGCTGCACAGCATGACGAGTCTTGAGCTGCCGGATTAATGCTGTTAGCTGTATCCCTGCGATACAGCCTAGACACTGTGCAGGTATGAGCACTGCTGTTTTATCTGCTCTTCCTCTCTGCCTGCACCTCCTCCTCCCTGTGTTTTTCTTTTGGTGTATTCAGTATATTTCCTCGACAAACCATGTTTTTCTCTCTTCCATACAGTACTTTTTTTTTTTTTGCAGCCTGTCTCCGTGATGCGCTCTGCCTCTCTTTCACACCCTTTGCTTTTCTCTTTCATCTTCTGCTAAGTCTTCCTGTCTCAAGCAGTAAATGAGAGGGAGATGAGCTGACATTCGGTCAGGTAGGAAAATAAAGACAGGAGGTGGGGGGGTGGTAGGGTGTGTGTTGGGGGAGTTGGGGAGTGAAGAGCAACTGCCAAAGCCAGTCAGTTGGAGGAGTGTGAGGAGTAGGGAGATAAGGAGACAGCCAGAGAGCGGGAGCGAGCAGGCACCCTTAAGAAAGACACTGATACCCTCTCTCCCTCTCCCTCGCTCTCTCTCTCTTTTTGCTCTCTCCCCCTCCCCTCCTCACCATTGCGACCCTTCCTCCCCCTCTTCTCTACCTCCCTCCCTCCACCCCCGGCCTCCTCTCCCCCTTTGTGCAGTGTCTCAACAGAGCTGCGTTTGAGTGGCAGGCCGTCACAGATCAGCTAGCAGCTAAAGAAGTGGGCTGTGTGTGTGTGTGTGTGTGTGTGTGTGTGTGAGTGAGCCAATGGCAGCCCAGAGTGAACAGATCAGGGGAGAGTCTAAGTGGGTTTATCAGTTTTGCCAAGAGGCACACACACACACACACACACACACTATAAACATGAACACACAACTGTCACACACAACCAGAAAGTAAAGAAACAAAAAAGTGGGGAGGTAGCTACACATGGAGTCAGATTTAGGCATGTGCTCATGCACCCCCCCCCCCCCCCCCCCACACACACACACACACACACACACCACCACCACACACCCATGTGCGCATGCATGCAAATACACATGCAGAGAGAGAAAGGGGTATTAGACCCAACCAAAGCAAACCTGTGAGCGTGAAAGCGCCTTACTGCCTGCCTGCTAGCAAGAGATGTGACTGGATTCTTAAGCAGCCAGCTAGAGAGTGAGGACTGCTAAATACACTCACACACATGCGTACACACACACACACACACACACACACACACCGCTCATATCTCAAGGTTCAGACGAAGGCTTCTGCCTCATTCCTCTTGTAGCTTGGTGCCTCGGAGCCCCAGCATGCTTGTTGAGGTAACGATTAGGAATGCTTGTGCGCTTCTGTCTGTGATTTCCCAGGGCGTCATATCTTTATTTTGATCACATTTATTGACTTTTCAGGTTATTTTTAGGGCAGTGACATTTTTATTAGATAGTATAGTTTAGACAGAAGGAATGAAGGATGATGGAGGGGATGCTAAGTGGCACGTTGGAAGTTTAAAGTGCACCTTTTAGTACATGCAAGGACATCCTGTCTGATGCAATTTGTTAGAAATGACTGAATTATCACCTTACTCTGCAGCTCTCCTCCGCTCTATATTGTCGTTTTTTTAAGCTCCTTTAGGCCTTTGCTTTGGTTTTACAGCTAATGGCTTAACCATTTGGTTGACTCTCATCGACATTGTTTCCAGACATGATAAGCAGCTGTTTTCAACAAAACATGATAAAATAAGAAGCATCCCCTCCCCCCAAAATAAAAAAACAAAACCAGAAACACAATGGACATTCAACGCACACGTTTCTGAAGGAGACAATGAAGGTCATGTTGACAAACATTCTGATGAGGGATAAAGTCAATATTTCCCAAAGTGTTGGACACAAAACATATTTAACTAATTTTTCAACATCAGTGATGAATCTTGACTTCAGCAAGTGTTCTTCTTTTCATTTTGTTTTCTGTATTTGCAGAATATTTCTGTATGCCCATCATATATGGTAATTTCTCTGTGATTTGACTGTTATTCCTCATTTGCTTGTGTTATACTTTTTTGCAGACTCTTTTTCTAATGTGACTCATAGTATATTATAGACTTTTTTCTTTGTTTCTTCATTTACGCGTACTATCTTAAATTGTAGTGCTCTCTCGAACATTGTAAGAAGTCAACCTATAGTACCTAAATCCATTAGCAATCCATTATATTTGTTCCCAAGTTGTTTTCCATATATGTTAAGTGTGCACGATTAATATGTTAATTAAAATGCATGTGTGCGTGTTTGCTTTCTCATGTGTGAACCTTCTCCTTGCACACCGCGTGCCTCGGTGTACTGTGTGATATCGCTTTGTGTAGCAATGGAACAGACAGGCCTAATTATGTCTTTAAGTGTGTAATTAGGAGCAGGCGTAATTGGTGGTTTGCACACACAACACACTCCTGGTTGGAAAACACAAATCATGTCTGACACAATGCCTAACATGGCTATTTACTGCAGAAATGACAGGTGGTCGAGGCACTCGCATGGAGGTTGTGTATGCACACATCCACGCGTAGGCAAACACTCCAGTGCATATGCAGTATTTATTTGTATTTTATATAGGGCTGCCATTAATGACTATTTTCATTATTGGTTTGACCGTTGATGTCATTGAGAGTATAGATGGTATAGTATAGACAAGAAATGTGGTGAGAGAGAGACAGAGAGGTAAGACATGTAACAATGATCCCTGTCCAGGATTTAAAAAACTGGCCCATTGTGGTTTCTTGGTAAGCTCTTTGGCCACAAGGCACCAAGAGTTGAGTTATTGATCATTGTTTAGACTATAACATGTTTCTAGTGTCCATGGTGACATCTTCAAATTGTGTTTTTCCCAACCAACAAGCCAACACCAAACACATACACAGGCAAACACCAGACACATAAAAGAATTCAAAGCTGCAAACGCTCAGATATCCTGTCCTGACTTTTGTCCCAGCTTTTAGTCTGTAGTATGCGCTATTCCCCAGAACTGCTGGAACCTACATTTCCCGTAATGCAATTCATACCTTATATATATTGTTAGACCTTGCATGACTGAGAAATGCTCCAACAGCTGTGTGTAACAGGTCTCTGATGACCATAGATATTTTTCAGACTTTGCAAGCTCCCTCCAGACGTAGGCTGTACACAAAAACACATTATATACCTGTATTCATGGGCTGAGCGGTGCCCCCTGTGGTGTTCCCCTTTAAACAACTGAAAGTTCTTACTGATCAAGTTTCTGTCAGTCAACAGTCATAGTCATTTAACTTACTAAATCCAATGCCGTACTTATACTTGTTTTTATGGCATTCATAGGTGCAGAACACACCTACTTACACAAAGTGTGATGTAGAAGGACAGAGGGAGATGGAGGCGAGGACAGAGGGATGGAGATTGACAGGGCAGGCCTCCAGCCTTTCTCCTGTCCACAGAAGGGCTGTTTGTTTAGAGGAAATGACACGTGCTGCCGAGAAGGAAATGATCTGCTTGGCCCCATGTAAGATCCTCCCTGGCACCAAGACCACTGCACTCAGCTTTTTTCTCTCCTTCAGCATAGTCTCTTTCTGCCTCACACACACACACACACACACACACGCTCCCCCCTCCGTCCTTTTCTTTCCTTCATCTTCTCAGCTCTCCATCCATCGCTCGTCTGTCACGGCAGGAGTGCAGCCAATCCATCACGGGTCGGAGCTAGGCAAGCTGTAAGGGCGGCGTGTGTGTGTGTGTGTGTGTGTGTGTGTGAGTGTGAGTGAATGAATATGTGTGTCTCAGTTGTGTTTATGTATCAAAGTACCACAGTAGTACACACTGAACACCTGATCCATTTTGTTTTTATATGCAAGCTTTTGCACACGCACACACCTGAACACCTTTCCTCGATCCTTCGCCTTTAATAAACAGTGTGACTGGTGTGTGTGTGTTTGTGCGTGACACCAAGGAAGTGGACTGGCCCTGCCTTCCCTGTGCATTGCTGACAGATCGGTGGACCATGGTATGCTGCAAGGAGCCACACCACGCTGAGACTTACGATGAAATATCAAATTATGTGGCAAAAGACTTGTCTGTGTGGGGGCTTGCACAAACACGCAGGCGCACACAAGCACAAACACACACACACACCCATATACAAGTACGTATGACAACACACTTAATCGAACTGTTGCTGCATTCCACTAAAAGTCTCCCACTGAGTCATTATGATCTGGTGGCAAGCCAGTATTACTGATGGCGTGTTGTTTTATTTACATAATACATCTCCTTTAGGCCGCTGATGTGGTCTCTGTAAAACCACTTTGGATTTATGAGGCCATTTTCATGCTTGTTACCACAGGAAATATGAGTGTCTATCCGTATGTGTTAGAGAGGGAAAAGACTGAAAGTCCCAGCTAGTAGCAACATTGACAGCCTCATGCACACTCAGCTCACATACAGTATGTGTGAATGTACAAACTCAATCACAAGCACACATGCATACAGGTTGCTGTGCTTTGTTTTCTTGTGACAGGGAATTGCAGCTACATGCTGACCCCCCAAAATTCAGACATACCAGAGAAGAGGGTATGCTGGGCTCTGAAATGTGTGTGTGTGTGTGTGTGTGTGTGTGTGTGTGTGTGTGTGTGTGTGTGTGTGTGTGTGTGTGTGTGTGTGTGTGTGTGTGTAATGTGTGTTGCAGGTAAACCACAGAGTAGGTCTCTTGAGTTGCAAAGACATCCATGGGTGCATCAGGATCAAGTTAAGCCCAGCAGGGAGCTCTTGGCTGGACATCAATATGCAGCACTACAGCCTAACCACACTGGATTTCATCAGTCAAGTGTGTTGGTGTGTGTGAGGATGTTGGTAAGTACCTGCGCTGACAGATCATGTGTGTGTCTATAATTATTTTATGTAAAAGCACTGGGGTGTGGGATTATGTGTTTATTTGCACCTATTTTTTCTATAAAAGACTCATTAACTCTGAGTGCTCAGTGGTCGTAACCATGATGAAGGCTCAATGAAGCAGAGTGCTGCTCTTTGTTCAGAGTCATGATAATATTATGTGGTCAGATGAAAGCAGGCATGGCATCCAATGATCCAATCCAGCATTTCATACCATGTGTAACCATTTAACATTGAGCCTAGCGAGTATGTGTGACACAGTGTCTGTACAGAAATGGACCAAAACTCTACTTGGAGATAAGACTTTAATGATATAGAGAAGCAATCCACATGTTGCAGCAGCACAGATAAATAAAAGAAAATCTGAAATTCAGTTAGTGAGATGAAATAATCAAAAACTATGAAATGTATGTGTAATGAAATCAGCACTAAAACCCAGTTTACATTATGAATAATATCACAGGATACATACTTTGTAAACATCAACATTAAAGACAAATATGTAGGTGGCTTAGAGTCCAATGAGCTATTTATTTTTCATAGTGTAATGACATTGTAAATGTAATTCGTCTAAAAAAATTAAAACTAAATGAATCTCTGCTTCACTTCCTGTGAATAACTATAGCCTTTGTTTCATAATCATCACAACATTTCCTACAACTACAATTTCCCACAACAAATCTCACCATAAACCATTTTGTAGCTGTTCTGGAGCTTCTGATCTTATCAAATGATCTTCATCAGTGGATGGAATTTGTTCATTAGTAGCTGTTGAAATTTTAGAGAACTTCCTTTAATTAGACATCATGGAAAATAAAGGAAACTGGAGAATCTACAAAGCCATGTTGCTGAGCAAATTCTGACTGCTTATGAAGATCATTTGCTGTGAATGAAAGCTCAAGAATAGCTACTACAGGGACATGGAGGCAAGATTGTTTTGTTCACCTGCTGTTTTCTGTGGTCAATAATTAACTTTGAAACTCAAATTTGTTTGGCTATTTAATATATATGAATGAATTAATCTGTTTTCCAAAATTCGTGATTACATAGTTACATGGCCTATAAATTATATCGCTATTAACTCAGTTGATGAAAGCCAAATTCCATTTCAGTTTTTCTTTTTGCATAATAGCTTTATCACTGGAACCCAAGCCAATTTTATTTTGTAAATATCTGATATTAATTTGTATAAAGTCAAATGGTTGCTCCAATTTAATTTGCGAGGAATGGGATTTATTTGCAAATAATTGTGCCACAACTCAAATATGACAAGAAGATGACTGAAATGACAATCAGATCCCGGTCGTGCTGCTTGCTTGGGAAACAAACACGTGACATCAGACACACTGCAAATCAAAAGCAATTTCAGTATTGATGGCTCAAGTTTCGATAAAAATCAATGGTGCTTGCCTTGTGTCAGGTAGGGTCAACTCTCAATTCAATTTCCTCCTGAGGTAGAGCTACACAGACAGGGGTCATGGGGAGGAGGGTGGTTGTGTGTATTTGTGATGGCCTGAGATCAAAAACACACAATGGAACATGCATAATAGAACTTTTTTTAAAAAAGCTCCTCAAAGAAGTTAAAGTATTGACAGTGTTTTACATATGCACAGACTCACGTTCACCAATTATGAAAAATACAAATTTAAAAATTCCTGTGATAAGTCATGTTTCTGATTAGCCTGGGAGTATTTAGAGCATTTGCTGCTTTGCTTAGAGCACAGATGTCAGTGAACACTCGCGCATTAGTAATCGTTGGTCTTTACTGGAAAATCATTACAGCTGTTTTAGAAACGCCTCAATCAAAAACACTGCCCATCACAATCCATTCCTGAATAAATTTGAGGAGAGAAATAATCAAAGTTTTGTCAGCTTCAAGATTGCTTACAGCGCTACATCAGCTGGGGGGTCTGTTCTCACTTAACAGGTTAAACACCATTGCATTGTTATATAATTGAGATGAGGTGTACAGTGGGCTGTAAACATACAGAATACATCACAGATGGAATTTTAGACACAGTTTCACTTTTCACTTACTATGTGTTGATTGGACATGGGCAATGGCTTGCAAACAGAACTGCTAGTGACTGAAAATACATTGAGTGAGAGAGAGAAAGAGAGATGAGTGTAGCCCTTGTAGCGCTGAGGACTGGGACATAGTCCGTCATACTCTCAGCAATAAAAACATCAAAAGCAAAACAAGACACACAGCCAAGGACATAGACAGCCAACATCCTTATACACGCATAAAGAAATATTGTTAATGGCCTTGAGGCTGGCAGGGTTTTATGTCTACCTTATAAACCAGAAGCACATATCTCTGGTCATTTGAGTGTAAGGTTTATCAATGTTCAGGTTTTTTGCAGAGGGGAAAGGGGATAAAAAAAGAAGAAGGGAAGAAACAAGCATGGATCACTGACCCCCAGCCATCCCATTCCATTCAGATTGTGTTGCTATTTCCCGACTGATCTATGCCATCTGGCTGTAGATCTAAATTTTGGCACCCCATCCATGTG
Organism: Psettodes erumei; assembly: GCA_016785225.1. Lineage (NCBI taxonomy): Eukaryota > Metazoa > Chordata > Actinopteri > Pleuronectiformes > Psettodidae > Psettodes > Psettodes erumei. The sequence continues at coordinate 1,555,107 of JAFBJZ010000358.1, forward strand.
GAATGCCCCAACACACGGCTCAGCTCGCAGTGAAATGAAGGGAAAATGAAAATGAAATGAGCCGAGCTTCTCTGCTGATCCTGGTCTCAGCTCTGTCCTCTGCTCACTCTCATCATCACCCTCACCCTCCCCTCCCTCCTTCCCCTCTGTATCCTCATCCTCTTCCTCCATCCTCTCATCCCTCCCACTGCCTTCCCCTCCTCCTCCACCTCCTCCTCCTCCCTCCCCTCCCTCCACCCATCCTTGCCACCCCTGGGTAATCAGTGTGCTCTCTCATTCCATGGCACATGGAGACACATTGATCTGGCAGCACATACTCACGCTTCGTGAATGCACACCTAGACACACGTCCCACACACACACACACACACACACACATACATACCAGGGTTGTCCCTCACACACATGAACTCTCACACATACATTGATCTGGCCCGCAGGTCAAGTTCAATAGGAACCGCCTTGCGGACCCTTCTTTTTTTTTTTTTTTTTTTTTTTTACAGACCAGCTCTGCAGTGTACTGCATGGAGCTCCCGCTCTCCTTCTCTCCCTTTCTCTCTTTGACATACATACTACACACCAATACATGTGTGGTGGTGCACACATGCTCTCTATCCTTTTGAGTACATCTGACCCTGACAGTAAAATTACACAATATAAGTGATGTACTAGCTTTCAGTGCAAACTAACTTTGAAAAAAAACAACTTTGACTTTGGCTCTAAGTCCAATTCAAGGTTCAAGCATAACGGTTGACTCAAATATTCTGATTCATGTTGTTTTGGTTAAGTGTGGAAAAGGTCTTTGTGCATATGTGCATTTATGCATACGTACATATGTGAAAAAAGAAAACACACTCTGGTCCATTTTTTGCACATATCAGAAATAAAACAGGATTTATTTTTGTTCAAATAAGTGCAAATTTTCCTGTGAGAAAGTAACACACACATGCTGTAAATACATGCATCGTACAACCAAAGAGACAGATGGAAATAAGTTCAGACACATAAGCCAGCATCTCAGTAAGCAAGAGCATGATGGGTTTGTTTGGCAGGGGAAATCCCACTTGACTGAAATCTCTCTTTTCCTCTCTGTGTGTAACATTCTTTTTTCACTCTTTTATGATTCTGGAGTAATTTATCCCTCAGAGAGAGAAGAAGACAGACAGACGGACATACAGGGAGGGAGAGACAGCAGGGAAAGAGAGAGAGTCCCACATTTGGCACTCCACTTTGATTTAGTGAAACAAATTTAATTTTGTTTGCTTTATGCAAAAAAGCGGCATCGGCCTCGAATTCTGTTGATTTCCACTGGAGGCAGAAGAATCACTAATGGGAGCTAGTGCCACGCTCACCACAGCCACAGGGCTATGACACTGAGTGAATTAGCTTCATGCATATATTTAATACAGACCTGCTACAAATTAGCCAAGTGGTATGTAGCCTTGCACCTCACCAGTGAGGCTTTGAGATCTGAGCTGCAAATTAATTGGCTAGGTTGCCTCCAAGAGTAGTTCCTCTGTTTTTCCACCACCCTGAATTATCCTTTCCAATTGCAGAAACACATTTATATGTGTGGAAAAAGTGTCTAAGGCAGTCTTCCAACTCAAAAAAGTGTCTTTATTTCTACACTTTTGTGCATCTGCTATATAATGACAGTAGGGGTTACATTTGAGTATATTTGTAAACTGCTTGAATAGATAAGATAACTTGAGAGCACTCTGGGAGTGCAGACCTCCACCAAGGCTGAAAATTTACCCGAAAATACTAAGGAATTTTATAGATTTTACCATTAACTCCTTCCAGCCTTGGAGCCTGACACAGATAAACTTTACATTTTAGAGAGGTCCACCTGTATCATGTCAAATCTGGGCCATACATTTTGTACCTGAAAATTATTATGTGAGCATGAAATTTCAATTTATAATGTTAAACTTTGAAAATTTTAGAAGTGAATTCAAAAAAACATGAATTCAAACATAACTTAGATTTGATTTAATTTTTTTTTTAATTAATTGTTTATTTTCATGTTTTTAATCTCATATTTTTCAGGTTTTTGTTTTGTTTAATGCATATCTTGGGTTTCAGATCTTTTTTTCATGTTCTGGTGTTCTGGCTGACGTCTCTCCGATTCCTGTGGTCGTTAGACCACAGCTCTTGCAGCCTGTTTGACCCAAGTTCCTGTGAACCAGTTGATGCCAGTTTTGACAGCCCAACTAACTTCACCTGTTCTGGCAATCCCTCCAGTTCCTAGGCTTCTCCTGGCTCCTCCTGTTCCTGTGCCTCCACCTGCCCCTGCAGTTCCTGTGCTTCAGTCAGCACCTTGACCGGCTCCTCCAGTTCCTGTGGTCCTGCCATGCCATATTATCCCTGCCTCCATTGTGTAATTAAGTACTGGAATAGCCCTCTGTCCTGCTCTGTTCATCTGTTTGTTTTGAAGCCTTGTATTTGACATTTTGGCACTGGACAATGTCATATTTGGACAAAAGAATGGAGCTGGTGCTGATCTGAATGGGAACAAGAGGTCACCACTGGGCTTCCACGGCTTTGACTGAGCACATCCAAAACAATGGACAATGGAAACACACAAACACCATCCTTTGATGTTTTGGTGCATTTTCAGGACAAAATATTTTTGGCCATTTTTGACATTTTTTTGACATACTATACTATGTCGTTTTTTTTTTTTTTGACATACCGTTATGTGACCTTTTGTGACTTTTTTGGCATTGGCATTATTGTGGCCTTTTATGCTATGGGGAGTGTATAAAACACCATCCTTTGATGTTTTGGTGCATTTTCAGGACAAAATATTTTTTCATTTTTGACATTTTTCGACATTTATTTTTTTTTTTTTCATTTTTTGACATACCGTTATGTGACCTTTTGTGACTTTTTTTTGGCATTATTAAGGCCTTTTATGCTATGGGGAGTGTATAAAACACCATCCTTTGATGTTTTGGTGCATTTTCAGGACAAAATATTTTTTTGACATTTTTTCATACTATGTCGTTTTTTTTTTGACATTTTTCGACATTATACTATACTATGTCGTTTTTTTTTTTTTGACATACCGTTATGTGACCTTTTGTGACCTTTTGTTTTTTTGGCATTATTAAGGCCTTTTTATGCTATGGGGAGTGTATAAAACACCATCCTTTGATGTTTTGGTGCATTTTCAGGACAAAATATCATTTTTTTTGGTCATGTCGTTTTTTTTTTGACACCGTTATGTTTTTTGTCCTTTGATTTTTTTTTCATTATTGTGGCCTTTTTTTTTTTTGATATTTTCGTTATTGTGACCTTTTTGATTTTTTTTTTTGTGCCTTTTTTTATTAAGGCCTTTTATGCTATGGGGAGTGTATAAAACACCATCCTTTGATGTTTTGGTGCATTTTCAGGACAAAATATTTTTTGGCCATTTTTGATTTTTTTCGACATACTATACTATGTCGTTTTTTTTTTCATTTTTTTTTTTTGACATACCGTTATGTGACCTTTTGACTTTTTTGTGACCTTTTTTTGGCATAATTAAGGCCTTTTATGCTATGGGGAGTGTATAAAACACCATCCTTTGATGTTTTGGTGCATTTTCAGGACAAAATATTTTTGGCCATTTTTGACAAATTTTTTGACATACTATACTATGTTTATGTTTTTTTTTTTTTTTTTGACATACCGTTTTTTTGTGACCTTTTGTGACCTTTTTTTGGCATTATTAAGGCCTTTTTATGCTATGGGGAGTGTATAAAACACCATCCTTTGATTTTTTGGTGCATTTTCAGGACAAAATTTTTGTGCATTTTGACATTTTTGGTCATTTTGACATTTTTTATGTTTTTTTTTTTTTTTTTTTTGACATACCGTTATGTGACCTTTTGTGACCTTTTTTGGCATTATTAAGGCCTTTTATGCTATGGGGAGTGTATAAAACACCATCCTTTGATGTTTTGGTGCATTTTCAGGACAAAATATTTTTGGCCATTTTTGACATTTTTCGACATACTATATTATGTCGTTTTTTTCATTTTTTTGACATACCATTATGTGACCTTTTGTGACCTTTTTGGCATTATTGTGGCCTTTTATGCTATGGGGAGTGTATAAAACACCATCCTTTGATGTTTTGGTGCATTTTCAGGACAAAATATTTTTGGTCATTTTTGATTTTTCGACATTTATGTTTTTTTTTCATTTTTTTTGACATACCGTTATGTGACCTTTTGTGACCTTTTTTGGCATTATTAAGGCCTTTTATGCTATGGGGAGTGTATAAAACACCATCCTTTGATGTTTTGGTGCATTTTCAGGACAAAATATTTTTGGCCATTTTTGACATTTTTCGACATACTATACTATGTCGTTTTTTTCATTTTTTTGACATACCGTTATGTGACCTTTTGTGACCTTTTTTGGCATTATTGTGGCCTTTTATGCTATGGGGAGTGTATAAAACACCATCCTTTGATGTTTTGGTGCATTTTCAGGACAAAATATTTTTGGTCATTTTTGACATTTTTTTTGTTTTTTTTTATTTTTTTGACATACCGTTATGTGACCTTTTGTGACCTTTTTTGGCATTATTAAGGCCTTTTATGCTATGGGGAGTGTATAAAACACCATCCTTTGATGTTTTGGTGCATTTTCAGGACAAAATATTTTTGGCCATTTTTGACATTTTCGACATACTAT
>JAFBJZ010000045.1:0-11642 GCA_016785225.1 Psettodes erumei
TGGGCTGGGTTACTGGGGCTGTGTACAGCATGCAGTGGATGCAGATCAGGGGTCCCTGTGCTGGGCTGGGCTGGGCTGGGCTGGGCTGGGCTGGGCTGGGCTGGGCTGGGCTGGGCTGGCTGGGCTGGGCTGGGTGCTGGTGCTGTGCAGCATGCAGTGGATGCAGATCTGGGCTGGGCTGCTGCTGGGCTGGGCTGGGCTGGGCTGGGTGGGCTGGGGCTGTGGCTGGGCATGGGGTGTGTGCAGATCATGGGGGTGGATGCTGGCTGGGCTGGGGCTGGTGTGCTGGGCTGGGTGGGCTGGGCTGGGCTGTGCTGCTGGGCATGCTGGATGCAGATGGGCTGTGCTGTGCTGGGCTGGGCTGCTGGGCTGCTGCTGGGGCTGGGCTGTGCTGGGCTGTGCTGGGCTGCTGCTGGCTGGGCTGTGCTGGTGCTGGGCTGGGCTGTGCTGTGGTGGGCTGGGCTGGGCTGGGCTGGGCTGGGCTGTGCTGGGCTGGGCTGGGCTGGGCTGGGCTGGGCTGGGCTGGGTTACTGGGGCTGTGTATAGCATGCAGTGGATGCAGATCGGGAGTCCCTGTGCTGGGCTGGGCTGGGCTGGGCTGGGCTGTGCTGGGCTGGGCTGGGTTACTGGGGCTGTGTACAGCATGCAGTGGATGCAGATCGGGGGTCCCTGTGCTGGGCTGGCTGGGCTGGGCTGTGTGTGCTGGGCTGGGCTGGGCTGCTGTGCTGGGCATGCAGTGGGCAGATCGGGGGTCCCTGTGCTGGGCTGGGCTGCTGGCTGGGCTGGGCTGGGCTGGGGCTGTGTATAGCATGCAGTGGATGCAGATCGGGGGTCCCTGTGCTGGGCTGGGCTGTGCTGGGTGGGCTGCTGGCTGGGCTGGGCTGGGCTGGCTGTGCAGCATGGGTGGATGTGCTGGGTCCCTGTGCTGGGCTGCTGTGCTGCTGGGCTGGGCTGGGCTGGGTGTGCTGTGGGCTGGGCTGGGCTGGGCTGCTGTGCTGGGCTGGTGCTGGCTGGGCTGGGCTGTGCTGGGCTGGCTGTGCTGCTGCTGGGCTGTGCTGTGCTGGGCTGGGCTGGGCTGGGCTGGGCTGGGTTACTGGGGTGTATGCATGCAGTGGATGCAGATCGGGGGTCCCTGTGCTGGGTGGGCTGGTGCTGTGCTGGGCTGGGCTGGGCTGGGCTGGGCTGGGCTGGGGCTGGGTGCTGGGGGCTGTGGCAGCATGCAGTGGATGCAGATGGGGTCCCTGTGCTGGGCTGGGCTGGGCTGTGCTGGGCTGGGCTGGGCTGGGCTGTGGCATGGGGTGGATGCTCTGGGGGGCTGTGCTGGCTGGGCTGGGCTGGGCTGGGCTGGGCTGGGCTGGGCTGGGCTGTGGCTGCATGCTGTGGATGCTGCTGGGGCTGGGGCTGGGCTGGGCTGGCTGCTGGGCTGGGCTGGGCTGGGTGGATGGGTGGCTGGGCTGGGCTGGGCTGGGCTGGGCTGGGCTGGGCTGGGCTGGGTTACTGGGGCTGTGCATAGCATGCAGTGGATGCAGATCGGGGGTCCCTGCTGGGCTGGGCTGGGCTGGGCTGGGCTGGGCTGGGTTACTGGGGCTGTGTACAGCATGCGGTGGATGCAGATGGGGCTGTGCTGGCTGGCTGGGCTGGGCTGGGCTGGGCTGTGTGTGGGATGGGCTGGGCTGGGTTACTGGGGCTGTGTATAGCATGCAGTGGATGCAGATGGTCCCTGTGCTGGGCTGGGCTGGGCTGGGCTGGGCTGGGCTGGGCTGGGGCTGGGCTGGGCTGGGCTGTGCTGTGGCAGCATGGGTGGATGCAGATCTGGGGCTGTGCTGGGCTGGGCTGGGCTGGGCTGGGGGCTGGGCTGTGTGCTGGGCTGGGCTGGGTGCTGGGGCTGTGTATGCTGGGGTGGATGCAGGGCTGGGCTGTGCTGCATGCTGGCTGGGGGCTGGGCTGGGCTGGCTGTGCTGTGGGCTGGGCTGGGTGGGCTGGGGCTGTGCATGCTGGTGGATGCAGATCGGGGGCTGCTGGCTGGGGGTGCTGGGCTGGGCTGGGCTGGGCTGGGCTGGGCTGGGCTGGGCTGGGCTGGGCTGGGCTGTGCTGGGTGCTGGGCTGGGCTGGGCTGGGCTGCTGGGGCTGTGGGCATGCTGCTGTGGATGCTGATCTGGGCTGTCCCTGGGCTGGGCTGGGCTGGGCTGGGCTGCTGGCTGGGCTGGGCTGGGGCTGGGGCTGTGTACAGCATGCAGTGGATGCAGATCGGGGGTCCCTGTGCTGGGCTGGGCTGGGCTGGGCTGTGGGCTGGGCTGTGTGTGGGCTGGGCTGGGTTACTGGGGCTGTGTATAGCATGCGGTGGATGCAGATCGGGGGTCCCTGTGTGCTGGGCTGGGCTGTGCTGTGCTGGGCTGTGCTGGGCTGCTGTGCTGGGCTGGGCTGTGCTGGGCTGGGTGTGGGCTGGGCTGGGCTGTGCTGGGCTGGGCTGGGCTGGGCTGTGCTGGCTGTGCTGGGCTGGCTGTGCTGGGTGTGCTGTGCTGGGCTGGGCTGTGGCTGGGCTGGGCTGGGCTGGGCTGGGCTGTGTGTGATGGGCTGGGCTGGGCTGGGCTGTGCTGGGCTGTGTGTGGCATGCTGGCTGGGCTGTGCTGCTGGCTGCTGGGCTGGGCTGGGCTGGCTGGGGGCTGTGGCTGGGCTGGGCTGGGTTGGGGGGCTGTGCTGGCATGTGGTGGATGCAGATGGGCTGGGCTGCTGGGCTGGGCTGGGCTGGGCTGTGCTGTGCTGGGCTGGGCTGGGCTGGGCTGGGTTACTGGGGCTGTGTATAGCATGCAGTGGATGCAGATCGGGGGTCCCTGTGCTGGGCTGGGCTGGGTGTGATGGGCTGGGCTGGGCTGGGGGGCTGTGTAGCATGCACAGCATGCGGTGGTCCCTGGTCGGGGTCCCTGTGCTGCTGGGCTGGGCTGTGCTGGGCTGTGCTGTGCTGGGCTGTGCTGGGCTGGGCTGGGTATGGCTGGGGTGGATGCTGGCTGGGCTGGGCTGTGTGGCTGGGCTGGGCTGGGCTGGGGCTGGGCTGGCTGGCATGGGCTGTGGCTGCAGGGCTGGGCTGTGCTGGGCTGGGCTGGGCTGGGCTGCTGGGCTGGGCTGGGCTGCTGGGCTGCTGTGCTGTGGCTGGGCTGGGCTGGGCTGGGCTGTGGCTGGGCTGGGCTGGCTGGCTGGGCTGGGCTGGGCTGGCATGCTGTGGGCTGGGCTGGGGCTGGGCTGTGCTGTGCTGGGCTGGGCTGGGTGCTGGGCTGGGCTGGGCTGGGTGTGCTGGCTGTGTGGCATGCTGTGGCTGGGCTGGGCTGGCTGGCTGCTGTGCTGGGCTGGGCTGGGCTGCTGGCTGTGCTGGCTGGGCTGGGCTGGGCTGTACTGGGGCAGCATGGCATGTGTGGATGCAGATGGGGTCCCTGTGCTGGGCTGTGCTGGGCTGGCTGGCTGGGCTGTGCTGGGCTGGGCTGGGCTGGGCTGGGCTGGGCTGTGGCTGGGCTGCAGGCTGGGTCCCTGTGCTGGGCTGGTGCTGATGGGCTGGGGGCTGGGTTGCTGGGGCTGTGGGCATGGTGGATGCAGGTGGGGGGGGCTGGGCTGCTGCTGGGCTGGGCTGGGCTGGGCTGGGCTGGGCTGGGCTGGGTTGCTGGGGCTGTGGCTGCATGGGTGGATGGGCTGGGCTGGGTCCTGTGCTGTGCTGGGCTGGGCTGGGCTGGGCTGGGGGCTGTGCTGGGCTGGGCTGGGCTGTGCTGGGCATGTGGATGGGCTGGGCTGGGCTGCTGGGCTGGGCTGGGCTGTGCTGGGCTGGGCTGGGTGCTGGGGCTGTGTGGGCATGCGGTGGATGCTGATGGGGGTGCTGGCTGGGCTGGGCTGTGGTGTGGGCTGGGCTGGCTGGGCTGGGCTGGGCTGGGCTGCTGTGTATAGCATGCAGTGGATGCAGGCTGGGCTGTGCTGTGCTGGGCTGTGCTGGGCTGTGCTGGGCTGGGCTGGGCTGTGCTGGGCTGGGCTGGGCTGGGCTGTGGGGTGCTGTGCTGTGCAGTGGATGCAGTGGATGGGGTGGGCTGTGCTGGGCTGGGCTGTGCTGGGCTGGGCTGTGCTGGCTGGGCTGGGCTAGCATGGGCTGGGGGCTGGGTTGCTGGGGCTGTGGTGCAGCATGGGGTGCTGTGCTGGTGCTGGGCTGTGCCTGGCTGGGCTGCTGGGCTGGGCTGGGCTGGGCTGGGGGCTGGGCTGGCTGGGCTGGGCTGTGTGATGGGGCTGGGCTGGGGTGCTGGGCTGCTGTGCTGCTGTGCTGGGTGGGATGCTGGCTGCTGGGCTGATGCTGCTGGGCTGGGCTGTGCTGGGCTGGGCTGGGCTGCTGCTGGGGGCTGGGCTGCTGGCTGGGCTGTGCTGGGCTGGGCTGGGCTGTGCTGGCTGGGCTGGGCTGCTGGGCTGGCAGCATGGGTGGATGCTGATCGGGGGCTGTGCTGGGCTGCTGGCTGGGCTGGGCTGGGCTGGGCTGGGTTGCTGGGGCTGCTGTGCTGCATGCTGTGCTGTGCAGTGGGCTGTGCTGGCTGGGTTGGGCTGGGCTGGGCTGGGCTGGGCTGGGCTGGGCTGGGCTGGGCTGGGCTGGGTTGGGCTGGGGCTGTGTATAGCATGGGTGGGATGCAGTGCTGGGGGGTCCCTGTGTGCTGGGCTGGGCTGGGCTGTGGCTGCTGGGCTGGCTGCTGGGGCTGCTGTGGGCTGGGCTGGGCTGCTGGGCTGGGCTGGGCTGGGCTGGGCTGGGCTGTGTGCAGCATGGCTGGTGCTGGGCTGGGCTGCTGTGCTGGGCTGGGCTGGGCTGTGCTGGGCTGGGCTGGGCTGGGCTGGCTGGGCTGTGGCTGGCTGTGCTGTGGCTGGGTCTGCTGGGCTGGGTGCTGCTGCTGTGGCTGGGCTGGGGGCTGTGCTGGGCTGGCTGGGCTGCTGTGCTGGGCTGTGCTGCATGCTGTGCTGCTGGTGCTGGGGGGCTGGCTGGGCTGGGCTGGGCTGGGCTGTGTGCTGGGCTGGGCTGGGCTGGGCTGGGGCTGTGTGCAGCATGTGGATGCAGATGGGGTCCCTGTGCTGGGCTGGGCTGTGCTGCTGCTGGGCTGGGCTGGGCTAGCTGGTGGATGCAGATGGGGTTGCTGTGCTGGGCTGTGCTGTGCTGGGCTGGGCTGGGCTGCTGCTGCTGGGCTGGGCTGGCTGGGCTGCTGTGCTGGGCTGGGCTGGGCTGGGGCTGTGCTGGCTGGCTGTGGCTGGGCTGGGCTGGCTGGGCTGTGCTGGGCTGGGCTGTGCTGGTGCTGCTGTGCTGGGCTGGGGGCTGGGCTGGCTGGGCTGGGGCTGTGTATGCATGCAGCTGGATGCTGGGGGCTGTGCTGGGCTGGGCTGTGCTGGGCTGGGCTGGGCTGGGCTGGGCTGGGCTGGGCTGGGCTGGGCTGGGGCTGTGCTGGTGCTGCTGTGGATGCTGGGCTGTGCTGTGGGCTGCTGGCTGGGCTGGGCTGGGCTGGGCTGGGCTGGGCTGTGCTGGGGCTGTGCTGGATGCATGCTGTGGCTGCAGATCTGGGGTCCCTGTGCTGGGCTGGGCTGGGCTGGGCTGGGCTGGGCTGGGCTGGGCTGGTGTGCTGGGCTGGGCTGTGCTGGGCTGGGCTGGGCTGGGTGGGCTGGGCTGGGCTGGGTTACTGGGGCTGTGTACAGCATGCAGTGGATGCAGATCGGGGGTCCTGTGCTGGGCTGGCTGTGCTGTGCTGGGCTGGGCTGGGCTGGGCTGGGCTGGCTGTGCTGGGGCTGCTGGGCTGGGCTGCATGCAGCTGCATGTGGATGCCTGCTGGGTCCCTGTGCTGGGCTGGGCTGGGCTGGGCTGGGCTGGGCTGGGGCTGTGCTGTGCTGTGCTGGGCTGGGCTGGGCTGGGGCTGGGCTGGGCTGGGCTGGGCTGGGTGGCTGGGGGGCTGTGCTGGGCTGGGTGCTGTGGCTGGGCTGGGCTGGGCTGGGCTGTGCATGGCTGTGCTGTGCTGGGCTGGGCTGGGCTGGGCTGGGCTGGGCTGGGCTGGGCTGGGCTGGGCTGGTGTGCTGGTGCTGGGCTGTGTGCTGGGCTGGGCTGGGCTGGGCTGGGCTGGGCTGGGGCTGTGCTGCATGGGGTGGATGCTGTGGGCTGGGCTGGGCTGGGCTGGGCTGCTGCTGGCTGGGCTGGGGCTGGGTTACAGCATGCATGGTGGATGCAGATCGGGGTCCCTGTGCTGGGCTGGGCTGCTGGGCTGGGCTGGGCTGGGCTGTGGGCTGGGCTGGGGGCTGGGCTGGGCTGGGTAGCATGGGTGCTGTGCAGCATGGGTGGATGCAGCTGGCTGCTGTGCTGCTGCTGGGCTGGGTGCTGGGCTGGGCTGGCTGTGTGCTGGGCTGTGGCTGGGTGTGCAGGGCTGGGGGTGGCTGGCTGGGCTGCTGGCTGGCTGGGCTGGGCTGGGGGCTGTGCTGGGCTGTGCTGTGGCTGCTGCTGGGCTGGGCTGGGCTGGGCTGGGCTGGGCTGGGCTGGCTGGGCTGGGGCTGCTGCTGGGCTGTGTGGGCTGTGGCTGGGCTGGGGCTGTGGGCTGGGCTGTGCTGGGCTGTGCTGGGCTGGCTGTGGCTGGGCTGGGCTGGTGCTGGGCTGCTGCATGGCTGGGCTGGCTGGGGCTGTGCTGCTGGGCTGCTGGCTGGGCTGGGCTGCTGCTGTGCTGGGCTGGGGCTGTGTGGCTGGGCTGTGCTGGGCTGGGCTGGGCTGGGCTGGGCTGTGTGCTGGGCTGGGCTGGGCTGGCTGGGGCTGCTGGGCTGTGCATGCAGTGGATGCAGTGGATGCAGGTCCCTGGGCTGGGCTGTGCTGGGCTGGGCTGGGCTGGGCTGGGCTGGGCTGGGCTGGGCTGGGCTGTGCTGTGCATGCATGTGGATGCAGATCGGGGGGCTGCTGGGCTGGGCTGGCTGTGCTGGCTGGGCTGGGCTGGGCTGTGTGGGCTGTGCTGGGCTGTGCTGTGCTGGGCTGGGGGGTGCTGGGCTGGGCTGGGTGGGCTGGGCTGGGCTGGGCTGTGCTGGGCTGGGCTGGGCTGGGTTGCTGGGCTGTGTGGGCTGCATGGGTGGCTGGCTGGGCTGGGCTGTGCTGTGCTGGGCTGGGCTGTGCTGGGCTGGGCTGGGTGGGCTGGGGCTGTGTGGGGCTGGGGTGGATGCAGCTGGGCTGTGCTGGGCTGGGCTGGGCTGGGCTGGGCTGCTGGGCTGGGCTGGGCTGGGCTGCTGGGCTGTGCTGGGCATGCTGTGGCTGGGGCTGTGTGCAGCATGCAGTGGATGGCTGGGCTGCTGCTGGGCTGGGCTGCTGGGCTGGGTTGGGCTGGGCTGGGTTGGGCTGGGCTGGGCTGCTGGGGCTGTGTGCATGCAGCATGGGGTGGATGCAGATGGGCTGGGCTGCTGGCTGGGCTGGCTGTGCTGGGCTGGCTGGGCTGGGCTGCAGGGCTGGATGCACTGTCCCTGTGCAGCATGCAGTGGATGGGCTGGGGCTGGGCTGGGCTGGGCTGTGCTGGGCTGTGGGCTGGGCTGGGCTGGGCTGGGCTGGGCTGTGTGCTGGGGCTGGGCATGCTGGTGCTGTGCATGTGGGCTGTGCTGGGCTGGGCTGGGCTGGGCTGGGCTGGGCTGGGCTGGGCTGGGCTGGGCTGGGCTGGGCTGGGTTGCTGGGGCTGTGTGCAGCATGCAGTGGATGCTGGCTGGGCTGTCCCTGTGCTGGGGCTGGGCTGGGCTGTGCTGCTGGGCTGGGCTGATGGGGGCTGGGCTGGGTGGGCTGGGCTGCTGTGTGATGCTGGGGCTGTGCATGCATGCAGTGGATGCTGTGGCTGTGCTGCTGGGCTGGGCTGGGCTGGGCTGGGCTGGGCTGGGCTGGGCTGGGCTGGGCTGGGCTGGTAGCACTGGTGGATGCAGATGGGGGCTGTGCTGTGCATGCTGGGCTGTGCTGGGCTGGGCTGGGCTGTGCTGGGCTGGGCTGGCTGTGCTGGGCTGGGCTGGGCTGGGCTGGGCTGGGCTGGGCTGGGCTGGGCTGGGCTGGGCTGGGGTGGTGGATGGGGGGGCTGGCTGGGCTGGGCTGGGCTGGGCTGGCTGGGCTGGGCTGGGCTGGGCTGGGCTGGGCTGGGCTGTGCTGTGCTGTGGCTGGGCTGGGCTGTGCTGGGCTGGGCTGTGCTGGGCTGTGCTGGGCTGGGCTGGGTTACTGGGGCTGTGTGCAGCATGCTGTGGATGCAGGCTGGGGGGGCTGTGCTGGGCTGGGCTGGGCTGGGCTGGGCTGGGCTGGGCTGGGCTGGGCTGGGCTGGGCTGGGTTACTGGGGCTGTGTATAGCATGCAGTGGATGCAGCGGGGGCTGGGCTGGGCTGTGCTGGGCTGGGCTGGGCTGGGCTGGGGCTGGGCTGGGCTGGGTTGCTGGGGCTGTGTGCTGTGCATGCAGTGGATGCGGGGGGTCCCTGTGCCTGTGCTGGGCTGCTGTGTGCTGGGCTGGGCTGGGCTGGGCTGGGCTGGGGGCTGCTGTGGCTGTGCATGCATGCAGGGTGGATGTCCTGTGTGCTGTGCTGGGCTGGGCTGTGCTGGGCTGGGCTGGGCTGGTGCTGGGCTGGGCTGGGCTGGGCTGTGGCATGCAGTGGATGGGCTGGGCTGCTGGGCTGGGGCTGGGCTGGGCTGGGGCTGGGTGCTGTGCTGTGCTGGGCTGGTGCTGGGCTGGGGTGCTGTGTGGGCTGGGCTGGGCTGCTGGCTGCTGGCTGGGCTGGGCTGCTGCTGGGCTGGGTGCATGCAGTGGCTGGGCTCTGGGGGCTGTGCTGGGCTGGGCTGGGCTGGGCTGGGCTGGGCTGGCTGGGCTGGGCTGGGCTGTGCTGCTGTGCTGGCATGGGTGTGCTGGGCTGGGCTGTGCTGGGCTGTGGGCTGGGCTGGCTGCTGGGCTGGGCTGTGTGTGCTGCTGCTGGGCTGGGCTGGCATGCTGTGTGGATGCAGATCGGGGGGTCCCTGTGCTGGGCTGCTGGGCTGGGCTGGGCTGGGCTGGCTGGGCTGGGCTGGGCTGGGTTGCTGGGGCTGTGTATAGCATGCAGTGGATGCAGATGGGGCTGTGCTGGGCTGGGCTGGGCTGGGCTGGCTGGCTGGGCTGGGGCTGGGCTGGGCTGTGCTGTGCTGGGCTGGGCTGGGCTGGGCTGTGCTGTGCTGGGCTGGGCTGGGCTTGCTGGGGCTGTGGCTGGGCTGGGGTGCTGTGCTGTGCTGGGGCTGGGCTGGGCTGGGCTGGGCTGTGCTGGGCTGGGCTGGGCTGGGCTGGGTGGGCTGTGCTGGGCTGCTGGGCTGGGCTGGCTGGGCTGGGCTGGGCTGTGCTGGGCTGGGCTGGGTTGCTGGGCTGTGGTGCTGGATGCTGGGCTGGGCTGGGCTGGGCTGGTGCTGGGCTGGGCTGGGCTGTGCTGGGCTGGGCTGGGTTGCTGGGTGCTGTGGGCATGCAGTGGATGCAGCTGTGCTGGGCTGGGCTGTGCTGGGCTGGGCTGTGCTGGGCTGGGCTGGGCTGGGTTACTGGGGCTGTGTGCAGCATGCAGTGGATGCAGATCGGGGGTCCCTGTGCTGGGCTGGGCTGGGCTGGGCTGGGCTGGGCTGGGCTGGGCTGTGCTGGGCTGTGGGCTGGGCTGGGTGCACTGGGGCTGTGTGGGCTGCTGCAGTGGCTGCTGGCTGGGGGTCCCTGGCTGGGCTGGGCTGGGCTGTGCTGGCTGGGCTGGGCTGGGCTACTGGGGCTGTGCAGCATGGGATGGGCTGGGCTGGGCTGTGTGGGCTGGGCTGGGTGGGCTGGGGCTGTGTACAGCATGGGCTGATGCTGGGGGGCTGGGCTGCTGTGCTGGGCTGCTGCTGGGTGCTGCTGGGCTGTGGCTGGGTTGCTGGGGCTGTGCTAGCATGCAGTGGATGCTGGGCTGGGCTGCTGGGCTGGGCTGGGCTGGGCTGGGGCTGGGCTGGGCTGGGCTGGGCTGGGTTGCTGGGGGGCTGTGCAGCATGGGTGGGCTGGGCTGGGGGCTGGGCTGGGCTGGGCTGGGCTGGGCTGGGCTGGGCTGTGCTGTGCTGGGCTGGGCTGGGCTGGGTTACTGGGGCTGTGTATAGCATGCAGTGGATGCAGATCGGGTCCCTGTGCTGGGCTGGGCTGTGTGCTGCTGGGCTGGGGCTGGCTGGGCTGGGCTGGGCTGGGCTGGGCTGGCATGGGGTGGATGCTGGGCAGCCTGTGGGCTGGATGCAGGCTGGGGGCCTGGCTGGGCTGGGCTGCTGGGCTGGGCTGTGCTGCTGCTGGGCTGGGCTGGGCTGGGCTGCTGGGTTGCTGCTGGGCTGCTGCTGGGCTGCTGCTGGGCTGTGCTGGGCTGGGCTGTGCTGGGCTGGGCTGGGCTGGGTGGGCTGGGCTGTGCTGGGCATGCTGTGGATGCTGGGCTGGGCTGGGCTGTGCTGGCTGCTGTGCTGGCTGCTGGCTGGGGCTGGCTGCATGCTGGTGCTGGGCTGGGCTGGGCTGGGCTGGGCTGGGCTGGGTGGGCTGGGGCTGTGTATAGCATGCAGTGGATGCAGATCTGGGGGTGCTGTGCTGGGCTGGGCTGGGCTGGGCTGGGTGTGCTGGGCTGGGCTGGGTTTCTGGGGCTGTGTATGGCATGCGGTGGATGCTGTGCGGGGTCCCTGTGCTGTGCTGGGCTGGGCTGGGCTGGGCTGGGCTGTGCTGGGCTGTGCTGGGCTGGGGCTGGGCTGGGGCTGGGCTGCTGTGCTGCTGGGCTGCTGCTGTGTGGGCTGTGCTGGGCTGGGCTGGGTGCTGGGCTGGGCTGCTGGGCTGGGGCTGCTGGGCTGGGCTGGGCTGCTGGGCTGTGCTGGGCTGGGCTGGGTTGCTGGGGCTGTGTGGGCTGGGTGGATGCTGGGCTGGGCTGTGCTGGGCTGGGCTGGGCTGGGCTGGGTGCTGGGCTGGGCTGGGGGCTGATGCTGTGTGGGCTGCAGTGGATGCAGATCTGGGCTGGCTGTGCTGGGCTGGGCTGGGCTGCTGGCTGGGCTGGGCTGGGCTGTGGCTGGGCTGGGCTGGGGCTGGGGCTGTGTGGCATGCTGTGGCTGCTGGGCTGCTGGCTGGGCTGGGCTGGGCTGGGCTGGGCTGTGGCTGGGCTGGGCTGGGTTACTGGGGCTGTGTAAAGCATGCAGTGGATGCAGATCGGGGTCCCTGTGCTGGGCTGGGCTGCTGTGCTGGGCTGGGCTGGGCTGGGCTGCTGGGGCTGTGTGCATGCTGTATGGCATGGTGGCAGTGCGGGGTCCCTGTGCTGTGCATGCTGTGTGGTGCTGCTGGGCTGGGCTGGGCTGGGCTGGGCTGGGCTGGGCTGGGCTGGCTGGGCTGGGCTGGGCTGGGTTGCTGGGGCTGTGTGGGGCATGCAGTGGTGCAGGCTGGGGTGGGCTGGGCTGGGCTGCTGGCTGGGCTGCTGGGCTGGCTGGGCTGCTGGGCATGGCTGGGCAGGCTGGGGCTGTGTGCTGGCATGCTGTGGCTGTGCTGGGCTGGGCTGGGCTGCTGGGCTGGGCTGCTGCTGGGCTGGGCTGGGCTGGGCTGCTGTGCTGGGCTGGGCTGGGCTGGGTTACTGGGGCTGTGTATAGCATGCAGTGGATGCAGATCGGGGTCCCTGTGCTGGGCTGGGCT
>JAFBJZ010000052.1:0-19060 GCA_016785225.1 Psettodes erumei
CCAGCCCCCAGCACAGCACAGCCCAGCCCAGCCCAGCACAGGGACCCCCGATCTGCATCCACTGCATGCTATACACAGCCCCAGTAACCCAGCCCAGCCCCCAGCACACCCAGCCCAGCCCAGCACAGCCCATCTGCATCCACCAGCCCACACCCAGCCCAGCCCAGCCCAGCCCAGCCCAGCACAGGGACCCCCTGATCTGCATCCACTGCATGCTATACACAGCCCCAGTAACCCAGCCCAGCCCAGCCCAGCCCAGCCCAGCCCAGCCCAGCCCAGCCCAGCCCCACAGCCAGCATCCACCCACCTGCACAGCACAGCCCCCCCCCAGCCCAGCCCAGCCCAGCCCAGCCCAGCCCAGCACAGGGACCCCCGATCTGCATCCACTGCATGCAGCACAGCCCCAGCCCAGCCCCCAGCCCAGCCCAGCCCAGCCCAGCCCAGCCCAGCACAGCCCCCAGCCCATCTGCATCCATGCTGCAGCCATGCAGCACAGCCCAGCCCAGCCCAGCCCAGCCCAGCCCAGCCCAGCCCCAGCCCAGCCCAGCCCAGCACAGGGACCCCATCTGCATCCACATGCATGCTGTACACAGCCCCAGCCCAGCCCAGCCCAGCCCCAGCCCAGCCCAGCCCAGCCCAGCCCAGCCCACCCAGCACAGGGACCCCCAGATCTGCATCCACTGCATGCCATACACAGCCCCAGTAACCCAGCCCAGCCCAGCCCAGCCCAGCCCAGCCCAGCCCAGACCCCCCAGCATCCACTGCAGCCCAGCCCAGTAACCCACAGCCCAGCACACCCAGCCCAGCACCTGCACCCACTGCATCCACCCATGCCCATACACAGCCCCAGTAACCCAGCCCAGCCCAGCCCAGCCCCCAGCCCAGCCCAGCCCAGCCCAGCCCAGCCCAGGCACCCTGCATGCCATACACAGCCCCAGCACCCAGCCCAGCAGCCCAGCCCAGCCCAGCACAGCCCAGCCCCCAGCCCAGCCCAGCCCAGCCCAGCCCAGCCCAGCCCAGCCCAGCCCAGCACCCCTGATCTGCATCCACTGCATGCATACACAGCCCCAGTAACCCAGCCCAGCCCAGCCCAGCCCAGCCCAGCCCAGCCCAGCACAGGGACCCCCGATCTGCATCCACTGCATGCCATACACAGCCCCCAGCCCAGCCCAGCCCAGCCCAGCCCAGCCCAGCACAGCCCAGCCAGCCCAGCCCAGCAGCACCAGCACAGCCCAGCAGCACAGCCCATCTGCATCCACAGCCCAGCACAGCCCCAGTAACCCCCCAGCCCCCAGCCCAGCCCAGCCCAGCACAGCCCAGCCCAGCCCAGCCCAGCCCAGCCCAGCCCAGCCCAGCCCAGCCCAGCCCAGCCCAGCACAGGGACCCCTGATCTGCATCCACCTGCATGCCATACACAGCCCCAGTAACCCAGCCCAGCCCCAGCCCAGCCCAGCCCAGCCCAGCCCCAGCCCAGCACAGCCCAGCCCCCCCAGCCCAGCCCACTGCAGCACCCAGCCCAGCCCAGCCCAGCCCCAGCCCAGCCCAGCACAGCACCCAGATCAGCATCCCCCAGCCCAGCCCCCAGCCCAGCCCAGCCCAGCCCAGCCCAGCACCCACCCCATCTGCATCCACCTGCATGCCCCACAGCCCAGCCCAGCCCAGCCCAGCCCAGCCCAGCCCAGCCCAGCCCAGCCCAGCCCAGCACAGGGACCCTGATCTGCATCCACTGCATGCTATACACAGCCCCAGTAACCCAGCCCAGCCCAGCCCAGCCCAGCCCAGCCCAGCCCAGCACAGCCCAGCCCTGATCTGCATCCACTGCATGCTCTGCACAGCCCCATCTGCAGCCCCACTGCAGCCAGCCCATACACAGCCCCAGCACCCAGCCCAGCCCAGCACAGCCCCCAGCCCACAGCCCCCCATCTGCATCCACTGCATGCCACACACCCCCCAGCCCAGCCCAGCCCAGCCCAGCACAGCCCAGCCCAGCCCCAGATCAGCATCCACTGCATGCCAGCCACAGCCCCAGTAACCCAGCCCAGCCCAGCCCAGCCCAGCCCAGCCCAGCCCAGCCCAGCCCAGCCCAGCACAGCCCAGCCCAGCACCCAGCACAGCCCCAGCCCCCAGCCCAGCCCCCAGCCCAGCCCAGCCCAGCACAGCCCAGCCCAGCCCAGCCCCAGCCCAGCCCAGCCCAGCCAGCCCAGCCCAGCAGCCCAGCCCAGCCCAGCCCCAGCCCAGCCCAGCCCAGCACAGGGACCCCTGATCTGCATCCACTGCATGCTATACACAGCCCCAGTACCCCCAGCCCCCAGCCCAGCCCAGCCCAGCCCAGCCCAGCCCAGCCCAGCAGCCACAGGGACCCCTGATCTGCATCCACTGCATGCATGCTACACAGCCCCAGTAACCCAGCCAGCCCAGCCCAGCCCACCCAGCCCAGCCCAGCCCAGCCCAGCCCAGCCCAGCCCAGCCAGCCCCCAGCCCCCAGCCCAGCAGCCCAGCCCAGCACAGGACCCCAGCCTGCATCCAGCCCATACACAGCCCCCAGCCCAGCCCAGCCCCAGCCCAGCCCAGCCCAGCCCAGCACAGCACCCCCATCTGCATCCACTGCATGCTATACACAGCCCAGCCCAGCCCAGCCCAGCCCAGCCCAGCCCAGCCCAGCCCAGCCCCCAGCCCAGCCCAGCCCATGCTGCCACAGCCCCCCACCCAGCCCCAGCCACAGCCCAGCCAGCCCAGCCCAGCCCAGCCCAGCCCAGCCCAGCCAGCCTGCAGCCCAGCCCAGCCCAGCCCAGCCCAGCCCAGCCCAGCCCCCAGCCCAGCACAGGGACCCCTGATCTGCATCCACTGCATGCATACACAGCCCCAGCCCACCCAGCCCAGCCCATCCCCAGCCCAGCCCAGCCCAGCCCAGCACAGGGACCCCCGATCTGCATCCACTGCACATATACACAGCCCCAGTAACCCAGCCCCCAGCCCAGCCCAGCCCAGCACAGCCCAGCCCAGCACAGCCCAGCCCAGCCCAGCAGCCCAGCCCAGCCCAGCCCAGCCCAGCCCAGCCCAGCCCCAGCCCAGCTGCAGCCCAGCCCAGCCCCACAGCCCAGCCCAGCCCAGCCCAGCCCAGCCCAGCCCAGCCCAGCACAGGGACCCCCCTGCATCCCACCATGCATGCACACACAGCCCCCAGCCCCCAGCCCAGCCCAGCCCAGCCCAGCCCAGCCCAGCCCAGCCCAGCCCAGCACAGGGACAGCCCTGCCCACTGCATGCACACAGCCCAGCCCCAGCCCAGCCCAGCCCAGCCCAGCCCAGCACAGCCCAGCCCAGCCCAGCACAGGACCCCATCTGCATCCCCCAGCACCCATACCCAGCCCCAGCAGCCCAGCCCAGCCCAGCCCAGCCCAGCCCAGCCCAGCCCAGCCCAGCACAGGGACCCCTGATCTGCATCCACTGCATGCTATACACAGCCCCAGTAACCCAGTAAGCCCAGCCCCCACCCCCAGCCCAGCCCAGCCCAGCCCAGCCCAGCCCAGCCCTGATCTGCATCCAGCCCAGCCCAGCACAACCCAGCCCAGCCCCTGCAGCCCACCAGCAGCCCAGCACCAGCCCCCCAGCAGCCCAGCCCAGCCCAGCCCAGCCCAGCCAGCCCACCCAGCCCAGCCCAGCCCAGCCCAGCCCAGCCCAGCCCAGCCCAGCCCAGCCCAGCCCAGCCCAGCCCAGCCCAGCCCAGCCCAGCCCAGCCCCCAGCCCAGCCCAGCCCAGCCCAGCCCAGCCCAGCCCAGCCCCCAGCCACAGCCCAGCCCAGCCCAGCCCAGCCCAGCACAGCCAGCACAGCCCAGCCCAGCCCAGCCCAGCCCAGCCCAGCCCAGCCCAGCCCAGCACAGGGACCCCCGATCTGCATCCACTGCATGCTATACACAGCCCCAGTAACCCAGCCCAGCCCAGCCCCACAGCCCAGCCCAGCCCAGCCCAGCACAGCCCAGCCCAGCACAGGGACCCCCGATCTGCATCCACTGCTGCATGCACACAGCCCCAGTAACCCAGCCCCCAGCCCAGCCCAGCCCAGCCCAGCCCAGCCCAGCCCAGCCCAGCCCAGCCCAGCCCAGCCCAGCCCAGCCTGCATCCACAGGACCCCCATCTGCCCCACCACACAGCCCAGCCCAGCCCAGCCCAGCACAGCCCAGCCCAGCCCAGCCCAGCCCAGCCCAGCCCAGCCCAGCCCAGCATCAGGCACCCCTGATCTGCATCCACAGCAGCACCCAGCCCAGCCCCAGCCCAGCCCAGCCCAGCCCCCCCAGCCCAGCCCAGCCCACACCCCCAGCATCTGCATCCACAGCCCAGCACAGCCCCCAGCCCAGCCCAGCCCCAGCCCAGCCCAGCCCAGCCCAGCCCAGCACAGGGACCAGCCCTGCCCTGCATCCACCATGCCCAGCCCACCCAGCCCCCAGCCAGCCCAGCCCAGCCCAGCCCAGCCCAGCCCAGCACAGCCCAGCCCAGCACAGGGACCCCGATCTGCATCCACTGCATGCTGCATCCACACAGCCCCAGCCCCACCCACCCAGCCAGCCCAGCCCAGCCCAGCCCAGCCCAGCCCCCAGCCCAGCACAGCCCCAGCATCCCCAGCCACACACCCAGCCCAGCCCAGCCCAGCCCAGCCCCCCCCAGCCCAGCCCAGCCCAGCACAGCCCAGATCCAGCCCCACAGCAGCAGCCCAGCCCAGCCCAGCCCAGCCCAGCCCAGCCCAGCCCAGCCCAGCCCAGCCCAGCCCAGCCCAGCCCAGCACAGGGACCCCCAGCCCAGCCCCACAGCATGCTGCACACAGCCCCAGCAGCCCAGCCCAGCCCAGCCCAGCCCAGCCCAGCCCAGCCCAGCCCAGCACAGCCCAGCCCAGCCCAGCATCCACTGCAGCCCTGCACACAGCCCCAGCCCACCCAGCACAGCCCAGCCCAGCCCAGCCCAGCCCAGCCCAGCACAGCCCAGCCCAGCCCAGCATCCAGCCCATGCCAGCACACCCCCAGTGCCCAGCCCCCAGCCCAGCCCAGCCCCAGCCCAGCCCAGCCCCAGCCCAGCCCAGCCCAGCCCAGCCCAGCCCAGCCCAGCCCAGCACAGGGACCCCCGATCTGCATCCACTGCATGCTATACACAGCCCCAGTAACCCAGCCCAGCCCAGCACACCCAGCCCAGCCCAGCCCAGCCCAGCCCAGCCCAGCCCAGCCCAGCCCAGCCCATGCACAGCACCCCTGATGCAGCAGCATCCACAGCCCAGCCCAGCCCCCAGCCCAGCCCAGCCCAGCCCAGCCCAGCCCAGCACCCAGCCCCCAGCCCAGCCCAGCCCAGCACACCCCAGCCCAGCCCAGCCCATGCACACCCCCCCCAGCCCCCAGCCCAGCCCAGCCCAGCCCACAGGGACCCCTGATCTGCATCCAGCATGCATACACAGCCCAGTAACCCAGCCCCCCAGCCCACACCCAGCCCAGCCCAGCAGCAGCCCAGCCCAGCCCCAGCCCAGCCCAGCACAGGGACCCCTGATCTGCATCCACTGCATGCTATACACAGCCCCAGTCACCCAGCCCAGCCCAGCCCAGCCCAGCCAGCCCAGCCCAGCCCAGCCCAGCCCAGCCCAGCCCAGCCCAGCCCAGCCCAGCACAGCCCAGCCCAGCCCCCCAGCCCAGCCCAGCCACAGCCCCAGCCCAGCCCAGCCCAGCCCAGCCCAGCCCAGCCCAGCCCAGCCCAGCACAGGGCCCCCCTGCATCTGCATCCACTGCATCCATGCAGCCCACACCCAGCCCCAGCCCAGCCCAGCCCAGCCCAGCCCAGCCCAGCCAGCCCAGCCCAGCACAGGGACCCCTGATCTGCATCCACCATGCATGCATACACAGCCCCCAACCAGCCCAGCCCAGCCCAGCCCAGCCCAGCCCAGCCAGCCCAGCATCATCCCCAGCCACAGCCCCAGCCCAGCCCAGCCCCCAGCCAGCCCAGCCCCAGCCCTGCCCCCCACCCCAGCACCCAGCACAGCCCCAGCCCAGCCCAGCCCAGCCCAGCCCAGCAGCCCAGCCCAGCCCAGCCCAGCACAGCACCCCAGATCTGCATCCACTGCAGCCCAGCCCACAGCCCCACCCACCCAGCCCAGCCCAGCCCAGCCCAGCCCAGCCCAGCCCAGCCCACCCCCCAGCCCAGCCCAGCCCAGCCCAGCCCAGCCCAGCCCAGCCCAGCCCAGCCCAGCCCAGCCCAGCAGCACAGCACCCAGCCCAGCCCAGCCCAGCCCAGCCCAGCCCAGCCCAGCCCAGCCCAGCACAGGGACCCCCGATCTGCATCCACTGCATGCTACACACAGCCCCAGTAACCCAGCCCAGCCCAGCCACAGCCCAGCCCAGCCAGCCCAGCCCAGCACAGCCCATCTGCATCCACCCAGCCCTATACACAGCCCCAGCAACCCAGCCCAGCCCAGCCCAGCCCAGCCCAGCCCAGCCCAGCACAGGACAGAGCCCATCCACAGCATGCAGCACAGCCCCAGCACCCAGCCCCAGCCCAGCCCAGCCCCCCACCCAGCCCAGCATGCCATACACAGCCCAGCCCAGCCCAGCCCAGCCCAGCCCAGCACAGCACCCAGCTGCACAGCCCAGCCCAGCCCAGCCCCCAGCCCAGCCCAGCCCAGCACAGCCCAGCCCAGCCCAGCCCAGCCCAGGGCCCCCCGATCTGCATCCACTGCATGCCCAGCACAGCCCCAGCCCAGCCCAGCCCAGCCCAGCCCAGCCCAGCCCAGCCCAGCCCAGCACAGGGACCCCCGATCTGCATCCACTGCATGCTATACACAGCCCCAGTAACCCAGCCCAGCCCAGCAGCCCAGCACAGCCCAGCCCAGCCCAGCCCAGCACCCAGCACAGCCCAGCCCAGATCTGCATCCACTGCATGCCATACACACAGCCCCAGCCCCCCCAGCCCAGCAGCCCAGCCAGCCCAGCCCAGCCCAGCCACAGCCCCAGCCCAGCCCAGCCCCCCCAGCCCAGCACAGCCCCAGCCCAGCCCAGCCCAGCACAGCACAGCCCAGCCCAGCCCAGCACAGCCCAGCCCAGCCCCAACCCCAGCCCAGCCCCAGCCCAGCCCAGCCCAGCCCAGCCCAGCCCAGCCCAGCCCACAGGGACCCAGCCAGCCCAGCACCCAGCCCAGCCCAGCACAGCCCCCCCACCCAGCCCCAGCCCAGCCCAGCCCAGCCCAGCCCAGCACCCACCCATGATCTGCATCCAGCCCAGCCAGCCCAGCACAGCCCAGCCCAGCCCAGCCCAGCCCAGCCCAGCCCAGCCCAGCCCAGCCCAGCACAGCCCAGCACAGCCCAGCCCAGCACAGCCCAGCCCAGCCCAGCCCAGCCCAGCCCAGCCCAGCCCAGCCCAGCCCAGCCCAGCCCAGCACAGGGACCCCGATCTGCATCCATCCACTGCATGCACATACACAGCCCCAGCAACCCAGCCCAGCCCAGCCCAGCCCAGCCAGCAGCACAGCCCAGCCCCCAGCACAGGACCCCCTGATCTGCATCCACACATGCACACCCAGCACACCCCCCCCAACCCAGCCCAGCCCAGCCCAGCCCAGCCCCAGCCCAGCCCAGCACAGCCCAGCCCCAGCCCAGCATCCAGCACAGCCCAGCCAGCCCCACAGCCCAGCCCAGCCCAGCCCAGCCCAGCCCCAGCCCAGCCCAGCCCAGCCCAGCACAGCCCAGCCCAGCCCAGCACAGGGACCCCAGCCCTGCATCCACAGCCCAGCACAGCCCAGCCCCAGCCCAGCCCAGCCCAGCCCAGCCCAGCCCAGCCCAGCCCCCAGCCCAGCCCAGCACAGCACCCCCCAGCCCAGCCCAGCCCACCCAGCCCCCCAGCCCAGCCCAGCCCAGCCCAGCCCCCAGCCCAGCCCAGCACAGCCCAGCCCAGCCCAGCACAGCCACTGCATGCTGCACAGCCCCAGCCCAGCCCAGCCCAGCCCAGCCCAGCAGCCCAGCCCAGCCCAGCCCAGCCCAGCCCAGCACTGCATCCCCCATGCCACTGCAGCCCACAGCCCAGCCCAGCCAGCCCAGCCCAGCCCAGCCCAGCCCAGCCCAGCCCCCAGCCCAGCCCAGCCCAGCCCAGCCCAGCCCAGCCCAGCACAGGGACCCTGATCTGCATCCACTGCATGCTGCACCAGCCCCAGCCCAGCCCAGCCCAGCCCAGCCCAGCCCAGCCCCCAGCCCAGCCCAGCCCAGCAGCCCAGCCCAGCCCAGCCCCAGCCCAGCCCACCAGCCCACCCTGCATCCACTGCATGCCACACACAGCCCCAGCCCAGCCCAGCCCACCCAGCCCAGCCCAGCCCAGCACAGCCCCCCCATCTGCATCCACTGCAGCCCAGCACAGCCCCAGCCCAGCCCAGCCCAGCCCAGCCCAGCCCAGCCCAGCCCAGCCCAGCCCAGCCCAGCACAGGGACCCCTGATCTGCATCCACCATGCATGCACATACCCAGCAACCCAGCCCAGCCCAGCCCAGCCCAGCCCAGCCCAGCCCAGCCCAGCCCATCCCAGCCCAGCCCAGACCCAGGGACCCCCCATCTGCATCCACTGCATGCATACACAGCCCCAGTAACCCAGCCCAGCCCCCAGCCCCCAGCCCAGCCCAGCCCAGCCCAGCACAGGGCCCAGCCCATCCACAGCCCAGCCCACACAGCCCCAGTAACCCAGCCCAGCCCAGCCCAGCCAGCCCAGCCCAGCCCAGCCCAGCCCAGCCCAGCACAGCCCAGCCCAGCATCCACAGCAGCCAGCCAGCCCCACCCAGCCCAGCCCAGCCCAGCCAGCCCCCATCCCCAGCACTGCCCAGCCCAGCCCAGCCCAGCACCACCCCTGATCTGCACCCACTGCAGCCAGCCCACACAGCCCCACCCAGCCCAGCCCAGCCCAGCCCAGCCCAGCCCAGCACAGGGACCCCCAGCCCTGCATCCACTGCATGCTATACACAGCCCCAGTAACCCAGCCCAGCCCAGCCCAGCCCAGCCCAGCCCAGCCCAGCACAGCCCAGCCCAGCCCAGCCCAGCCCAGCCCAGCCCAGCCCAGCCCAGCCCAGCACAGCCCAGCCCAGCACAGGGACCCCCGATCTGCATCCACTGCACAGCCCACACAGCCCAGCCACCCAGCCCCCAGCCCAGCCCAGCCCCAGCCCAGCCCAGCCCAGCCCAGCCCAGCCCACCCAGATCAGCATCCAGCCCAGCCCCAGCCCAGCACACCCAGCCCTGCATCCACTGCATGCACAGCCCCCAGCCCAGCAACCCAGCCCAGCCCAGCCCAGCCCAGCCCAGCCCAGCCCCCCCCAGCCTGCATCCAGCCCAGCCCAGCACAGCCCAGCCCAGCCCAGCAGCCCCCAGCCAGCCAGCCCAGCCCAGCCCAGCACAGCCAGCCCAGCCCAGCACAGCACAGCCCAGCCCAGCCAGCCCCCCCCAGCCCAGCCCAGCCCAGCCCAGCCCAGCCCAGCCCAGCCCAGCCCAGCAGGCCCACCCCTGACCAGCCCACTGCATGCCATACACAGCCCCAGTAACCCAGCCCAGCCCAGCCCAGCCCAGCCCAGCCCAGCACAGGGACCCCTGATCTGCATCCACTGCATGACATACACAGCCCCCACCCAGCCCAGCCCAGCATCACACCCAGCCCAGCCCAGCCCAGCCCAGCACACAGACAGCCCAGCCCAGCATCCAGCACATGCCACACAGCCCCAGTAACCCAGCCCAGCCCAGCCCAGCCCCCAGCCCCACAGCCCATCCCCACACACACAGCCCCAGCCCAGCCCAGCCCAGCCCAGCCCAGCCCAGCCCAGCACAGGGCCCCCATCAGCATCCACTGCATGCTATACACAGCCCCAGTAACCCAGCCCCCAGCCCAGCCCAGCCCAGCCCAGCCCAGCCCAGCCCAGCACAGGGACCCCTGATCTGCATCCACTGCATGCAGCACACAGCCCAGCCCAGCCCAGCCCCAGCCCAGCCCAGCCCAGCCCAGCCCAGCACCCCCCCAGATCTGCATCCACAGCCAGCACCCCAGTAACCCAGCCCAGCAGCCCAGCCCAGCCCAGCCCAGCCCAGCCCAGCCCAGCCCAGCCCAGCCCAGCCCAGCCCAGCCCAGCCCAGCCCAGCCCAGCAGCCACCAGCCCCCAGCCCAGCTGCCCATACACAGCCCCCCAGCCCAGCCCAGCCCAGCCCAGCCCAGCCCAGCCCAGCCCAGCCCAGCCCAGCACAGGGACCCCCCTGATCTGCATCCATCCACTGCATGCTATACACAGCCCCAGTAACCCAGCCCAGCCCAGCAGCCCAGCCCAGCCCAGCCCAGCCAGCCCCCAGCCAGCACAGCCCAGCACAGCCAGCACAGCACCCAGCCCAGCCCTGCAGCCACTGCACACACACCCCAGTAACCCAGCCCAGCCCAGCCCAGCCCAGCCCCCAGCCCAGCCCACCCCCAGCATCCAGCCCATGCAGCAGCCCCAGTAACCCAGCCCAGCCCAGCCCAGCCCAGCCCAGCCCATCCCAGCCCAGCCCACACAGCCCCAGTAACCCAGCCCAGCCCAGCCCCCCAGCCCAGCCCAGCCCAGCCCAGCCCAGCCCAGCCCAGCACAGCCCAGCCAGCCCAGCCCCCCCCAGCCCACCCCCAGCCCAGCCCAGCCCAGCACAGCCCAGCCCAGCCCCCAGGGATCTGCATCCACTGCATGCTATACACAGCCCCACCCAGCCCAGCCCAGCCCAGCCCAGCCCAGCCCAGCCCAGCCCCCCAGCTGCATCCACAGCCCAGCACAGCCCAGCCCAGCCCAGCCCAGCCCAGCACAGCCAGCCCAGCCCAGCACAGCCCAGCCCCAGCAGCCCCAGCCCAGCATCCAGCCCAGCCCAGCCCAGCCCCCAGCCCAGCCCAGCCCAGCCCAGCCCAGCCCAGCACAGCCCAGCCCAGCACAGGGACCCCTGACCCTGCCCCACTGCATGCCATACACAGCCCCAGTAACCCAGCCCAGCCCCCCCCCCCAGCCCAGCCCAGCCCAGCACCCCCCAGCCCAGCCCAGCCCAGCACAGCCCACCCCCCCAGCCCAGCAGCCCAGCCCAGCCCAGCCAGCACAGCCCAGCCCCCATCCCAGCCCAGCCCAGCCCCCAGCCCAGCCCAGCCCAGCCAGCCCAGCCCAGCACAGCAGCCCCCCCAGCCCAGCCCACTGCAGCACAGCCCCAGCCCCACCACCCAGCCCAGCCCAGCCAGCAGCCCAGCCCCCAGCCCAGCCCAGCCCAGCCACAGCACACCCCCATCCCAGCCCACCCCAGCCCAGCACAGCCCAGCCCAGCCCAGCCCAGCCCCCAGCCCAGGACAGCCCAGATCTGCCCTCCACTGCATGCCCATGCTGCCACAGCCCCAGTAACCCAGCCCAGCCCAGCACAGCACAGCCCAGCCCAGCCCAGCCCAGCCCAGCAGCACATCCAGCATGCCAGCACAGCATACACAGCCCAGCCCAGCCCAGCCCCAGCCAGCCCAGCAGCCCACCCAGCCCCAGCACAGGGACCCCTGATCTGCATCCACCATGCACAGCCCAGCCCAGCCCAGCCCCCAGCCAGCAGCCCAGCCCAGCCCAGCCCATCTGCATCCACAGCATGCCCAGCCCAGCACACCCAGCCCAGCCCAGCCCAGCCCAGCCCAGCCCAGCACCAGCCCAGCCCAGCCCACCCAGCCCAGCCCAGCCCCAGCCCAGCCCAGCCCAGCCCCAGCCCAGCCCAGCCCAGCCCAGCCCAGCCCAGCCCACCCCCTGCATGCACACAGCCCACCCAGCCCAGCCCAGCCCAGCCCAGCCCAGCACAGCCCAGCCCAGCCCAGCACAGCCCAGCCCAGCCCAGCACAGCCCAGCCCAGCCCAGCCCAGCCCAGCCCAGCCCAGCCCAGCCCAGCCCCCCAGCCCAGCCCAGCACAGCCCAGGAGCCCAGCCCATCTGCATCCACTGCATGCCATGCACAGCCCCAGCCCAGCCCAGCCCCCCCAGCACAGCCCAGCCCAGCCCAGCACAGGGCCCAGCCCAGCATCCAGCACACCACAGATCAGCATCCAGCCCAGCCCAGCACACCCAGCCCCCCCAGCCCACCCAGCCCCCAGCCCAGCCCAGCCCAGCCCAGCCCAGCAGCCCAGCCCCCAGCATCTGCATCAGCAGCAGCACAGCCCCAGCCCAGCCCAGCCCAGCAGCCAGCAGCACAGCCCAGCCCAGCCCTGCACCCCCAGCCCAGCCCAGCAGCCCAGCCCAGCCCAGCCCAGCCCAGCCCAGCCCAGCCCAGCCCAGCCCAGCCCAGCCCAGCCCAGCACAGGGACCCAGATCTGCATCCACTGCATGCCATACACAGCCCCAGCCCAGCCCAGCCCAGCCCAGCCCAGCCCAGCCCAGCCCAGCACAGCCCACCCCAGATCTGCATCCCCCTGCATGCTGCACACAGCCCCCAACCCACCCAGCCCAGCCCAGCCCAGCCCAGCCCAGCCCAGCCCAGCCCCCAGCACAGGACCCCAGATCTGCACAGCCCATCTGCATCCACTGCATGCAGCCAGCACAGCCCAGCCCAGCCCAGCCCAGCCCCAGCCCAGCCCAGCCCAGCACAGACCCAGCCCAGCCCAGCCCAGCCCAGGGCCCCCCTGCAGCCCAGCCACTGCCCAGCCCAGCCAGCCCAGCACAGCCCAGCCCAGCCCAGCCCAGCCCAGCCCAGCCCAGCACAGGACCCCAGCTGCATCCACAGCCCAGCACAGCCCAGCCCAGCCCAGCACAGCCCACCCCCAGCCCAGCCCAGCCCAGCCCAGCCCAGCCCCCAGCCCAGCCCAGCCCCCCCAGCCCAGCCCCCCAGCCCAGCCCCAGCCCAGCAGCCCAGCCCAGCCCAGCACCACCCCATCTGCATCCAGCCCAGCCCAGCACAGCCCACCCCCAGCCCAGCCCAGCCCAGCCCAGCCCAGCCCAGCCCAGCCCAGCCCAGCCCAGCACAGGGACCCCTGATCTGCATCCACTGCATGCTATACACAGCCCCAGTAACCCAGCCCAGCCCAGCACACCCAGCCCAGCCCAGCCCAGCCCACCCAGCCCAGCCCAGCCCAGGGACCCCCGATCTGCATCCACTGCATGCACAGCACAGCCCCAGTAACCCAGCCCAGCCCAGCCCAGCCCAGCCCAGCCCAGCAGCCCAGGGACCCCCCCATCCCAGCCCAGCATGCCCCCACACAGCCCAGTAACCCCCCCCAGCCCAGCCCAGCCCAGCCCAGCCCCCAGCCCAGCCCAGCCCAGCCCATCTGCATCCACTGCCTGCATGCCACAGCCCCAGCCCCAGCCCAGCCCAGCCCAGCCCAGCCCAGCCCAGCCCAGCCCAGCCCAGCCCAGCCCAGCTGCATCCAGCCCAGCCAGCCCAGCCCAGCCCCCAGCCCAGCCCCCCCCAGCCCAGCCCAGCCCAGCCCAGCCCAGCCCAGCCCAGCACAGCCCAGCCCAGCCCAGCAGCCCAGCCCAGCCCAGCCCAGCCCAGCCCAGCCCAGCCCAGCCCAGCCCAGCCCAGCCCAGCCCAGCCCAGCCCAGCCCAGCCCAGCACAGGGACCCCCGATCTGCATCCACTGCATACACAGCCCCAGTAACCCAACCCAGCCCAGCCCAGCCCAGCCCATCCCAGCCCAGCCCAGCCCAGCCCAGCACAGGACCCCCATCTGCCCAGCTGCATGCACAGCCCCACAGCCCCAGTAACCCAGCCCAGCCAGCACAGCCAGCCCAGCCCAGCCCAGCCCACCCAGCCCCCAGCACCCAGCCCAGCCCAGCCCAGCAGCAGCCCAGCCCAGCCAGCCCACAGGGACCAGCATCCCAGCACAGCCCAGCACAGCCCCAGCCCAGCCCAGCCCAGCCCAGCCCAGCCCAGCCCAGCCCAGCCCAGCCCAGCCCACAGGGACCCCCTGATCTGCATCCACTGCATGCCACACACAGCCCCAGCACCCAGCCCAGCCCCAGCCCAGCCCAGCCCAGCCCAGCCCAGCCCAGACCAGCCCAGATCTGCATCCACCCAGCACAGCCCCAGCAGCCCAGCCCAGCCCAGCCCAGCCCAGCCCAGCCCAGCCCAGCCCAGCCCAGCCCAGCCCAGCCCAGCCCAGCCCAGCACAGCAGCCCAGCCCAGCCCAGCCCAGCCCAGCCCAGCCCAGCACAGCCCAGCACAGCACAGCCCAGCCCAGCCCAGCCCAGCCCAGCCCAGCCCAGCCCAGCCCAGCCCAGCCCAGCACAGGGACCCCCGATCTGCATCCACTGCATGCTATACACAGCCCCAGTAACCCAGCCCAGCCCAGCCCCAGCCCAGCCCAGCCCCAGCCCAGCCCAGCCCAGCACAGGACCCCTGATCTGCATCCCCAGCATGCCATACACAGCCCCAGTAACCCAGCCCAGCCCAGCCCAGCCCCCAGCCCAGCCCAGCACAGCCCAGCATCCACCCAGCTATACACAGCCCAGTAACCCAGCCCAGCCCAGCCCCAGCCCAGCCCAGCACAGGGACCCCCCTGCATCCACTGCATGCCACACAGCCCCAGTAACCCCCAGCCCAGCCCAGCCAGCCCAGCCCAGCCCAGCCCAGCCCAGCCCAGCCCAGCCCAGCCCACACAGCCCCCAGCCCAGCCCAGCCCAGCCCCCAGCCCAGCACAGCCCAGCCCAGCCCAGCCCAGCCCTGCACAGCCCATGCCAGCACAGCCCAGCCCAGCCCAGCCCAGCCCAGCCCAGCCCAGCCCAGCCCAGCCCAGCACAGGGACCCCCATCTGCATCCCACTGCATGCTATACACAGCCCCAGTAACCCAGCCCAGCCCAGCACAGCCCAGCACAGCCCAGCCCAGCCCAGCCCAGCACAGGGACCCCTGATCTGCATCCACAGCACATGCCATACCAGCCCCCCCACCCAGCCCCAGCCCAGCCCCCCAGCCAGCCCAGCACAGCCCAGCCCAGCCCAGCCCAGCCCAGCCCAGCCCAGCCCAGCCCAGCCCAGCCCAGCCCAGCCCAGCCCAGCCCAGCCCAGCCCCAGCCCAGCCCAGCACAGCCCAGCCCAGCCCAGCCCAGCCAGCCCAGCCCAGCACAGCCCCCCCCCCAGCCCAGCATCCCAGCCCAGCACAGCCCCAGCCCAGCCCCCAGCCCAGCCCAGCCCAGCCCAGCCCAGCCCAGCACAGCCCCCTGATCTGCATCCACCTGCATGCTACACAGCCCCAGCCCAGCCCAGCCCAGCCCAGCACAGCCCAGCCCAGCCCAGCCCAGCACAGCCCAGCCCAGCCAGCATCCCCAGCCCAGCCCAGCACAGCCCAGCCCAGCCCAGCCCAGCCCAGCCCAGCCCAGCACAGGGACCCCTGATCTGCATCCACTGCATGCTGTACACAGCCCCAGCCCCAGCCCAACCCAGCCCAGCCCAGCCCAGCCCAGCCCAGCCAGCCCAGCCCAGCCCAGCCCAGCCCAGCCCAGCACAGGCACCCCTGCCCTGCATCCACTGCATGCAGCACACACACAGCCCCAGCCCAGCCCAGCCCAGCCCAGCCCAGCCCAGCCCAGCCCAGCCCAGCCCAGCATCCACTGCATGCTACACACAGCCCCAGTAACCCAGCCCAGCCCAGCCAGCCCAGCCCAGCCCAGCCCAGCCCAGCCAGCCCAGCCCAGCCCAGCCCAGCCCAGCACAGCCCAGCCCAGCCCAGCATCCCCTGCATGCAGCACAGCCCAGCCCAGCCCCAGCCCAGCCCAGCCCAGCCCAGCCCAGCCCAGCCCAGCCCAGCCCAGCCCAGCCCAGCACAGCACAGGGACCCAGCCCATCTGCATCCACTGCATCCCCAGCACAGCCCAGCCCAGCCCAGCCCAGCCCAGCCCAGCCCAGCCCAGCCCAGCCCAGCACAGGGACCCCCGATCTGCATCCACTGCATGCTATACACAGCCCCAGTAACCCAGCCCAGCCCAGCCCACACAGCACAGCAGCCCAGCCCAGCACCCAGCCCCTGCATCCACAGCATGCCACAGCCCACACCCCCCAGCCCAGCCCCAGCACAGGGCCCAGCCTGCAGCACCAGCATGCAGCACAGCCCAGCAACCCAGCCCAGCCCAGCACCAGCCCAGCCCAGCCCAGCCCCAGCCCCCAGCATCCCCAGCACAGCCCAGCCCAGCCCAGCCCAGCCCAGCACCAGCCCAGCCCAGCCCCAGCCCAGCCCAGCCCAGCCCAGCCCAGCCCCCCAGCCCAGCCCAGCACAGCCCAGCCCAGCCCAGCCCAGCCCAGCCAGCCCAGCCCAGCCCAGCCCAGCCCCAGCCCAGCCCAGCCCAGCCCAGCCCAGCACAGGGACCCCTGATCTGCATCCACTGCATGCTATACACAGCCCCAACCCAGCCCAGCCCAGCCCAGCCCAGCCCAGCCCAGCCCAGCCCAGCCCAGCACAGGGACCCCTGATCTGCATCCACTGCATGCTATACACAGCCCCAGTAACCCAGCCCAGCCCATCACACAGCCCAGCCCAGCCCAGCCCAGCCCAGCCCAGCACAGGGCCCCCCTGCATCCACTGCATATACACAGCCCCAGCCCAGCCCAGCCCAGCCCAGCCCAGCCCAGCCCAGCCCAGCCCAGCCCCACAGCCCAGCCCTGCATCCCAGCACAGCCCCAGTAACCCAGCCCAGCCCCAGCAGCCCCCAGCCCCCAGCCCAGCCCAGCCCAGCACACAGCCCCAGACTGCAGCCCAGCATGCCACAGCCCAGCCCAGCCCCCCAGCACAGCACCCCCCAGCCCAGCACAGCACAGCCCAGCCCAGCCCCACAGCCCCCCGATCTGCATCCACTGCATGATATGCACAGCCCCAGTAACCCAGCCCAGCCCAGCCCAGCCCAGCCCAGCCCAGCCCAGCCCAGCCCAGCACAGCCCAGCCCAGCCCAGCCCAGCCCAGCCCAGCCCAGCCCAGCCCAGCCCAGCCCAGCCCAGCCCAGCACAGCCCCCAGCCCAGCCCAGCCCAGCACAGCACAGCACAGCACAGCCCAGCACAGCCCAGCCCAGCCCAGCACAGGGACCCCCGATCTGCTGCACCACACTGCATGCACATACACAGCCCCAGCCCAACCCCAGCCCAGCCCACAGCCCAGCCCAGCCCCCAGCCCCCCCAGCCCAGCACCCCTGATCTGCATCCACTGCATGCTATACAGCCCCCCAGCCCAGCCCAGCCCAGCCCAGCCCCCAGCCCAGCCCAGCCCAGCCCAGCCCAGCACAGCCCAGCCCAGCCCCAGCCCAGCCCAGCCCCAGACCCCCCCAGCACAGCCCCCCCAGCCCAGCCCAGCCCAGCCCAGCCCAGCCCAGCACCCAGATCAGCCCAGCCCAGCCCAGCCCAGCCCAGCCCAGCCCAGCCCAGCCCCACAGCCCAGATCTGCATCCCCAGCCACAGCCCACAGCCCCCAGCCCAGCCCAGCCCAGCCCAGCCCCCAGCCCAGCCCAGCCCAGCACAGGGACCCCGATCTGCATCCACTGCATGCCCACACAGCCCCAGCCCAGCCCCCAGCCCAGCCCAGCCCAGCCCAGCACAGGGACCCCATCTGCATCCACTGCATATACACAGCCCCCCAACCCAGCCCAGCCCAGCCCCAGCCCAGCCCAGCCAGCCCAGCCCACAGACCCCAGATCTGCATCCAGCATGCCAGCACAGCCCCCCAGCCCAGCCCAGCCCCAGCCCAGCCCAGCCCAGCACAGCCCAGCCCAGCACAGCCCCTGACCCAGCATCCACTGCATGCCACACAGCCCAGCCCACCCAGCCCAGCCCCAGCCCAGCCCAGCCCAGCCCAGCCCAGCCCAGCCCAGCCCAGCCCAGCCCAGCCCAGCCCAGCACAGCCCAGCCCCCCAGCAGCCCAGCCCAGCACAGCCCCCACCCAGCCCAGCCCAGCCCCCAGCCCAGCCCAGCCCAGCCCAGCCCAGCCCAGCCCAGCCCAGCACAGCCCAGGACCCCTGATCTGCATCCCACTGCATGCCATACACAGCCCCCCCCAACCCAGCCCAGCCCAGCCCAGCCCAGCCCAGCCAGCCCAGCCCAGCCCAGCCCAGCCCAGCCCAGCCCAGCACAGGGACCCTGATCTGCATCCACTGCTGCATGTACCCAGCCCAGCCCACCCAGCCCAGCCCAGCCCAGCCCAGCCCAGCCCAGCACAGGGACCCCGATCTGCATCCACTGCATGCACACACACAGCCCCACCCAGCCCAGCCCAGCCCAGCCCAGCCCAGCCCAGCCCAGCCCAGCCCACAGGGACCCCTGATCTGCATCCACTGCATGCACATACACAGCCCCCAGTAACCCAGCCCAGCCCAGCCCAGCCCAGCCCAGCCCAGCCCAGCCCAGCCCAGCCCAGCCCAGCCCAGCCCAGCCCAGCCCAGCCCAGCCCCCGATCTGGATCTGCATCCACAGCCCCAGCCCAGCCCAGCCCCAGCCCAGCCCAGCCCAGCACAGCCCAGCCCAGCCCAGCCCAGCACAGCCCAGCCCAGCCCAGCCCACCCAGCCCAGCAGCCAGCCCAGCAGCTGCCAGCCCAGCCCAGCCCAGCCCAGCCCAGCCCAGCCCAGCCAGCCCAGCCCAGCCCAGCCCAGCACAGGGACCCCCGATCTGCATCCACTGCATGCTATACACAGCCCCAGTACCCACCCAGCCCAGCCCAGCACACCCAGCCCAGCCCAGCACAGCCCAGCCCCCAGCCCCAGCCCAGCACAGGGACCCAGCCCAGCATCCATCCACAGCCCAGCACCCCTGATCTGCATCCACTGCATGCTATACACAGCCCCAGTAACCCAGCCCAGCCCAGCACAGCCCAGCCCAGCCCAGCACAGCCCAGCCTGCATCCCCTGCATGCCATACACAGCCCCAGTAACCCAGCCCAGCCCAGCCCAGCCCAGCCCAGCCCAGCACAGCAGCCCAGCACAGCACAGCACAGCCCAGCCCAGCCCAGCCCAGCCCAGCCCAGCCCAGCCCAGCCCAGCCCAGCCCAGCCCAGCCCAGCACAGGGACCCCTGATCTGCATCCACTGCATGCTATACACAGCCCCAGTAACCCAGCCCAGCCCATCACACACAGCCCAGCCCAGC